>JAJLSM010000011.1:0-383465 GCA_030567595.1 Kuraishia piskuri
GAAGAGGAGGAGGAGCAGGAGGAGGAGGAGCTTTGTTGAAGAGGCTGCGATATTGCATCATCCCCCATGTGTATGTCCCGTAGTTAAATGACCCAAACAATATATTGAATATTATAAACCGTAAGAAAACTAAACGAGACGGAACCATATCCTCTCGAGGATGTTCTTTGGAACTGGCTCAACCTCTGCTGCGGCCTCTTTCTCCACCCTGTCCAACCCAGTAATCACATCGATCTCCTCAATTGGAGCAGCCCAAGTGAAATTTCTCGTCCAAAGCATATGACCCACGTACAGAGCGACGAATATTGGCAATGTGATGTATGCGGCGACAAAGTCGGGTGCATTCCAGTTCTGTGGGAAGAACACGGCGTACCCATTGGTGAGGCACACCACACTGAAGAATATCAGTGCTGACCATGAGCCGATCATCTGGAGCTTGGGCCTATAAGTCACTCTATCGTCCATGCCATGGTACTTGAGAGCCCTTCTGAATCTCTGGTAGGTGATACAGACGATGATCCAGGAGATGAAACCAGACACAGTCGAGATGTTTGAAAACCATGTGAAAACCTGTGAACTTGTGCTAGAACAGTTCAAAAACGAGAGCAATATTATACAAGCAACGACGGCGAAGCTGTAGACAGGCACACCGTACCTGTTTGTCCTACCAAATATCTTTGGTGCGACTCCTTTGAGGGCCATGGAGTATAGAGTTCTCGATGCAGCATAGGCATAGGAGTTGGCAGAGCTGTAAGCGGATGATAAGATACAAGCGTTGATAATGTGATTAAGAACCTTGATGCCCGCGATCTGGATACCAATGACGAAAGGTGATGCCGCAGCGCCAGATGCACCCTGGTCAATGGCGTTCATCAGTCTATCGTTGTTGTAGCCAACGATCACTCCAATCACAAGTGAGCCCATAATGTAAAAGAATAGCAGTCTGTAAATGAACCTATCGGTGGCCTTGGGGATGCTTCTCCTTGGGTTCTTGGCTTCTGCAGCACAACTTGTGACCAGTTCAGGAGACAGGATGAAAGAGAATGCTGACTTGATGATAGCCGTCCAACAGGCCAGAAACTTTCCGGTATTACCTGAAACGATATGCTCTGCAAAGGCGCCAGGATCTTTCCAGTAGTGAAATCCAAGAACATGATGCTGTGCTGGTGCACCTCCGAAGAAGATCACTATGCCGACAATTATAAGACCAATGATACAAAGAATCTTGATAGAAGCAATCCAGAATTCCACCTCTCCGTATACCTTGACGGGGCAAAGGTTGAGAATGACAACGGCAACCCAAAAGATGGAGATCCAGATGGCCACGTTAAGGTCCGACCAATACTGGATCACAAATGCAGCGGCAGACACCTCGGCAGGTGCAATAAATGCTTGTGCGTAGAAGAGATTGAACCCTGCAGCAAAAGAAAGACTCTTATTCCCACAGTACCTATCAGCCAAAGCGTACATCGTACATTGGCCAGGAAGAGGGATATACGTCACCATCTCACCGAGCTGGTTCATAATCGACCAGACGAAGAATGACATCACTAGATAGGAGATGAGCAATGCCGCCGGTCCTGCCACTGCAAGGGCACCACCGGAACCAACAAATAAACCTGTACCGATAGCACCTCCCAGGGCAATCAACTGGATATGTCTTGCTTTCAGTCCTCTCACGGTCTCGTTCTCCCCATATTCAATGAACTCATTTTCAGCTGAACTGTTGGCATAGCCTTCCACATCCTCGATATCGATCACCTCCCCCGAGCTTGGGGGAATCGACTTTTCATTGCTATAAGTCTGCTTCATCTTTTCCATCCTCCGGTTGTTGTGCTGATGTGAATCTGTAGTGGGATTGTTTGGCATACTCTTGAGGAGTCACTTTCTCAGACAGAAGATGGACCGGGAAATCACCTGACATTTATAAAAACATTGGCATTGCTCTGAGGTGAGATTGTTTCCCCACCTGAAGCGCTAGATATCAAATTTTATTTCACCTCTAAGCATGCCGAATGCAGCAATACATCATTGTGTGTGGAGAAGTGCATTTTCCCCTCCAACCACAGTCAGACGATTCCTCCTCCGCACCGCCGCAGCCAAGATAGAGAGATATAGAGATCATTCTCCGAGGCCGAGATAGCCTTGGCCCAGGTGGGTCATTTTCAATCAGTTGTATTCGAGAAATCTGCGGTTAACTCTATTGCCTTTCGGTGATTTCTGTTACTCGGAGGACTATTATAGGCACCGATAGCAATGCCCTGCGTTCGAGCTGCATGAAATTATGCAGCCTTGAAAAGCATGTCGGTTGTAGAAGCCAAACTGGCATAGGACGGGAGAAGAGAGAGAGCCAAGCAGCTCAGATTGACATAATGCCTCTCATCGCTCCGACAATTTTATCGTATCATAAAAGTTCTTGGAGAAGATCTGTTGTCTTGATCTATTTCAGTGCGATCGATTGCTCCAGAGATCCCACCAAGATGACACAGAGTGGAGAGGGGTGCAACAGCTGAAGCAAGTTTAATTTCGCACTCTCTGATCGGTACCGGAATCACATGTTTGAGTTGCAAATCAACAGCCAGGCTTGAAAAACCAACACTACGAGAAAAATTGTTTTCTGCAAAATGCCTTTGACGCCTGGCATGCCTATTGTACATCTGAGGTACGCTTCTGCAGCTTGTGCATAATTGAGGGCATTAGTGGAAATGCTAACTGTGACTCTGCCTTCCTGTAACACCAAAAGAGGCGCCTGTAGCGCGCAGAGTAACAACGCCGTTCTATGTGCCTTGACGTGTGCTAGACCAGACCCTAAGTGCTCTGTGCATTACGCAAGAACTGATCCCAGCGAATTCCAATGGATACTGTTAGCGAGCAGCTCGCTTGCAAAAACCATGTGAATAGAGACATAAATATATTTTTTTTTGTTTAAGACGTGGATATGCCACGGCTTTTGACGGAATTAGTTGGAAATGGGGCAGCCCTGGATTGTGTGGATAAAGCACCAAGATGCATACCAGTTGTAACGCTAGAGTAGAAGTTGTAACCGAGTCGGCGATAACCGTGGTTCCGCGCGAGGCATATAGGTATATCCTGTCTTGAGTGCAACACCCAGCACCAATCCAATCCCTGGTGGTTGGCCCAGAGCAGGCACTGATAGTTTGGATTGGTCACGAAACAGGTTTCCAACCAAGTTGGACTGCCAAAGGAGTAAGAGGATAGCTATGAAACGGTTGCAGATGGCGGCAGATGACAGAGGCTGAGGCTACACAACAGTTATAAATTCCAAGCAGTTTGGGTATCACATCACCATGCAGTGATGATCGGTTGATGTCCTATCTGGAATGTTCCCTCTGGAATGCGCCATCTCGAATGTACCTCTGCAGTGAACAGTAGATATCAACATCGGCATAATGTGTCACAGCAGGCAAGACGCGAGTGAACTCGTTGCTCAAAGCCCACGATTGATTGCTTGGCGATAGCTTTTACTCTGCTCAATGAATGACTCAAAACTACTCAAAAAAATGATGCAAAATGGATTTGGAGACAGCAAACGGCAGCTGCAGGAGGGGTTTTCTCACCCAATTTGGTATCGACAACGGCGGCACAGCGCCTTCTTTATGACATGCAGATGTCATCGTACCTTACATACACAGAAAAATGTCTGTTTGCATCCAGCCGCCATCAAGCAGATTCGGAAATGCTCCCATTTGATATGAATTTTCCAGTAATGATGGATGGAGGGTCGATCATTATCTTATCTATATGGTCCACATAGCGGCCTGATAGTAGCATCCAGTGACACTATTGATTATGTATATTGTATGCAGGAACAACTTAGGCGCAGCTTTATCGCCAAGGTATCAGTTGACTACTGGTGCCGTCCTGATAACTATTTCACGCATAAAAGTGCTCGGCACGCCCATGGCAGGATATCAATTTTCAAACCTAGACTGCAAACCGAAGTAAAGTAAAATAAATCGCCTCTCGGGTTGTTTGTAATGTCGAGTTCTGCTACATAAACAAAAGGCATCACTTGATGTCTCCTGTCTCCTCGCTGACCTATGAGCATGTTGCGTTTGTTTGGAAGAAGTACCGTCGCTTGGATCACTCAACACGCAGGAGAAACTTCTAATATGGCGAGCGCTCGGCCATCTATCTAAGCCAATCCTGAGAGGGAAATTCAACAAGTAGTAGAGGCAAAGCTGTAGGCATCGTCATGCCACACACCCAAACGCCGATTGCCCCGCAGGCTGACGGCCATGGTAAAGGAATGCGGTTCTTCGATCCACAAACTATATCAATCCGTCCTCTATTATTTTCCATGAATTTCCCACTTGAGGTATTTGGGAGCGATAGCTACATTTACTGGCGGCTTAGGTCCCGCCCAGATTTCTATCGCTGCTCCCAATGCAGGCGATGCGCAGCACTCTAAAAATTGCCATATCGGGTATGATGGAGAGCGATAGCCATGTCGGGAGCGTGAGGTTTCCAGGTTCCGGCAGTTTTCCACCTATAGAACCTGATAAAAAAAGGCTCCCATTTGACCGTGACTACCATTTAATGGTGCGGGGGGTAATCGACCTTGGTTGGGGTTATGATCTTTTATGTACCAGTTCCGGGGATAAAAAAAAAACCAATGACTGGATAGACAACCGCGATAGAACCACCGATAGCAGTGTCACTGTGCGCGTGCTTCTCCTCTATCTCACTTACTTGTTATGCTGCAGCAAAGCTAAACCTCGGCCATGCAAGATAGCTGTATGCAAGGATGCCGCTGATTAGGTGGGATGGCTGATTGATGATTTTGGGGAAGAAGCGAACTGGGATAGATGGAGCGATAGATAGCTTTGCATTCATTCGGTTAATCCATGACACTCAGGCTTAGCATAGCAGCAAGAGTACAATAGATTACTGGACATGCGCGCGGGCTAGAGAGAATTTCGAGGCTGTATATATATCTTGCCCGGCCTCGCTTCTGAGAGCAGGTCAACAGCAGAAAGAACACACCTGTCGTCTCGCTCAAAGCACCAGCTCAGACAAATCACCTACCTACGGCAGCCAGTTGCACGATCGACGATCCAACTGGACTTCTTAGAGTTTGGTATGAAAGTGATTAAAACATCGGCCAACTCAACAACAACATTACGATCATAACACTATGTCTGAAAAGGAATCTGTGGTAATCGAGGTGTCGGAATCTCCGAATGCCTCGGTCCCTGCCGAGAAGAAGATGGTAGTGACCAAGGATGAGTATATCCTCGCAACCATGGGTTACAAGCAGGAGTTTCACAGAAAGCTGACTCGTTTCGAGAACTTTGCAGCCACCTTCACCTCTATGAATTTTGTATCTGGTATCCCTGTGTTATGGACCTTCGCCATGGCCACCAGTGGGCCAACCGGAGCTTTTGCCGCATGGACCATTGGAAGTTGTCTTTCCATTATCACAGCCTTCGCCATGGCTGAGATTGGTGCTTCATTACCAACTGCTGGAGGTATATACTACTGGGCCTACCATCTTGGTGGTCCAAAGTACGGCCCCTTCCTTTCTTGGTTGACCGGTATCTGGAACTGTTGTGGATGGATTTGTGTGGCACCCAGTGTGCAGTACGGATCAACTAACTTTTTGCTCTCCGCAATTCAGATCAAGTACCCCGACTGGCCAGGCTACGGTGGACCATGCACCTGGGGTCTAACCATGTTGGGTATGCTTGTGGTGCTGATCCCCAACTGTATTTCACAGAAGCTCTTGATGGTCTACTTCAGAATGGCTCTCGTTATTTTCTGGTCACTGTTCATCATTTATTGGATTTGGTTTCCCATTGCTGCCTCTACTGGTGGTAACCATTTCAATACATTTGACGGTGTCTTTCACAACTTCAAGAATGGTATCAATGTATCTGGTTCCGAGGGTTCTGATGCCTATGCAGCAGTCATCACTATTTTGTTCCCAATGTGGGTGTTTTTCGGTTTTGACGCCAGTGTCCATATCGCCGAAGAGACCGGTGATGCACAGAATGTTGTCGCTCAAGGTATGTGGACCTCCGCTGTGGTGGCCTGCTTGGGCTCCGTTCCCACACTTATCTTGATTCTTTTCTGCATGCAAAGCTACGATGATGTGCTTGTCTCTCCTTACGCAAACTCTTTCGGTACATACTTGGTGGATCTTGTGGGAGAGAATGGTGCCGTTGCGTTGCTGTGTCTACTTTTTCTTGACTCTACTTGTGCTACCGCATCCTGCTTCATGTCAGCTCAAAGAGTTGTCTACGCGATCTCCAGAGACAATATCCTCCCATTTTCTAAATACTGGAGCCGTCTCTCTGCAAACAAGATGCCTGTGAATGCTGCTATCTTTGTGTTTGTTTGGAGTGCTATCTTGCTCACGTCTTTGATTGGCTCTTCTGTGGCTTTTGGTGCCCTCACTTCCACTGCCACTATTGCCACTAACCTTTCTTATGTGTTCCCAATCATGGCTCGTACTATGGGACATGGAAGGAGGGTTTTCCGTCCAGCGAAGTTCAATCTTGGAAAGTTCAGCACTGTGATCTGCCTTACAGCCGTTACTTATATTCTCTTCTTCTCAATTGTTCTGCTGCTCCCCGAAGAATTCCCTGTGTACGGTGAGAACTTCAATTACGCCCCAGTCATGATTGGAGCTGTGACCATATTTTCTGTGGGAGGCTGGTTTTTCCCTAAATACGGTGGCCGTAACTGGTTCAACGGCCCTCAAAGGAACATCTCTGAGAAGGCCTTGCAAGAGATGGTGGTGCTTGGTGATGTCACTGAGTCGTAGTGGTTCTAGATTGTTTGGACAATATGATTGTCTTTGGTTTTTATTCACATATATAGGTTGTTTAGATGAATATATTTTATTATAAGGCTAATTAAAGTATAATAACCCATGTGTTACATGAGCTGTTGTTCATCGGCTTGAAAGAGCTTCAGCTTGCTGAAACTCTTCATTGGCTTCAGGCCCCACTTTGCAAGCATTGCCTTGTCTTCATCCCATCCATTGCACATTGTGGTTAGCATCTTCTTGCCGCTGAATATCGCGTTGCAGCCAGCCATGAAGCAGAGAAATTGTTCCGTTTCCTTCATTGTGTACCGTCCAGCAGCCAGTCTGATTATGCTCTCCGGCATCACCAAACGAGCAGTGGCTATAGTTCTGAGAATGGAGTGAAACTCGAGCTTTTTGAAGTCACTGTTAGGAGCTCTCATCTCTTCTTCAAGAGGCGTTCCCTTAATGGGAACGAGTCTATTGATAGGCAATGACTCTGGATGGCTTGGCATGGTAGCCAGAGTGTGAAGAAATCCGATGTGATCGTCCTCGGTTTCTCCCAAACCAAGAATCCCCCCAGTGCAAGCCTTCAATCCAGACTTTCTCACATTATCCAAAGTTTGCAATCTCTCATCATACGTTCTGGAAGAAATGACTTTAGGGTAGTGTTCTCTGGAGGTATCGATATTGTGGTTGTAAGCTGTGAGACCAGCATCCTTTAGTTCCTTGGCTTGCTGCTCGCTTACCATCCCCAATGTGACACAAGTCTCCATTCCCATTTTGTTGACTTCTGACACCATCTCACTGATTCTTTTAAGGCCGCTTTTCCTGCCATGCATATCTCTCCAGGCAGCCCCCATACAAAATCTGGTTGCCCCATTTTCCTTTGCCTCCCTGGCAGCTTCCAAGACATCCTCTAGTGACATGAGTTTCTCTGCTTTCAACCCGGTATCGTATCTGTTTGATTGGGCGCAGTATTTACAATCTTCTGTGCAACCTCCAGTCTTAATACTGAGGAGATTGCAAATTTGGACCTCTACTGGGTTGTGGAATTCCCTATGATGGAGCTGAGCATTATGAATCAGTTCCAAAAGAGGAGTGTTATATATCTCTCTGAGTTGCTCTGTGGTCCAGTCATTCTTTGGGGTTCTAAGAGACCTTGCTAACGATATAGCGGTAGCAGGCTGTTGGTGCTCAAATGTATGATGATCGTCAATTGAAGTGAACACATCCAACATAGGATTCTTCAGGGTCGCAGCCCGAGAAAAGGACCGCGAACATAAAATCGACAGGCAATGCTTGGCGATAGGTCTCCCCGCTGTCCTTTGAGGGATCAACATGATATAAGGCAATTGAGTCTGGTTTTACTTGTGGTGTTGATTTCAACGTTATAACTTGTTAACTAGAGTTAAGAATATAAACATAGCTTATAACACCCCAATTGCTGTGACACATCAATGGGTGGGAAGACCCGCAATGATGATTCAATGCAGGCGACCGAATTGGGAAATCTCTACTTGAATCATCGGCCAGAAAGAGCTGCTGTCGTGGGATTATCACCCCGGTACCTTACGTGTGCGAAACAGAATTGAACTTGGCCTCATCGCAAGCTTTCAGCCACTGGTATTGTCAGGCCTACATTAAGGGTGGAACTTTCAGGCTAACCTAAAAGCTGCCGATAGCCTTGCAATATATAGTGACATTGTTAATATCGATTCCACATCTGCTAAGGTTGATGCAAGTTATCAAGGGTCAGCTTCAGCATCTATCTTGCTTGTTTACTCACTTGACATGAGGTATTAACGTTGTGCTTTATCCATTGACAAACGGGATTCTGATTTCCTGTAGCATGTAGATGTACAGATAGTGCAGAAAATCTCAAGCACAGTCCTAAAGTGCAAAAAACCGTTCAGGACGTGCACTACTCTTTCTACAGGCCGCTGTAGGCTCCATTACAGTCGTGGCTCCCCAGAGCACAAAAATGGGACCACAGTCAGCGGGCTCATCTCCAAGAGTGTTCCAGAAACGTCAGGCAATAGCGAATGCGGAAGCTGCTCGCTGAGACGTTTCTAAGGGAGTCAACATTCTAAAACTCCACTTGGGGCAGACAGATAATCAAATCGAAAAACTAACACTTGAACCCCTAAACCCGAAATAGTAAAACTCATTTGCGACCAAACTCACTAATCAATATATAACAGCTGGGAGAATATATTGCGAACTATCATGAAAACACCATGTCCAAGAATGGAAACACACTGCTCGCTCCCACCTAACCTGATCGCAATCTCTTCCCCAGAACACTTGTATCTTTTACGTCACAGCTCATCGAGGCTATCCATTTTCGGCAAGCACTCCATCGCGGATTCTGGTGCCTCGCATGGTTAGCTACCGGGGTGAATCACAGAAAAAAAATAACAAGAGAGGGTTGAAATATTTTTAATATGACAAATCTTCTTGGCAAATAGAGAGTTTTGTTTATCATATCAACGTGGCTTCCAACATAAAACTTGATATCCACTTCAAGATTTAGAGGGCCATCACACAAAATGTCATACAGAGACTACCAGAGAGTATTGAAGCTTGACTTCAGCCGTCAGAGGCCGGAAAAGAAAGAGGCAGTTGCAGTGCCTGTGACTCTCACACCACCACTGAGCCCATACGATGAGGAGAACGACTTGTCACCAGTTTCGTCTGCCGGTTCTTGCATGCCTCTAGCATCCCCTCCAGCAACATCCCCTGCTTATTCAGAGTCCGTTGCTAGCCCATCTGCATTCTCTCATACTTCTGAATCTTCCAAGAAGAAGCCAAAGATCGTGAGAACAAAAACAGGGTGTTTGTGCTGTAGAAGGCGCAAGAAGAAGTGTGATGAGATAAGACCAAAGTGCTCCGGCTGTGCTAGAAACTACCTTGAGTGTGTCTATCCAGAGCCAACTGAAGTGAAAAGGAGGAGGAAGGCTACAAGCGAGAACAACCACTTGGCTAGTCCCCCTGCCTCTCCTAAGGTGATGATCATTCAGGATGATCCCAAGAAGCTTGTCACAAAGGCCAGCGATGATGCTAATAACAATTTCATCATCACCTCTATGACTTCTACACATGAGTTCTGCAGACATGACCAGAGCTCTCAGTCCGCTCACCCAATTAGAAACATGGATCTTGCAACGGGTTTGATAGCAAACACGTTCCCAAAGGCTATCCGTATTCAGTCTCTTTTGAATTAAAGGGAGTATACATGATGTTCAGTGATTGCAAGATAAGAGATACCGGTAGTTGTGCGGCTGTATTTGGTAATTGCAAAGTTTTTTTATTGTTTTCTGGGGATCTCGATCTTTCAGGTATTTAGGGCATGGTTTTTGCTGTATATGTATAGAAGCACTACGCTTATAGTTATGATTAATGAAGGCATTTATAAACAAAAGTTATGCAACTTCTGAGGTAAACGTCAGTTTCTATTGGCCTATTAAAAATCTAGATATCTATGCCTTCAGAATCTCATCTATCAATTTGCCAAAGGCAACAACTTCCTCGTCAAAGTATCTTCTGCCACTCAACTGAAGGTTGATCGGAGCATCCTTGAAGTTTTCTGGGATGTATTTGTCATGTTCGATCTTCTCTATAGGGGAGCGTGGAACGTAACTGGTATCCTTGACATCTACAGAAGGCTCCTGGTGTAGACCCGTTGGGAAAACAAGAGTGGGTAAGTCGAGAATATTGAAAAGGGAGGTGTATCCCCAGTAGTAAGGTCCTTCAACACCATCGCCAGCTCCAACAGGGGCTGTACCCACATATGCAGGGGAGATGATGAAGTCAACCTTATTCTTGACAAAATAATCCAAGTAATCTTTTCTCAAGGAATCACGCACGTAGTTCAACTCACGGTTCTCTGTGATAGAGAGTGCCTCGTCACCTTTACCATACGATAGTGCCCACTTTGTAAGTGGCAGAAGGGGCTCTCCACTGGGCTTGATAAGAGCCTTCTGGGCATAGTTACCGTCACAAGAATACATGAGGTGGACTGTGTCGTAAGCTTCCTTGATTCTAATCGGGTCAAACTTCACGACATTGACTCCAGCAGCTTCGAGCTTCTTGGCGATGAACTCCAATCCTCTCAGGATTGGTGGGTGAGGCTTAACTATTCCATCTTCGTACATGATAGCCACAGTGATGTTCTCTGACTTGGGCACTGCAAGCTGCCTCCATGGAACTGGAATACACCAAGGATCCAAGTCCCATGGCTTTCCAATGTTGATGTAGCTCTCCATGAAGAGATCAATGTCGTCCACAGAACGTGCAAGAGGGCCAGCAACAGCAACGACACTCTCTTGACCCTTTCCGGAGGAAATTCCACCAAAAGTGGAAATTCTACGAGAAGTTGGTCTTAAACCCCAGCAACCACTGAATGCGGCTGGACCTCTAATAGAGCCACCAATGTCAGTTCCAACACCCAGTGGGGAACCACCAAATGCAACCACGGCACCTTCACCACCTGATGAGCCTCCAGCAGTCAGCTTGAGGTTGTATGGGTTACGACACCTGCCGGTGATGTTGTTGTTGGAGTCCAAATGCATGAGTGTTTGTGGCTCGTTGGTTCTCACGTAGAAAACGGCTCCAAGGTTACGCAACAGTGTCACATTCACCGCGTCCTCCTTGGTGAGGTTCTCAACCAGTGAGACCCAACCACCGTGGGTAATTCTGCCAGCGTAACCTATTTGCTCCTTCAGGGAGATTGGAATGCCGTGCAAGGGACCAACTGTTTTACCGTTCTTGGCAAGGTAGTCGTCAAGTTCTTGGGCTCTCTTGAGGCCGTCATCGATGAGGAAGTCCATGGCCAGGTTGGTCAATTGGTGACCAATAACAGCACGTTTGGCAAATGCCCGCAACACCTCAACAGAGGAAAGCTTGCCACTAGCGATGTCTTTTGCCAAGGTGACAGCTGGCGAGTCTGTGATCTCAAACTCCTTTTCGGTCAGTAGCTTACCGTCGTAGAGAAACTTGACAGCATTGAACACAGCATCCAGATCTTTGGGTAACACCTCCTCTGGAGCTCTCAGATCTTGCTTCATATTCTTATCCAAGTCGGCAAGGTACTTCTTCACCTTAGGCACCCACACAGACTCGAAGAGCTCTGGATCAGAGACATCGTCCGTGAACTTGTAGAAGCTATCTATTTGGGCAGGGGGGGCAGGTGCAGACATGATCGGCTTGGCGCGTTGCGAAGAATAATTGAACAATAGTATATTTCAGAATAAATTTCAATCGCACAGATATTTACCAAAAGAATACTGTCGTTGTTAATTAGTCCGTCAATTGATCTTCTAGGAGATTTCCAGCAGGGTTGGCCTCGTATATGTATATATATTCTCCCTCTCGCTCACGCCTGCTCACCGCTCCCGATGCCAAATGGTCCACCAGGGAGCTGCACCCCGATCATCCTGCTCCATGCGTGAGAACCTAAGCATACAGAAAGTGGCATCTGCATGTCCACGCGCCCGCGCAGGCAAACCCATCGCGGTTGTCTACTTCGGCTAGTTCGAGGCAGGATCCTGGGGTTTCCAGAGATGAGGGAATATTCTATATTTAATTGAATTCGACGAGGTTTCCGAGAATAGACCTCCCGAATTTTTTTTCCTATACGTTTGTTAATACCGATGAGATGCTCCAAACCTTAGCCTGCTGTTTTGGCCACTGCTTGGAGCATCTATCTCCCCATGCTTCTGCTACCAACAAGCATTACCATCCACATCTCACCCATCAGCATTACTCCAAGGGCACGCCGTTATCTACTTTCCTGTTTGGGAGTTTATAGATCTTTCGTATTCTTCATGCAGCCTGCCAGTGCAGAAAGTCAAAGTTGTGTGGTAACCAACCTATGCCGGCCCGCTTCCACCATCTCTTTTTGATTTTTCAGTCATCACACGCCTCCCAAAGACACTCTTGCAACCGCGGAAGTCGCATTGATTGGCAGATAGCTAGCAAGCACTGCGCATAATCTCCGGTGCATCAGGCAAGAGACCGGTTACACTCGCTTGGTCTACTTACGAGGAAGAACTGGGGTCCTGAACTAGCGGGGCTTTAGCACCTAGTGCAAGCAGGAACATCTGGGTATGGGGAGAAATATTGGTGCACGTATGTTCTTGCAAGGTAGATGTAGAGAAACCTTCTGAGCATGGAACAAATTGATACTGTGACCCTTGCAAATTGGAACGAGTGGCTCCTCACAGTCTTTCAAGTAGTTGTCCGGATCAGATAAGAGTAACAACTACCTTCACTTGTGATCGTTTCAATTTTGTGCAGCCAGTTCCACGATCAGAGCACGCTCTGCCTCTGTATTGTTTCCCTAACCCCATCCACAAGCACGAAGCAAGGGCGACCTGAGTGATAACAACACTCCATCAGCCAATTGTTCAATTCCATTCACTCTGCACACCTGACTCGAAGAGATAGGCCTAAAGCATAATTCTGCTATATTCACACCCCACCAGCAGCTTCTAAACACCACATTAACCTGCCGCATGGAGAATTCAATACCATCAGTGTTTCCTTTGTCCCAGTTGGTTCACCCTATGAATGACTCCAACTATGAGTTCCTCTCAACATACCATAGCATATCCAAATGTAAAAAAAGAAAGCAATTTCTCAACAAAAGAGCTGAATGCTATTGGTAGTGAGGATGGAGAGCTGACCCAAGCCAAGACAACGGCCCTCCCAGTCAAGCCTTTGCGCCGAAGTTCCTCTACATCGCAGTCTCCAATACTACCTGTCGGAGCTGCTATCAACGGAAGACCAGTGCGGTCAATCCAGCCAAAAAGGGACAACTTGGCTATGCGCTCTGTTGCAATCCTTCCGGCAGATCATGTTGAACCTGTTAGCAAGAGGAGCAAACCACGCACAAAGAGTGGCTGTTTCACTTGTCGCCGTCGCAAAAAGAAGTGTAATGAAGTTACACCTGTGTGCTCCGGGTGTGAAAGGAACTTTCTTGATTGCGTGTGGCCATCCACCAAGGATGAGACCTTACCTGGCGATTTCGAGGTTAAGCCCTCTGTTGGGCACTTCCTAGACGCTGGCTCCCAAAAGTTAGGAAAGGAACAAACCTTTGCCGTCACACCACTATCTTCGTTTGCTTCTACTGGTGGGTCATTTTCAACAGAAAGTTCAATGTTTGGATTTAGGGTGGAGTCATCGGAGTCATCGGAACTGGGAATCCGCAGAGAAGTTCAAAGTTCGTTCATTCCAAACAATGGAAGAGAGCCAAACTACAGATACGAATCTGAGCCAAGTCTAGGCCTCTCCAACGACTTCTCTCCCGTCGATCAAAACGCGGGCTTGGTCATTGGTGGAGACATCTCTCCACTACTGGAACATGGTGGTGCATTGGCGGTAACACCGTCCTCGATTTCATTCTCCGACCATGAGGCACTGCTCAGTTCTGGCCTGGACGACGATGTCCCCCCTGAGCTAGCCCAGGAGCTTGAACAAGACTCTGCAGCGTTCCCTCCACTCCCCTTGTCAAATGTTTTTGGGGGTTACAAGTCTAGTTGGATCCCCAATGTTGAACTTTCGGGTGAAGATGCGATGTTGTATCATTTTTTTGTAAATCAGTTTGTTCCTACCATCTCTCCTGCGCACTCACACCCGCTGCTTTCCCCAAAGGAGATATTTGTTCCAGTTGCAGGCCAGTCGAATATTCTCAGAGAGATATTCTTCGCTTGTGGAGCTTCACTCTTGGCATACTACAACCCAGAGTATGTCACCACCTCTTTGAAGAGGTATGCAAAATCCATTAGACTTATTCAGCACGAAATAGAGTCTGACACCCTCAAAGGAACCGAGGATTGGCTTTTTGTGGCGGTCCAAACTCTTTGCCTTAGGGATAGAGCCGCTGGTATGGGAGCTACACGATGCGCAAGGCATTTGAGTGCTGCATACAACATCATAAAGCAACGCACAGCCAACAGAATGAGGTTGGCAAATACACTCAAGTCTTTGGACTTGAAACAACTTACTTCGTCAAGCAGTGCTGACGACTTCTCAGACAGTGAGATCAAAAGCATTGGGGGGGATTCGGATGATGACCTTTCAATCATAACTCCAAGCGAGAGAACATTAACGGAGAGTTTTATATTTAACTACACTATTGCCCTTTACTTCTGTGGTGAGGCAGAGCTCAGGAACTTGCCGTCACCCTTTCAGTTTTTTGACGAGTATGATCGCATGGCAAAAGTTCCCATCTACAAGGACGTCAAGATCTCATGGATGAATAATCCTGTTCTCGGGTCAGCCCTGGATAGCTATGAGGTGCTTGCAAAACTCTTCTGGCTCATAAGGTACAGGTTTTCCAGTGAGATTGATGCTTCATTAATCCTGTCAGACTCCTCCTTCAATAGCATGCTGGATCGTGTGAGGGCGGAGCTGGACAACAATAGGATGATTCTATCCAGGGCCATCGAAGAATTTGAACATTTAGCAAAGGGGCAGCAGGTGTCAATGACGAACGCTGATATATATCTGAGAAGTAATCTTTCTATTGCGTGGGTGCTAGTTCTTACTGCCAA
Organism: Kuraishia piskuri; assembly: GCA_030567595.1. Classification (NCBI taxonomy): domain Eukaryota; kingdom Fungi; phylum Ascomycota; class Pichiomycetes; order Pichiales; family Pichiaceae; genus Kuraishia; species Kuraishia piskuri. The sequence goes on from JAJLSM010000011.1 coordinate 15,331, forward strand.
TATCTTGGTGCTAAAGATGGCAGACCCGGAACTTGCAGCATTGGATCCTCGCATCCAGGAAAATGTCGACCAGATTATTGGGGAGTTGCAGGTTGGCGTTCCTGAATTTGATCACGGTCGCTGTCTGGTGATTCCGGCGATGTTTTTTGGTGGGATTGCTAGTACAAACGAATATCAAAAGAATTATTTCATCACAGCCCTGAATAACTTGGTGACTGTCTTGCATTCGGACCATCCGCTGGCACTTGCCGCAACTCTTCAGCAGTTATGGTATAAGGAATTACTGGATACCAACACGAGGGCCTTCGATACCATTTTATACTGTGATCATCTATCCCATCTATCATTTTAGTTAGTTAAGCGTCATTAATAGAATATTTTTGTTTCATAATTAATTGTTCATCTATTTTGTTTATTCTCTACCAATATTACAAGGTGGTCAAACACAATTGGCTCTCGGAGTATCCCTCCTCGGACTCAGTTTTGATTATAATTTACTGCCGAGGTTGATGGTGACAGCCTTAGCTTGAGTATACATACTCAATCCGTACTCACCAAGCTCTCTTCCAAAACCACTCATCTTGACACCACCAAAGGGAACCCTAAAGTCAGAACTGTTTGTACAGTTTACCCAGACCTGGCCACTCTGTACCTTCTTAGCATACCTATGGGCTCTTCCAAGGTTCTCTGTGAACACAAAAGCGGCCAAGCCATAATTGGTGTCGTTTGAGAGGTGAAGTGCCTCGCCCTCAGAATCGAACTTAGAGACGCATACCACTGGTCCGAAAATCTCCTCTTTAGAGATCACCATCTCGTGGGTGACATCGGCGAATATGGTTGGTGCAATGTAACAACCACCCTCCGGAAGGTGAGCTGGAACCTCTCCACCCATTACCACTCTGGCTCCTTGCTCTTTGCCCAGGCTAATGTACTTCATCACTCTTTCTTGCTGCACCTTGGAGACCTGAGGTCCAAGGTAAATGTCCTTACCGAAAGGATCACCTTGCAGGTAAACATTCGTGACATGATCCTTGAGTTGAGCAATAAACTTGTCATAAATGCTGGAGTGGACGTAGATTCTAGAGCTGGCAATACAAATCTGTCCCATGTTGTACATAACACCAAAAGCAGCCCACTTAACCGCCTGCTCCAAATCGGCATCATCATACACGACCATAGGAGACTTTCCACCACATTCAAGAGTGACAGCCTTCAAGTTGGAGGCGGCCAATCTCTGGATTGTCTGACCAACGGCGGTGGAACCGGTGAAAGACACCTTGTCAACGTCCATGTGGGCAGCGAGATGAGCACCACAAACGGTTCCCAAACCTGTGATGATGTTCAAAACACCTGGTGGGAATCCAGCCTCCTTGAACAGTCTGGCAAACACCAACATGGAGAGAGGTGTGTTTTCGCTGGTCTTCATCACTATCACATTGCCAGCCGCAATAGCAGGTGCGATCTTCCAGATACCCATGGTGAGTGGGTAGTTCCATGGAATGATCTGACCACAAACACCATATGGCTCATGGATAGTGTACACGAGCTTCTCATCAGTTGTAGGGATTTGCTTTCCGTGTCCCTTGTCTGCCCAGCCTGCATAGTATCTGATCACATCCGCACAGTGAGACATCTCTGGGTACGTGGTGTAGTGATAAGGCTTACCAGAGTCCATTGTCTCTATGGATGCCAGCAGCTCCTTATTTTCTTCGAGAAGCTCCACAAGCTTGAACATGAGCTTGCCCTTCTCAGTGCCCGAGATTTTGCTCCAGGTTTCGTCGTAGCACTTTCTTGCGGCTTTAACAGCAACGTCCACATCGTTCTCAGCAGCAAGGTATACTGAAGTGATCACATCTCCTGTCGAAGGGTTGACAGTTTCAAGAGTTTTGCCATCGATCGAGCGTACGAACTCGTTGTTGATAAAGCATCCCGTAGGTTGCTGATATTGCTTGCCCGTAGGCAGTGTAACAGTCACTTCAAGATCAAGGCTCATGCTGTAGGTGAAATAGTGGTTACTCTAAGAATATCAAACAGAAATCGCATTCCAGGTCACCTCACATTTTATATAAGACTGAAGCGAGACTCTCGGAATGGTTTGCAATGATCATCGACACCATCACCACTATCGCATACTCAAGGTGTCCTCTCGTCAGTCTCCGCAACCTTATGCACGCTCTCTCACTCTCGAGCGTTCTTTTGGTACCTCGAGCCGCGATGCGTGTGGGTGGCTTTCTATCAGGCACGTCCGCGATTGGCAATCTATGCAGCATGATCCAGGTGCACATTCGTGCATTAGCCCCAGAACGCTGTTGCTGGCAGCGATTTGGCTCCGTAGATGGGTGGGGCATTATGCAGAGGTGCATGGTGAGAGAGTAGTAGGTATGGCTGGCAGAGAGGTCCATTAACTATAGAGGTACCACGGGGAACTGAGAGAGAAGATGGACACCGTATGCAGATGATGGTGAAATGGTGTTTTAGATGTTTTCAAGTGGGGGGCATATAATGTGACAGCGCAGCTTCGTAATGGTGTGTACTGCCTTTGCGATACCAGGTGAGCGACCTATCCGTTCACATGTGTGGTTCATCGCCCAAGAAGTCATGCTCATTTCTCACTAGGTGTACGTTAAGAGCATGGCAGGGAAGTTGGCATGCGCCGTTCTGCATAATGGCCCTCTCCTGCTCTTCGCTGCGAACGGAAGGTCGATGAGGGAAAAGAGGTCGTGTAAGCAGTAGATGAACCTGCAGATGAGAGGTGGGATTTGAAAAAAAATTAAGTACGGCAGATAGAAATATCTGGGGAAAGGGAAAGCGTGATGAGACTGAAAGACCAGTGCTAGAAACCGCCGCGTCAGCCCGATTAACACTACGTTATGTCCAGCCACGATGAGTATTCCTCAGATGAGGAGGAGGAGGTCCAGATTCATGATGTGTCCAACGTTTCGCTAGGGTTCGTGGATGTTCCTATAAGTGAGGATGATGTGCCACAGCTCGAAGATTCCTTCTTAGGAGGACAACCTGTAAGTGAGCTGCAATAGATCCCCTGCTGTTTCCAGACTTCTAACTTGTTTTAGCTTTGGTTCAACGATTCACCACCTCCTGTAGAGCTCTTAAGCTGTGGATCATGCTCTTCTCCTATGTCTCTGCTGCTTCAGGCATATGCGCCTTTGCCAGATGTTTACTACGATAGAATAATATATCTGTTCCAATGCAAAAAACGGACATGTGCAAGGAAAAAGGGGTCGATACGTGCAATCAGAGCGGTGTGTAAAGATCCTGCAATTGTGAAAGCAAACGAAGAGGATGCCGTTTCAGCTATGAAGGCGGATCTAGACAACAAACTGAAACTCGAAGAACAGCGCAAGTTCAACATCGAAGCCACAAAGGATCTCTTCTCCAGCAACTCCCAGCCCAACGATAGTACCACTTCAAACCCTTTCAGTGGTGGTGCTAACCCTTTTGCGACGGAGGGCGGAGCCAACCCATTTCAGAAGTCTTCTTCCAACCCCTTTAGTGCTCCATTGAACAAGGAACCACAGCCTAAGGCAGTTTCTGTCCGGCCTAAGGCCACATATGCCTCTATTGCCTCCAAAACTGTTGTGGAAAAACCAAAATCTTCCACTGTCACATCTGACTCGCTTGATTTACCCTGTTATCCGGGCTATCTGTTGTTCGTTGAGCCTGAAATCCTGGATAAGAAAAAGAAACAGCAGATATTCCAGCTTCCGTCCAACCTTGATAAAGCAGTTTTGGACACAGAGACAGAGATTGCTTCATCTTCCAATTCAAAATCAATTTCAGGTGGTCTTTCTTCAGAGGCACAAAAAATAGCATCTGCGCTCCTGGAGGACTCGGCTTTTCAGCACTTCTCTGACATTGTATCATATAATTCTGGTCAGGTGCTGCGTTACGAGTTGGACGGTAAACCTCTTCTCTTCTCAGATAAGGACGATGTGGCTAAGTTGTTCAGGAGTTCAGAGACCACACTTATCCCTAACCCCGGCTACAACCCTTCAAGTGTGAGACGGTTTGAGCTCCAGCTTATGCCAAAGGCAATTATGGAGTTGGAGAGCGAGGATGTGGACATCGTCAATGGAATGGATTGGGGTACCATCTTGGTCGCCACAGATGTTGAGGATTATATCCCCAAGTTGAATGACAGACATGTCGGATATGTAGAGGAATGGTGTGGAGTTCAGTGGGAAGAAGAAGTTTCAAGGTGATAGATGTGAGAAGTAGTTGGTGGTTTTTGTACGACATCGATCAACTTGTATTTAAGCAGTGGATGGTACAAGTAACATAGTAATACAATATATTTTGTTTTATTTATCAGTCGACCCCGTGGTTGGGCCAAAATGCAATCATGCTAATTATACAAAGGAGATAGAAGAGAAAGCAGAAAACACAAGTGGTAACTAGTAGAAAATAAACAGAAAAGTAAATCGGATGCATGAATAACATGTGGAACCTCATTTCGCCTGGATGATCAGCACAGCAGCAAGCTGTATTACATATTGAGGATGCGTGTGGAAACGACCTCTCTAATCAACTCGTCAATCTCTCTGAAGTTGTCCGAGTTGGAGGCGAATTGTCTGTGTCTATCTGTGAGGATATGCTCGTCGAACTCCTCATATTTCACACGGCAATTCTCGCAATAGCCGGGACGGGCACTGTGATGTCTGATATCCTTCAGCACCTCCTTGGAAGGTTTTTGCACCGGTTGATCGACTCTGGCTGCAGCCGAAATTGCCTTTTCAGCCTCCAACTTGCGCTCAGCTGCCATTGTCGACAGCATTTTGCTTCTCCCGCTAGCGACATTTGCAAGGGAGTTTTCTCTGCCAGATGCTTTTGACAATACTATGGGAGTACCGGGTCGTTCTCTTCCCTGGTCTCCGGTGACGTTGCTCACAGTGCCAAAAGCAGTGTTGTCCTCTGCGATATTTGGATCAGCGGTACCCACGTTTATATTAATGCCCTTGCGAAGATCTCTTCCGGGGAGAGGCTGGATCAAGGCGCTCCTGTGTCTCGTGGGTGCAACGTTGCCCAGACTAACCATTTTCTTTCTATCATTCAGAACTTTCTTAGAGTACACCTCGGCATTCGTAGGTCCCAACCCATTTCCCTGTGGGTACTTGCTGCCGGCAGAATAGTCTGCAACTACAGCAGATACGCCAACGGAATTTTGAGTCACACCAGAGGCATGCAACTCACCAAAATCATTCAGCTCGTTCTTGGCGCTAATAACCGAATCGTGACGCGTGAGGGCAGGTGGCACCATGGATAGCAATCTAGGAGTAATATTGCACCGCTGTGGATGTATAAGTTCCCTCTTTGGTGCTTCCACAGCACTCGCTATGTTCTCCTTGTTCTCTTCTTGGACAATGATGCCTTCACCGTCGGAACCTAGAGCCTCCACGTTATCTCTCTCCATGGCGTCGGATTCCTTCGTGGAACTCACAGAGGTTCCGTTGTCGTATTCGCTTAACTCTTCTTCTATTTCATCCATGCTATCGTGGTTATCTGATTCTACATCGCTGGGAAGCTGTCTCTTGCGAGATTTCTTTTCATCCCTATTAATTCTCGAGGCCTCCACTAATCTCCTGCGGAACTCTGCTGAACTTTTAAGGTACTCCAGTCTTCTTCTGTGCCGCCTCTCTTTGTCGTTAGATTCGGGATCCTCTACGAACAATGAACGGCCATTCGATGACTGGTATAACCTGGGGAATGTGTCCATGGGCTCTGTCGGTTTGGGGTTCCATTCTCTGATCGCAACGGGCCGGTATTGCTGCTTCAGATCGTACACGTAGTAGTAATAGCCCGTGAAATATTTTGTGTCGTCACGTTTGGCATGTGGGTCTCTATCTGTGGGACCATATAACTTTTCTTCCTTCAATAGCGATGACAGTTTGGGCACCTTGGGTGGCTCCTCTTTGGGAAGTTCACCAAGATATTTCAGAAAACGAAAAACCTTCTCGTAGGTCCAAACTTTCAAGTTGTTGCGGGCAGCGACCCTAAAGGGATCACCTGATGGGTAAGATAGCTTGGAGTTATACTGCCGTCTAGAAACAATAATCGTGACTTCGCCGGTGAAAAATTTCTCTATCCTAGCACCGGTGGCTTCGAGGCCAACTTTAGCCTTGCTTCTCTCATTGCGATGCAACTCATTCTGTTCACTGTTTTCAAAATACACCACCGAGTCTTTCATTATGGCTCTCCACTGCTCTTGCCACTGGCGAAACCCCTCACCCGTGAGCCTATGATTTGATACTGTCGTCACATGGCTGGGTTGTTGCCTGGCTTTGGTGTTCTGTTGCAGTTGCGTGGAGGCATGAGCTATTTCAGCAGCTTCCGCCCGCTGCCTCTTGTGAGGTTGCTGCGGAGTGTTGAGAGTGTTGGGGGTGCTTTCCTTTAGGGGAATTCGCGTCAAGGTTGGATGATCCATTCTTTGGTATGTTTTATGTGAGATGGTGGGGATTAACAAGAAAGGACAATGACAATGACGATGATAATGATGACGACGTTGCTGGTGGTGAGGTGTCAATCAACAGATGCAACGGTAATGATCAACCAAATACACATAGCACAAATGGAATTTCAGTCTTCTTGGTTCGCTCACGTTGTATGAAACAGTAGTTGCGTAGTTCACTATGCGTGTATTGCCTCTGGTGTTGTGTTCTTCTGTGTGTTTCACGAAGGAGGCCTGAAGAGTCAAAGAAAATGAACAACCTCCAATATACCTGGTCTATGCTACAACAAAGTCACAGGTGGTACCCACAAGAGATAAGTTTAACTGTATGCGAAGGGAAACACACAATTGGTGACAATAGTTGGCTGCGGGTAAACAAACGATTCACAACCACAAAGTGTGCAGTGGAACAAGAGAAGAACACAAAGTGTACGTTCTCTATATCTCTATGTCTTCTATCAATGTTGAAGGTTGTAACATCCACTTGAAGGTGAAATAAACCAATTCGTTAAGAAATCAACACTCCCTAGTGGTGGCCTACTGCTCCTCTACAGTCCTTTCCCTCTCACCTCACTGTTTGGCAGGCCTCAAGCAATGGAAAGCGCACACCACACACATACATAATTTACACACAGAGGGCCAGGGCATTCGCAGGGCCGGAGGCCTGCTTAGGCAAGGGCTAACACGCTTTTCGCACGCGCGCGCGCTCCTTCGTGTCTGTGTTGATCTCTTGCCGAAAGGGTGAAAGTTATGTCAGCATCTCTCAATGCAGGTTATCCCCCTTTTTGTGCCTTGCAGACCGACGGAAAGACTTAGGGTGATGTGCTAAGTGCAAGAGAAGAGGTTGTGCAGAGCACACGATATGGCAATCCACTCTATAGTAAGTAGTAGGTCGTCTACTAAGCAGAAAGAATGGCTTACTATACTAAGGGGGGGCGTAGTTCACTGTACAGAGAGCCTTACCATCTGTGCAGACAGGAGAGGCTAGGATAGTAGAGGGCTCATCAGAGAGTAGCCGGATAGGTAAGTCTGGCTGAACTAACGCTATCTATAGTGAGTGATGGAGAGGATGCATTGAGGGTACGGGGAGCTGGTTTAGGTGCAGACGAGAAGATGGATAGCAGTGGGCGTTGCAAAAGCCTTGGATATCACTTTTAATCAAGCTATTGTCCATTTTCACATATTGATATAGCATTGTACTCTCTTTTGAACTATATCGTCCGTTTCAGTACTATCGGATTAGTGTTAAGCGCAAGAGTAACTCCGTGGGAATTAGCAAACGCAGCCCAACCAGCAACACTCAACGGGTTTTTTTGGCTATTAGCATACCAAGTACAGCATAAATACAAATGCTGCAATCCAGAAATATCACCTCTGTTCTGTCACAGGCATTGTCAGCATCGCCGTTGGTGCTGGACAAGAGACCGATATCTATTTCCCTGCTAACACCGGAGGGTCAGCCCCTTTGTTCCTGTATTGCAGATGATGATGACCACACCCCACACAACGGAGCAGCACTCAGCTTCGACAACCCCAGTAGTCGAAGTGCTAATACCGATGTTTCTGAGCAGTTCAAATCTCCATTTCAGTCTGAGTCGTTGCCTAACTTTCTTTCTGGGAACTTGAGTCCAGTTGATAACTTGAAGGTGTACTCTCTGTGTGCAATTAAAGCATGGAACCAGCACTTGTCAGAACGGAGTAAAGATGCAAACATGATCATTGAGAGTGATAGTGATGACTGGCTGATGGTGCAGTTGGATGAGTTCACATTGTTTGTACAACCGATTCCCGGCACCCCCTTGTTGCTGTTGATGATTACATACCTAGACTACCCACAGGGGTTGGTGTTGAAGAAACTCAAAAAACTACAACAAGTGTTGACTCCAAGTCTAGAAGGGTTTCAATTGTCTTGAGCAGAATCAAGATTGGGATTTGTGAAATTATGAAATGATTATATATAGGTTTCTTAGAATGGCAATGATATTTCTTGTATAGAACAGATTATAACAAAAAGTCTCACTGGGTTCTACATCTCATGTAACGGTAAATCAGGTCATATGTGATTGCGGCACAGTGCGTATTGCACCTAATGCAAATGGGTATATACATCCAACAGCAAAGCAACAACAGAGGTGAGCGAAACAGAAATGGAAACCGGAAGCAACTGGGAAAATAGATAAGAAAGACCTTTGTGATAAAAAAAAAGTGCCCTAGAGACTAGGAAATGAGCAACAAAACTTCATACTCTGAAAGGCTGTAGTTAGAAGAACTAACACAAATAGAACTGCGCCATGAAGATGGATAAGACAAGAAAACATCAAACGAAACGTGAAACCATGATATGCATGGACACCTGAGCAGGGATGGGCAACTTTGTCCCCATAGTAAGAGTGATACGCCCATTGCTGTCAGGGATCTGATTGATGAGGACATCGAGTGCGATATGAAAACATGAGTTGTAAGGTCAAAAAAGAAAAGCATCAACCACAAAGAGCAGACTGACAGTCATCGCCTTGCCGACTCGCACATATGCCCATGTAGATGTGATTAATTATGCGAGGCAGTGGGGAACCGGAAAGAGCTTGACACCTCTGTCTATTTGTTGATGGCGATGTGTGTTTGTGTGTATGCGTGAATCCGGTAGCCGTCAACCACCACGGTTTATTTTGCTTCCTCCTCCTCCTCTTCCTCTCCATCTGACATCTCCAAGTTGTCATCTTCATCCTCAACGTCATCCATGATACTCTCTTCGTCGTCATCGTAGCTTTCGTACCAGAAGTCATCATCCATCACCTCCACTTCCGGCTCATCCTTATTCACACGGCCATAGGCGGAGTTGGCATCTGGCATAACGAAATCCTTTGGGATATCTTGCTTTGAACGCTCAACCTCCGCAACGACCCTTTCGCGGTACTCCTTTGGCTTCTTTCTGTACTCCACAGCGGCATCCACATTGGCAGGGGAGGAGATGTTGGGGTCCTCCAGGAGGGAGACGATACTCATCAAGACACTCTCAACAGTCTGCACAGGTGACCAAGTCTCGCTGTCTGGCTCATCTGTGGTATCGTTTCCACTTGTGTGAAGGATGGATATGCACAGACGTCCATCCCTGTAGACGTTGGGGTGATAGATCGCTGGTGTGAACCTGAAAGTGGGGGGAGCGTATGGGAAGTCTGAGGGAAATTTGAGCTGACCCTTGAAATAGCCACCGTTGTAAACAGAGTTAGGGTTTAAAACCATAACACCCACGTTCCAAAGGAAGATGTTGCCATCCTCAAGCTCTATGTGAAACGATGGAACTCCATTCTTGGGGTCTATGAGCTCCCTGTACTGTCGCGTGAGGATCTTAGCTGCAGAACTCATGGTTGAAAAAGAATAGTTGATCAAAACAAGTGAATTTAAGGAAACGGGTCCTCTATGGAAGGGATATCTCGTGAAATGCGCAGAAGGCGTTGCAAAAATATGGGAAATACAGCTCTCACGATAAGGGGGGTTGCAGTTTTATCCTCACAACCGGCGCATATCAAACCATCATCACTAAGCTGTGTATGACAACAGCACTGATGAGTCTGTGTTATTGGCACCAGTAGAGAGAGAGGCGGCACAGTAGGGGTCAGGCTGTGGTTATGCAGGTATCGGGCAGCTAACTACAACCTGTTCCATCTCCCAGGTTACAAATCGCAGCACATTTTTTTTGGTGAATCCACGATATGCGAGGCATCACAGCTAGGGTAGAGAAAGCAGGCAGGAACGAGGAGGCAGGCATGGGGGGAGGAGGAGGAGGAGGAGGTGGAGGCAGGATGGCCAGCAACCTTCCGTACCTGGGTACGGACGGTTACTGTCAGTTGCTTTACAGCAGCGGAAAAAGGCTCCCGGAAAGCTCCCCACATATTCAAGCGGGGGACAGAATACCCTAGAATGATCAAGATCATATACGGTTAGTTTCATCCCATATCTCGGGAGACAAATACATATTCCAGCACTGGTGGTTAAATGAGGCCATGTGAGCCCATTCTTCGTTTATCTTCGAGCAGGTGCTTCGCTCGCCCTACCCACTTTGCCGATGTTTCCTTTTTTTTTTGCGTTTGGCCCGATCTTCCTCTACTCTCTGTGATTGTAGGCCGCCTTCGATGTATATCATTTCTCAAAAAGCAATGCATGTGCACTTCAAAGTAATGCCATACAAAAAGCTTTGCCATCTGTCATCTGCTGCACCTGTGCAACTCGCCTCGCAGCCCACCGAATATATGGGCTCGATGTTGCAATGCCTTGCGGCTTTTTTTTCTCTAACACACATTTTAGACACACCACTGACCATAGAGAGAGGGGTAGCTACGCTTTTCTTTTGGAGATGTCAGACTGTGCCGTTCTCCTTGAGCATCCTCATGCTCTGGCCTGCCGGTTTATATTGCACTGAGCAAAATGGAGACAAAATACAAGGCTCGCAAGACAGAAACAGCGCCTGGTCTCTGCTCTTGCAGAGGCTTTCTCGATAAGGAATTTCCCCGATATGAGCAAGAGGTGAGGCGATCTACGCAAAGCGATCTATCATGTCTAGAGGCTCGTTCCCAAAAGTGATACATCGATTTATTTGTTCCACAGGCATTATGATCCTATTTCAAAAGCATTTACTGTAAAAGTAAAACATCTTCTGTTGTCCATTGACCGCTTTCCAAGCCCAGCACCTGGTGGAGTTGGTCCCTCTCTGCTCACACACCCGCGGGCTTAGGCCATATGGTGAGCCCATCTGCTCATCGCGGCGTGTAAGTGATGTGCAACCTGCTGGTAAACGGGATTTACCCTTACAGACCCCGCAAAAATATTATATGGGAAAGTATATGCATACATATCTTTAATCCATCCACTACCCTCATCGCCCACATGTCCTAATACCGCAATCGGACGGTGTTTGATGTCGGAGCCATTGATAAATCAAAGCAATCGTAAAAACATGAAAACTTTCTCTTTTATCATTCAAAGATCTATATCTACCAAGCACAATGTTCACCCCTGCAGAAACTGCAATTGGTGCGGTGCTCATTCAGAGTGCAACCACTTCCTACTTACTGGAGACTGGCCGCACCATTGGCTTCTCTTCAACCATATATGGCGCTGTGGCAAAGCCCAGCATTCACGGCATATCGATATTGGCCGGAGTGATTCTGTCGTGTTTGTTTGTGAAAGAATTTCTTCCTGAGTTTATTCCGAGCTATCATTCCCACGATGTCACTCCTTTGATGTCGGCGTTGATGATCGATGATCCTATTAACTACACCGTTCTTGCAGCCTTTCTGGTGGGCTTTGGCACCAATCTTGGATGTGGGTGTACATCAGGCCATATGTTGGCTGGCCTCTCCAGACTCCGTTGGAGGAGTATCGTCGCAACTGCCACATTCTGCTCAGCGGCAATCGCAGTTACAAACTTCTTCGAATTGGGTGAAAAGTGCAGCTCGGCTTTCGGATCGGAGATTTACTGTTACAACTACGACACCTCCTTCACAGTGCTCGAGTCTAACAGAGAGACACTGCTTTATGTTCTTGCTGGTGGCATTGGTGCCGCATATGTGTTTCTCCCTGCCCTCACTGCAGTCTTCGCTGCCCATACTCAGAGAGATGGTATCGCCAATCTCGTGCTGCGTTTTTTGAGTGGACTGACTGCTGGTTTCCTCTTTGGCTTGGGATTGCTCATCTCCGGTATGGCCTCCCCAGCAAAGACGCTTGGTTTCCTTGCGGTTCTCCAGCCAGAGAAGTTTGATCCATCCCTGGCTTTGATAATAGTGTTTGCGGTGATTCCAAACTACTTTTTGTGGAAATACTTCATCCTCCCAACAGGCGACAAGGCTGAGCAGAAGCCTGAACAGAAACAGGTGGCCAAAGCAAAGGAAAGCGAGAGACTATTCCATGAAGAAGAACGCCCTATTCTAGCTGAAAGTTTCAGTCTCAACAACTCAAGTCAAACTCCAGCTCGTTTCTTATTCGGTAATCTGTTGTTTGGCCTTGGTTGGGGAATGAAGGGTATCTGTCCCGGTCCAGGCATCATTGGTGTCTTTTTCAACGGGCAGGAGGGACTCTTCTGGATGGTTTCATTCTTGGTTGGTTACTTCTCAGGCACATTGCTCTGATCAGCTTCAGTGTGCTACTACGGACAGTATGATTATCCACTGGTGTAGTCGTATAAATCACTTTGTAAATATAAATATATTTGAATGACCTAGCAAATTTGGGTCTCCTCATGCACACCGCGAGAAATGCGTAAATGACTCTAGACAGTCTCGTACACGAGACTCCTCACTTCGTAGTTCTCGTTGGCCTCCTCTATGTCCTCCCAATTTCCAATGTAGTCATCTTTTCCTCTCACTACGCCCGGAAGGGTTTTGCCGCCGCTGTAACGTCTCCAAACCTTCTTTGCCTCTTCATCCGTTCCAAGGTCTCTCAGGGTGAACTTCACCTGGTTGGCCTGAAGAATGGTACTTAGACGGTTAGTCCTGGTGGATATCTGAAATCCACCTGCAAGCGAGGTGAAAAGGTAGACTGGTTCATCTTCAAAAGTCAGCTTCTCTTGCTTGGGAACAAACACAGAAGATGAAGAGGTGGCACCTGCTGCAGCTTGTGGGGAGTCCACCACCTTCTCATTCTCTTCCTCCTCAGGCTCTTTCTCCTTTGGTTCTTCTTCCTCAGGCTCTTCTTCCTCAGGCTTTTCCTGTTCATCAGCCACCTCCTCCTTTGTAGCAGTCTCCTGCTGTGCTTCATCAGACTTGGTCGTCTCTACTGGAGGAATCACCGAGTCTTCCTGTTTTTGCTCGGTTTCTTCCCCTTTGGGTGCTTCAGCTTCCTCGGGGATAGGAGTTTCATGTGGAGTCTTAGAGGCAGCAGAGGCACCCGTAATATGGGCTTCAACCAGCTTAAGAGCACTGTCTGCTGCATCCTCCAAATCTGGGGTCTGCGAAAATGGGTCTCCCATCAAAGCACCCTCTTCTTTCAGCTCCTCAGAATCCTGTCCCCTATCGGCAGCACCTTTAGCAACTCTGGAGCGAGATCTGGAGATGGAACGAAGGTAGTTGACAGACGATGAGGCTCTATTGCTGCTGTTTCCGGGAGCTGAAGACAGCAATGGGTCGTGTCTGGGTCTACGCTCACCAATGTTAAGAGCTGGAGTAGAGACAAAGTCGTTGTTCGTGACTGTGTTGTGGTAAGAGTCACCCCTGGCCAAATGTGGCTTGAACATACCGGTTCCCTCCCTTGCAGGGGAAGGTGATCCTGTGGCATAGCGCTGTGAAGATGCCGATCTCGAAAGCAGAGGAGAGACAAGACCCTCTCTGGCACCTGCAGGAACGGTGTACTCAGAATCCACATCCTGAGCATAATCAGGGATCTGGGGAGCAGCACTCTCGCTCTCGAACTTGGCTGGCGATTTCCCCGAATGGGCAGCTTCGGCATCTTCGGTCTGTTGAGCGGCCCTACCTTCGTTGTAGCTGTTTATCACATCGGCAAGGGAAGGTACTTCTCCTGCCGCGATAATACGATTATCTCCATCATCTGCATCAGCGGTGGCAGGATCCACGACAGAATGAAGAGGAGAAGCCACTGGTGGAACAAAAAGTGGACTCTTCACCCTTGTGATTCCATGGATTGCACTATCCGTGGAGGCAGAGTGAGGAGCGGGTAATGGAGACTGTGGGTTGGTCGATGAAGACCTGGAACCATCCCTTGAGGATGCTGGAGCGATGTACTCCTCTCTGATACCTCCAAACAGGGAGGAAGAGGGGTCCAAGTGTGCTTCTTTGATAGGATCTTCCCATTCGTTGGTGTGGTTGGCATGCGCAACCAATCCTTCAGGGTGGGACTCCTCTTCCTCCATCTCATCCTTCTCCTTCTGCACCTCCTGGATGGCATCTTCCTTGACATGGCCCTCCTCGTCGAGAATGGTGTCGAGTTGTTCGTCTTCTTCATCAGCAAGAAGTGCACCCTCATCCTTAAGCTCCACCAGGGATGCCTGGGATTGTGACTCGAACGAATGCGTCACCTTGAATCTGGGCCTCGATCTGGACCTAGAGCGATTGCCAGCTCCAACCAAGCCAGTCGAAGATGTGTCGTCGGTCGTTCTGATGGAGGACCCAATCAACGATGGAGTCTCCGTCCTCTCAAAGTTCTCAACCTCTTGATCCATGTCCATCTTGAAAAGTGCGTTCGCCAGAGATTCTCCGTGTAGATGCAACTGTCACGGTTGTGGCGTAGTTCTAGTACTCTTGTTTGTTCTCTTCAGCAATTACTGACGGACCAGCAGCCATTAATTGTCCAGTGGCTCTTTCTTCGATCCTCGCTTACGCCTCTTGCTCATCTGATACGCTGGCAGTCAACCATCTTCCGGCCTGTCACGCACAACCTCGACCAGCGCGCTAAGTGTGGAGTGTCCCTAAAAGGCAATTGTGTGGTGCAGCACCTGCTTTGACTCACCAAGAAAGAATGTGGGCCCTTCCCTATGCAACGATTGCCCACGTTATAGTGGGGTAGAAGCAACACGACCCCATGCACTCGGTCGTCCAAGACCCCAAACCACTTGCATGCATAGGTAGAGCTCGTGCGCACGTCATGAACCTTAAACGAGAGAACCCTTCAGGGAAGGGAACCTGGGTACGAGAGACCTCAAGGGGAAGATCCAGGTGCTTCGGAGATGGGAGGGTCTGAATTCTCAGGAGATAAGTGAGTTCTGAAGATGGTAAAGTCCTGGAGAAGGTAAAGAGCTGGAGATGGCAGGAACCGTGGGTCTACAGCTTGCTAGTGTTAGCAGCATTCATATGCCTATATGTCTGTATATACCAGTAGTAGCTTCTCACACTATGTGTAGAAACCCACAGCCCTGTGCCAATTAAAGGTACGGATAATACAAACTTTTTTGTTTAGCTATTCACACGAACAGAAAATGCAGAACTTTTATACATACACATATATAATGCCCAGCGGTCTTTCTCTCTCTCTCTTTCTCATTTGCTCAATTCAGCAATCTTCTCCTTGGTCTTCTCCACATTCTCCTGTAGACCAGAGATCTTGACGGTCTCCGACTCAGATGTGGCTCTTGGGATATCAATGTTCACCTTGAACTCAGCCTCAATACTCTTCCTGACACTACCAGCCGGTCCAATGATGAGACGGTGCTTCTTCTTTGGCACTTCTATAGTCTCAACGACAATGCTCTCAAGGTCAAGGACGATCTTCTTTACCTGTTCGGCAATAGAATCCACAATCTTCTTGTCACCAGAGAGTACCACTTCATCCGAATCGGAGCCCTTGTCGGGCACCTGCAGAAGTCTCCTCCACTGGGCAGAGTTCACCTCTGCACCACCAGCTTTGGTGATGATCTCACGCTTGGTGGAGCCGGATGGACCAACAAGTGCCTTGTGGTACTTTGGATCCACCTTGAGTGTGATCGTCACGTTGTTCTCCACCTTCTTGATGATATCACTAATACGCGACTCGGCCTCTTTGATGGCCTTGGTGGAACCAACGAGCTCAAACTCACCATAACCAACCTCCTCTTCCTTTTTGTCGTTTCTGTTATAGTTGAGTTCAATGCCAGTGTCCGCGGCAAGATCCTTGATATGCTCACCATTCTTACCAATCACACGGGAAAGAGCCTTGAGAGGCACCTGGATCACCTTCTTGTGGCCATTCTCAATCTCGTACTTGAGAAGCTCCTTGAGCTCATCCTCGGCCTTGGACACGCCCTTAGAAGGACCTCTGATCACCACCTCATTCTTGTCACCAGCAGAGTTTTCTGAGGGGAACCTAACCACCACGTGGTACTTGTCCTGCAACCTGTGCACATACACACCGCTGGGACCGATCATACGGGCGTGGAATCTCCTCTCGATCTGAAGCTTGACAGTCTTCTCATCTGCCCACTTCTTGGCAAGCTGTTGCAAACGCTTGACACACTCCTCCACATTCACCTCAAGCCCTGTCAATTTGATGTCAGTGATGTCGGTACTGTCGTCACGGACATCGATCTTGACATCGAATTCCTCTCTTATAGCAGTAAGGTTGGCACCCTTTTGACCAATGAGACGTGAAAGGAGGTTAGTTGGAAACTGAGTCGTAGAGCTAAACTTAGATGCTTGCTCGTAATTCTTCACGTCCTCAATAACCTTATGTATGTCCTTGTGAACGTCAGGAATATGCTGCTTCAGACCCTTGATGATAAACTCATCGGCAGAAAAGCCGGTAGCATTCTGGTGTAGCTTTACCTCCACAGAACCCTCTGGGTACTTGGAAAGTAAGACACGGAGAGTGGAGCCATTAGTTCCATTCACCAATTGCTGCTCTGCTGAGCTAAGAGAAATCACCTCAGATGCAACATCGGCAGAAAGAACTCTCAATGGATCTAGAGATGCATCCACCTTTGCAATGCGTTCATTAATCTCTTCCAAAGATGGCA
This sequence comes from Kuraishia piskuri, assembly GCA_030567595.1. NCBI lineage: Eukaryota > Fungi > Ascomycota > Pichiomycetes > Pichiales > Pichiaceae > Kuraishia > Kuraishia piskuri. The sequence continues at coordinate 32,226 of JAJLSM010000011.1, forward strand.
AAAACTCAGAGTCCGAGTCTTGGTTGGCAATCAAAATCAAAAGATTCGAAGCACCAGCCAGTTGGCCGAGTGGAACGATGGTGACATTGTTATCAATGGCCGCGGTACTGTCCAGAGCAGGCAAGACAAATGGATCAACATCAACAACAACCTTCACAAGCGAAGGCGCAATGCTGTTCACCTCATCAACAATCTCCTTTCTGGTGAGCTTTATGGCCTCCTTGTTGTCGACTGATGCAATGATCTGGAAGGGTACAGTCTTGATGTCCTCATTGATGAGCGAGTCGTACGATGGGGCGCTGATCCTCACGTTGTGCTTTGTTGCAAGGCCATCAAGGAACTTCACATACTTGAAGTAGGCAGCCAGTGCCTTTGCATGTAGGTATTTGCCACCATGGGAACGCGAGATGTCCAGAACGTCGACAACATACTGTTTTGAGAGCGCCTTTCCAAACTCAACAGCTTTTGGAATTGCTTCTCTCAAGCCGGTGAATTCCACATTGCTGGAAGTGCTGTCCGCCTCAGGTACCCTCACAAGAACATTTGTCTCTGCAAAGATCTTCTCGGCATCCAACAATTGGTGAATGGACTTTGGAACGGTCCTCACCTCGGTGATTATGTCAGACTCCAGAGATGTAATGGCACCTTTGACGGTCTCACGTGCAGCCAACACCTGTTCTCTTGCACCAGAGATGATGATGTTGTTTGACCTCACATTGGCATCAGGCACAAGTACCTCAACCTCCGATGGGATGCCCTCGGCCTTGGAAATGGCACTAGCTATGAACAGCTTGACCTTTTCAGGGATTGCGACCTTTGTGGAAAGCGACTTGGTGTGTTCATCGACAACAGCAATTATCAGACGTCTAGCTTCCTCGCAGCTGTCAACATCACCTTCAACTATCACCTTAATTAGATGGCCGTATATATCATCCTCACCACCGTCAGCCTCCTCAGCTGCAGGTGTGCCCTCGTGAGAAACGGCATCGTCTTCGTTTCTCGCGATTTCAATTTTTGCACCAGTCTCCTCGATGATTGGTCTCAAGTTTCTTCCACCCTTTCCAATGACGGTTGACCTCAGCTTAGCAGGAATGGAGAACTCAATCTTCACTGGCTTTGTGAGCTGTTTTATAATGTCTCTCTTGGCCTTCTTGATGCCTGCAGGAGGACCCGACAGCAGAAACATTCTCTTGTTTGTTGTTGCGCTAAACGTGGATTCGATGTTAACACCGTATTCAGCTCTAAGCTTGCCAAGGACTTTGTAGAGCTCGGCCTTGGAGATGTTCATCTGCTGGTCGGCCTCCACAGCGAACGACTCCTGGACATTCTTGGAGCGAACAACAGGCGCTGGCGAGGGGCTGTGGCCGTTACCATTGGACTTAACAGTGGAAGTCTTCATGTTAGGACCCCAAGAAGACGAAGCAGCCTTGACGGTTCCAGCACCTGGGGACTGACCACCACCAAGAACAGGGAAAGAGTCAACGGGGCTCTCGGTGGGTGCGGTGCTGGCAGTTGTGCTTGCAATGGATACATCATCGGATGTGTGTGCTATCGATGAATCAGCAGAAGCCTCAGTGGATGCTGAAGAAGAAACAGGCTCGGGAACTTCCTCAGAGGCTGCCGGTGTTGCCGACAATGTTGCGGCAGCATGCCTCATGGCCAAGAGCTCAGCTGGAGAAGGCATTTTTTTTTATGTGGAAATCAAAAATTGTAAAAGTCTGAAGCTGAAATGATTATCTGCTAGAGATGTGATCAAAAAAGAATGGAGTTGCGATCTAGGGGTTTGTTCGTTCGACAATGACTCTCAGATCAAATGGTTAACAGACAATATTACAGGGCAAGAATGGACCAGTAAAGAACTGTGTAGGAATTGCCTTGAATATTAAGGAATAGGGTACCGAGGGACCTTTTCTAGCTTTCGGCACTTCAATCAGACAACTTTTCACAATGACACTCGATACCGTGTGGGAGCAGCTTTGTTGTGTGAGAAGGAGGTGACTGAAAAATCCACAGTGTAGTACACGGCAGCAGCAGCAGCAGCCAGACTTCTTATTCCGTAGTAGTAGACAAAAAAAAATAAGGGCACAAGCACGTAAGAACTAAACTCCTAACGTTACAGCGAAAACACTACACAACAGATATATCATTCACTCGTGCAAACGCCATGCTCCCAAGTTAACCAATCGCAATTCTCCGCACAGCTGTTAGTGTTCGACGTGGTGAAGTGATCTCTCGCTGTCGGTAGCTGCTGTACAATGACGACGATCCGCCGACCGGAGGACGGAGTCAATGCCATTCTGGACAACGCACCAAATCCTCGAGAGGGTAACAATGCAATGCAGAGGAGCCAGTACGGCAGCAGCCAAAATCCGTGGGCATCCCTGTTGGTCTGGGACGTGCGCTAGCTCGCCCTGGTGGGCCGATGAGAGTAAGGAGAGCGGGCCGGAGGAACATGGGACACAGGGCATAAGAATGTTAACGACACCTGTTACAGCCGGCGTAGCGTGCGGGCTGCTCCTTTTCTCTTTGAGCCAGCCTAGTTAAGTTAAACTTAACATGCAACATACTCCTTGCAGTTATCTAGAAATAGCCTGTGAAAAGAAAGGGCGCAAAGAAAATCATAACAAGATGGAAATAAATATTATTTATTTGATTACTTGATTTACAAAAGAGGGGGTTGTCGTGCTTTTATTGTTTTAAACAGATTCATTTCGTAGGACCGGTACTCTCTGAACGCAGGACAAAAGTTTCAAAATGAGACAGCAAAAAAAAAAACCCAGGCAGAATTGAAAACATTTACAAGTGAGTGCATAAACATCAGCCGAACAAATGAAACCTATGCTCGTAATTAAATCTATGCTCATTAATTTTATCGTCGTTATATATGTTCCTGTATATGTTAATCGAATAACCATGACCGCTCCCTCACAAGGTGAACAGACCGGTAGTTTTCTTACCCAAGGGATAAACCACAATAGCGGCGGCAAAAAGACCCACAGAGATACCAATCGAAACCTCCACCATCGTAACACCAAACGATAAAGAGGAGCTGGAAGTGCTTGAAGCCGCTACACTGGATGAAGAGTTGGAGTTGGTAATCAGATTGGCAGTTGTAACACCAGCCAACAGAGAACCCTGAGAGGCGATACCGGATGGCACCTGCACAAAGATTCCTGGGAGCATTGCAGAAACAGCCATGCCCCTGGCAATTCTGGAGTATAGATTGCCCAGCACTCCGATGATGAAAGCTCCCATAGCAGCAGTGAACTCGGTAGAGTTGGAAAAATGCAGAGAGGAGAAGTAACTCACCACGTAGCCGGCTCCAGCAATAAGAGTCATCACGGGAAGCTGTTTCAATTTGGCTTGATTCACCAGCGCAATACCACACGAAAACCCTGGCACGAAGAGGAATCTGTACCATGGAGAAACACCTCCACCGGGGCAAACGGTTTCTGATGTTGCAGACTTGTCGATCCACCCGTACAGGGCGGCACCAAGCGTGATGCCAAAACCAAGAAACAGGGAGTAAATAATAGCGTAGAACATCCTGACAGAGCCGGCAACAAGGTTACGGGACTGTAACTCAAGGGAACCACAAAGGATGATGTATCCGGGCAGGATCAATGCGAGAGACCCTTGGACCACCGCAGAGAAACAAACCACATCACCACCCCTGATTGAACCAAGCGCCCTACCCAGAAAGCTCACAACAATACTGGCAGAGACTTCAAAAACAGACGAGTAGAGATTACTCTTGGGTGCAACATAGATCTGCAAGAAGGCAACACAGCATCCAATACCAAACGCAACGGGCATATCAATCCATCCGCCTTTGAATGCGTATGGTGTAACCATAGCCGCAGAGAACCCAAACATGAGCACACAGAGCCAAGGTGGGTATCTAGCAGTGCGCTTCAGCAACTCATCGATCTTTTCTGCTGCGTCTTCAACTCCCACAACGTCATGCACCACATCCTTGTAGATTTTGTGGGCTTCGTCGAGCTTACCCAAATCTAGGCCCTGTGCACACCTGACCAGTTGCATTTCCGAGGTCCTTGTGGCAGCGTCACCAAAGGAGATGATCATGCACCCTGGGAAATAGATGAACTGGCCATCGATTTCTAACACTCTCGCAGTCATCGTCATATATTCCTCTAGTCTGTGGGTGGGGGCTCCGTACAACATGAGAGCCTTACAGAGCTTGAGGATGAACCTTTGCCTTTGCAACACATCTGCAATGTGGACGGTGATTCTTGCCTTGGGGTCTGGTCTGGCAGACCTCAGCTTGATCTTACCCGTGTTTTCTTTTCTTGCCTTTGGCCGCTGTGTTGCGAACGAAGGCATGTTTATAACATCATCAGATGATACACTCCTCCCCATTTTGGGCCGCCTTGGTGCGGAATGGGAACGCACACCAAACCCTGAGATAGCCCCTTGAGAGGAAGACTTCTTGTGGAAACGATTGACCCTATCATTCCTACCTCCCTCAGAAGGTGCTGAAAGGTTTGGCTGAGAGTGATTGACATGGGAAAAGAGATCCTGGGGACCGTCGCCAACTTTCTTGAGCTTTGCCTTCAGTTTGCGGAAGTCCATAGTGCTGCTAGGGGTACCATCGCTGCCTACACCTGACAGCGGTGTTACAGAGCCAGATCTCATCGGAGTATTCTCCCCAGATGCTAACAGGTGCTGCTGTGATCTCGACTCATCAGGGTGCTTGTAGAGAGCCAGAAGAGATGATAGAACACCGGCATTCACTCTCTCAGGAGGTGCCACATATCCATCCCAATCAGCATCTGCGTTTATATCGTAATCTTCATCATATCCTCTCAGATATACATCTGGGTTAGGTGCAGAGAGCCGATCACGCAGACTGGCACTACTATTATTGTTGGCCAGGGTTGATGAATCTCCTGCCGTGGAAGATGAGAACCTGTGTTTCATCCTCGCGAACATCGTATGCTGGTTCACCAAACCCTCAGCCTCGTTTTTGAGAACGTCAGGGTCCATATCGTTCATTTCAATATCGTCACTGCCAACTCCAGAGTTTAGCCTACCGAGATGTGACTCTTCATCCTCCGGTTTCTGTGTATTGGTCTTTGTTGCACCCGGTGTCAAACCAGAGGTGTTCCCCAGGTTGAAGACACGAGACAAGAAAGCAGCAGCTCCAGCATCACCAGAGGGAGATGTTTGTGGAGTCATGCGAGCTGTTGCATGATCGTTCCCTCTTTGAGCATCAGAGGAGTCACGCTGAACCGTGCTGAGACGTCTCTTGATTCTTGTGGCAAAAGCACCAAAAGGACTTACACCGTCCTCTTCTACACCATCTTTGGACTCCTGACTTGTCTCCGTGCTTGCTTTCTCCTTACTGTATGATGCTGTGTTATTCTGTGTGTGTGTGTAAGTCCTGCTACTATCGTCCTCGTCTTCAGTGCTGCTATCTTCTCCAGAGGAGTTATACTCTGCAGGATTGGAATTCTTACCACTGGAAAAGCTAGACTGAAAGGATACGTTATTATGATGATTGAATAGATCTGTATCTTCGATCTCCGAGTCACTCTCCTCCAGTTCTTGCTCCATCCGCCTTCGCCTGTCAGCAAGAGTTGAGGAGCCAAGCCCAGCGATGCTGTGAGACGGTGCTGGCGAATATGAGGGGGATCTATCTATAAATTTAACCTTTGGCCCCTGAACCGATGTAGAGTTGTTGTTTCTATGCTGGGTAGGTACAGCACTATTGGGAGGTCCTCCCGGTTGCTTTGCATTGAAATGTGTGTTTTGCTCTGTGGTCTGCAGGGCCTCTCTACCCCGGACAAAGTCTTGCTCAGCCCTTGGAGCTCTGCTGCTGTTGGTGTTTGAAAAAGAGGGCAGGATTGGGATGTTGGCACCATCATCTCCTGCCTCGTCCTCGTCTTCCAGGATCGGTACATCGTCCATCGGAGAGCCAGGAGTGAACCCGTGGTCGGAGTTCCGCGCATTCCTTCCAGCTAATGACCCAAGTCTTGAAGAGGTGCTGGATGGGGAGTTGGAACGCACCGGTGAAGCTGAGGCGGATATCCTCGCGGGAAGAGCCTTATTCTGAAAAGATCTGGAGTCCTTCATGGCGCGTTCCTATGATCTGGAGCGTGGAGTCTCATTCACTAGAAAAAAGCCCAGCTTCAAAAGTATATGATTCGGCTTTATAGTTTGGGTTAACGGCTCCCTCAAGACCGAGAGACGTTGTCTGTGTACTTAGGTTCGTATTGTTGTTGACCGTTAGGTGATTATCCACTCGACAGCTGTTGGTCTCTTTCGAAGTGAGCTCTGTGAGAGATGAGAATGGCTGACGTCACACGCAGAACGATGCGATGTCTCTGATACAATGCGCTATATTTAGAACGCTAACTTTACTTGCTATCGACTGAACCCCCCTTCGGCTTATAGTTCCCTTTTTGAATCTTTTATCGCCGTCTTTGCAAGCATTACAGATATTGTATTTGATCAACCTTACAGTGTGTGCACGTTATCACCTTTTTTCCAGAAACACATCGCAGCAAGGCACTCAACCTCACCCGCAGGAGTACATACTTTTAGCATATCAAGGGCCTGCCCTGTCATGCATGTCCAGAAGTGCAGTAGTGTGCAGGGAAGGCGAGTTGGAACCGAGGGCGGGCTCCACGCCAACATAATAGAACACAGGAGAGGTATTGAAAAGTATGCTCTTCCTATCTCTGTGGGAGCATGAGAGAGTTGGTTTTAACACCAGTACTCTGTTGCTAGGTCTTGCAGTGGAAGGGAGCCGCAAATGTCACACATTCTGGCCTTCATGGCTAAACTCTCCGGTATGGTATGGATGTTATGGTAGGCTGCTGTTGAGTGCATTTTACAGAAAGCTTGCACTGTCTTTTCAACTCGACTACTCCATGCGAAGAAACAAACCTCTCATTATAGGATTTTCGGTGGAGTTGTATATTTCAACTGTGAGACATTTCTATTGTTTATTTGCCTGCTATTCCAACCACAGGCAACTCTCTTTCGGCTGTATGCGTACAATGACGTATTTGATCTGCGGTTATCGCATCGCAGTTCACCTTGCCAGCTCTAACGCGAAGCGAGAATGAGGGCACAGCATTGATCCCTTGGCTACGGCGTGCTTTGGTATGTATGACATACGGGAAACGGGCGTGCTGAACCCATTCCGTTAGCTGTCTGACGTAATGGAGGAAGAGAGAGAGGGGATATCGGGAAGGGCAATGAAATGACTCCAGCGCAATAAAATAATTACTTCTCGTTGCAAAAAACAAAAAAAATAGGCTTGGACTCAGGTTTAATAAATAACCGCAATGCTTGCTGTGTCAGCCATGCGGTCATAGCGTAGGCGCCCAGTGACGGAGGCGGCAAGCGGTAGCAGTAGAAGGTGGAGTACTGTCATTTGGTCTGCTGAGGCCAGGGACATATCTCCAGCCATACTACCGCTTTGCCTGTATGCAACCCAACACCCCAAAAAAAGATCATAATATACAGATATGGAGCATGAGTAGTTTCAGCTGTCGGGAATGGTTGTAGCACGCATTTTATGAAGTGGGGTAGACAAACACTCTAACTGGAGCATGTGTAAGTATGTAGTCATAATTATCAAAAATTTTATTAACCCAATTTTAAAACCCTCCTCAAAACATCCGTGTGACGTTCAACATCATGTAACCACCAGGGACCGATATATATAGAGAAAAAATACAGAAAAGAAAACCAAAAAAAATAAATAAAAACTTCAAATGAGTCGTTACGTAGCATCAAAGATATAGGTTCCCAGAAACTGCGGAGCGGATATGTGAGTTATCAGCAATTGGTGCCGAAATATTAGAACCGTAGTGCAGGGGTGGATATGCATAAGTATTGGCCGTAGTGACCGTTGTGTTCGATGTGTTCGATGTGTTTAATGTGTTCAATATGTTCAGTGGCATCGTGGGGTTCAAACAACTCTGTGCCTCCATGGGCTGGTAGAAGCCTTCATCCAACATTGTGGGAATTGTTTGCTGTGGCGGAAGAGCAGCCGATGCTCTGGCTCCAATACCACAGTAGTTATGATTCTGAGGATTGTAAACAGTTCCACCGACTTGTGAGTCACCCTGGTTTGGCATTGGGAACCCAGACATACCAGTGGTTGCAAGGAAGTTAGAATCAGTAAGCTTGTCAACTGGTAGTAGGCTAGAAAGTCCCGGGCAAATGTCCATACCACTAGAAGGGGCCATCTGTGAACTACCAACCACATCCGGAGCTGATGGCATGTAGCATCCAGAATCAGATGCGACCGCGGAAGGCAGCGAATTCGAACGGAGGCTTCCCACAACAGGGTTGGAAAATGGCCTGCCAACTTCAAGAGGGTTAAAAACACTGGGCTGCACTGATGACATGAATAGCAGATTACTCTGAGGACTGTCATAGTTGCCTGGAGAGCTGAAGGGGCTGCCCACAAGAGGCGCAACCACTCTGTACTTATAAAGAGTACTTCTCTTGCGTGGTCTTTCCCCCCCATAACCAGTAGCATAGCCGTTATGAGGGATCAGAGCATCTGCTGCCTTGCGTTTGCTTGCCTGGGTCAAGCTGATAGGAGAATTGGGTGTCAGTGGGTATGCACTGTAGTGATGAGTTGGATCCTTTGAGCCAAGCACATTGGCAATGTGAATTGGCCTTATCGAAGACAACCCAGCCATGTTAGTGGGGCTAGAACTGGGGTGAACGAAAGGAGGAGGGGTGCCAGGGGACACGGCAGTGGCCAAGGCATCCAAGCCAGCAGTGGATAAGACCCCAAATATGCTACAGGCACCTTTGAGCAAGTTAATCCACTCGTTCCACTCGGCATACGACATGTGCACATCAAAATTGAGTTTGTCCAACATATTGATCTCACTTTTCCGAAGAGTGTCAAGTGGGATCTTGGAAAGCTGGGACCAAGTCTTCATACTATAGGGTGAATCGTTCCATACCTTGTTCGTGATCATCAAAGCTGTCACAGTTTTCAAGTACAATGAGTCCTTGCTACTCTTGGAGTCAGCATCATTCGGAGGTGATTCAACTATCTCCCGAGAACATTGCCTTTTAGTCAACAGTCCAAGAAGATCCTTGATGTGCCTGCAGCCATTGCTCCTGTCGTATGGATAGTAATCATAGGGTGAGAGTCTGTATAGGTAGAACAATGCGATATAGATGTTGGAGTCCGCTAACTGAGATGCCTGCAATAGAGCGTTGAACTCTGATGCCTGTGCATCTTTGTCGTCCGGCTTTGAATTGCTGGCTTTCTGAACCTCCGGGTACAAGAACGCACCTAATTTGGACAATAGGACAACGTTTGTAGGGTATGCGAGATTTGGTCCTGATGATGGAGAGCGTAGTGAAGAAGACGGATAGTACTGTGGCACCACTGGTACTATAACGCCGTCACTCGATCCCACTCCAAACGAGCCACCGTATGCCGGTGAGGGTCTCATTTGAGGGCAGGCTAACAGGTTCATGTTAGGATGCTGTGAAAGTTAAAGGAGTGTGTGTGTGGACACTGATGGGAGGGCCATTTAGGGCCAAGATGCAAATCGTGGAGAAACCCGGGAAGGTCGGGGTGAGATACAAAAATCGAATTACCACATTACCAATATCATGATTTTGTTGTCTTCAGGAGATTCAGGGAATTATATGATATATATTTCAAGACGTCTAGATGAGCCCATATTCCAAAAAGAACAAAAGTCCTAGTCTGAGGGTTTCTAGGAATGTTCAAGATCCTACATGCTGAGACAATCTTTGGCCATGCATGGGCGCATACAGTATGCACTCTTTTTGAAGAAAAAGAAGGGCCAAACGCACTCTACTACTCAGTTGACGCTAACAGCAAATGCCGGTGAGAGCCAGAATCGGTTCTAGAGGTTGCAAGCAAAGGGATGGACACAGCACCTGCGCTAGTAGCCTTCCTGCAAACTAGCTCTGATTTTTTTTCTTTGTTAGGGTGGCTTGGATTCGTGCATGAGATGCACTTCATACAGCTCCATGTTTAACTCGGCATGCTGGATGTATGACTGCATACACACAAAACAGCAACGGATGCTAGGAGTGTGACCACAGACCACTTGTAGTGGGCAGCAAGAAGCTTGACCCTCCCAAAAATTCACATGAAGGCTGATGGGGGAGCGAGGCAGAAGGTGACGGATCGTGGGCTGAAATGCCTAGGTCACAAGGTGCAATGCACCCTATACGTACGAGACTTTGGACAGGGGAACATTGCGCTCATTTCTCTCTCCCGCACATCTTTGAAATACGAGCGCGTCAATTGTTGCTTGCGGTCTCGTACAAACCTAAGCTGAGTGAGGGTGGGGGGAACTGAATGTGCTGCTTTACGAAGCTTTGACTGATAGTCGATGCCGTCTTTTTTGTGGTGCAGTTCACACAAAAGTAACATCCTGTTTATGGTATTGGCCGGTATTCAGGCCATCCAGAGGTTTCACATTTAGCGGGCTACGAGTGGGGTTTGGTTTTTTTTAGCGGCTTGGGATCAGCTCACAGTTGCTGCTCCATCCAACTTCCTCACTGCAAACCTTCTTTTTTAAAGTACATCGCAACTCTTTTAGGCTGGCTGTATGTTACAGGGTACGCATCGTCCCCTGTGTACATTTACAGATACACCTACAGAACCTCTTCCTGCTTAGTACCCTAGCATCTGCACACTTTTATTAGGGTACCCGAAAGGACCGCCCCAGAAACATGCATTTGCGTTGCATATATCCAATCAAGCGGGTGGAATTGCTGCTAACGGTTCTTCCTACCTTGGCCTTGCGCGCGCAGAATAAAAATGCCAGGCTGTATGGATTAGCACTCTTCTAAACTGGCATATGCTGTCACGAATACTGTGAAGCGCTCTACAGTTAGTTGTTTGGAAGGAGGATGGATTGGATGCGCTAGCCACATGCATAAGTAGAGGAGCTGCCTATTTTGAAGTGTTGATAATTCAGTCAAGTGCCGCGCTATTAGACCTATAGCTATAGTGGCTAGCTTCAAAGGCATGGGAATATTACACATTGAATGTAAGGCCCTGGCCCAAAACAAGTAACTGTTTCATTATTTTGGGAGGTGTTTCATCTTGTTGCTTATTTTGTTCGTCTTTTGCTGTTTTTTTTTTTTGCCGCCTGTAAGGTTAATGTAATTGACTGCGGGGACAAGTTTGGTCCTCCAAGAGTACCTTGATTGCATATTTTATCTTATCCCTAAAGTTGGTATGCTTTGGCATGACGAATATACCTGTGAACAGCAGAGCACTCTGTTTAGGAGGTTCTTTTTGCCTGCAGACGCTGGTGCTCTTCTTTTCTCCCCTTGCAAGGGAAAATTTCGCATTTGGAGCTGGACATGCACCCCCGCATGAGCATTACACGTAGTTTCCAAATCAGTGCGGTATGCCGATGTACTTCTCCTATCCACAAATGTGCATTGGGCTTCTCGTGGCAGGATACCTGAGAAGCCGCAGATCTTGGTGCATGGGCTGTGCCGGGCCAGAAGGGACGGGGAAGAGCGAAGAATCAAAAATAGGTTGAGTTCTCACATTTCGGATGAGCCTAAGGGGTGTGATGGGGTGTTTTGGCAGGCATCGGTAATGACGGCAACCCATTTTAAGGTTCTACGCCCTTCAGTCATTCTGGTGTGAAGACTGATGGATTGTACAGGCATTCTTGTACAGAGAGTAGAGTATGAAATGTGACCATACTACTATAATCGGTAACATTTTTATGGACCTTCGGAAAGAGACGCAGACAACTACACCCCTTTCTCGTAATCCAGTATGGTTGCTGAAAGAAGCAAGGAAGTGAGGGGCGAAGCGAGAGGGGCGAGGTATGAGGGGTGTAGGCAACGTGTAGGAGAAACCTCATGTCGTATCTAAATCGACTGAGACATATTATCAGTAGTGCTATTAGGCATACAGCCAATATGTAATGCTTAGGTGTGAGATGCAAAAGTACGAAAAAAAAATCAGCAGGCAGGTACGCATGCGTTTCAGGAGTCGGCCATAGCTATCCATAATCCTTACACATTATTATATAGCAGCTATCCGAGATAGCTCACCCGACTGTCCCCCCCCTAATCCTCAGAATATGCATGTATCTGGGTAGTGCATGCACGGATTGACATGCTCCACCCGCATCCTGTACAATGGTAATGTATGTACATATTGCACTATTTTCCTCCATTAGTTTGCAGCAGCGGCAGGCGGCAACAAGAGGAAGAGGAGGGGGTCCTCTTAGCTTTTGTTGGTGCCAGACTAAGCCACCTGGTGCTTTTTGTACACTTGTCACACTGTTGTTCGGTGGTTGAACGTCTGGTGTATGTAGAGCGCACCAACCGGCAGTGGCTTGGCCCGGGCCGGCTCTGCAATTTAATCGAGAATGAATTTTCTCTCTTCCCGTATCGGATGATTAAAAATGTCCCTAAAAGAGAAATGAAACAAGTTTGGGAAGTGGCAATCAGCAGCAGGAAATGAACCAAAATGATGCCGATGTGTGTGGTAAATTTCGGGCTGCTGGCTGAATTGAGCAGGCAGGGAAATGGCGGAAATGGGCGCTCTACTGCTTTCCCCCACAGCAGGGTATCATTGAGCTTTCTCGCCTCCCTAACACCTATCTGGATGTTTTTGGGGCGAAAGAAGTAATTCACTGATCATGACGGAACCCTGAGAGCGCCATTTCATTTTCCTAAATGTGTGTGAGAGAGAGAGCATGTATCTATAGCAGCGAGGGCTCGCTCACATATTGGAAATTTAATTAACTTATCTCACCTGAGTACTAAGGGAGTTGAGGCTACCTTGCCTCTTTATTTGGTGATGCGTACATGTCATGACTGGTGCATGATCGTGCAGGTTAACCACAGAAACTACACCTCGCAGCAGGGAAAACTTCTCCACAGTCTAGAGCCCAATAGCCTCGGAATAAAAAAAAAAAGAAAGCTGCCTGCTGGCAAATGCATGCGCACCAGATCACCACAAACGCTGCCTGCCGCTCCGGTCCATTAAGCACCACCCTGGCGTGAGGGCGCACTTGCACACTGTTTTACTGCAACGGCCTCTGGCTCTTTGCATCTGGCCTGCACACGGGGCTATTTCCATCCCGAACAGTATACTCTCGTCTGGAGGCTGATCAAAGATTCAACTGAGCTGCAGCCCGCGGATTAGCAGGAAAATGACATCAAGCATGCACACAACACATATGGTTGTTGATCAACGCGCATTCTTCAGAGGGGCTGGGTTACTGGCGGCGGTTGATAGCTGCAGATCGTTGTACGCATTGCCCGTTGGGATAATAGTCTGCGCGCCTGTTTGCATGCCCTGGGCAAGGAGGCAAACCAACAGGTTTCCTACCGGCTTCCTTCGCCTTCCTCGCCTCTGCTCGAAGGCCTCATGTGGCACGTCTGACATCTGGTGGTGAGACACATTGCAGTAGGGAGAAGTCCCCTGGACGTACCTGTGGTATCTGTACATACTACATGCGCCGCTGGAATCCACCCATCTCTACCATTTCATGTGCTTTACCTTGGGCTCATGAGACGAGCATATTTGCTTATACGAGGTAAGTAGACTGGGCATGCGAGTGTGATGCATAAGGAAGTGGGTGGGACTTTTTGACACGACGACAGGTTCTCGAATGCAAGCACTACACATTCAAGTGCCTATAGTTGCCTCAAGTTTCACACGTTTAAACGGAAAAAGCCCTCAAATGAAATGTACGCTCCAAGCGATGATTTCCCGGCCCAGCCTTCCCTCTAACCGCTTTGTAGGTCTGTGTGGGTACCTATCCCTAATCGTAGAATTACATGTGACGAGGAATCAAGGAGGATTTGCTCCATGCAAGACTACATAGCTGAACGCAGTGCAACTGATTTTTTTTGAACTTGTTTCAAATGCAACCAAAGTCTATTATAGCGCTGCCCACGGATAAGCGTTAAAGGTAACCAAAACATACCCATACCCATTCACCTTTCTCTCCCGCAAAACTAGATCTGTGTTATCACACCGATTTTCACACTGCAGTGTGGCCGCACCAACTAATTCTGCTGCACTTCTGAGACGGTGTGATTGCCAAGGAATCTTTACTTCGTTTCGATCGTTTCCTCTGCCAGTGGAACGCGCCTATGCAAGCGGCTGTCACTGCAATCATTGCTTGTTACTCATAATCATATTCCTGAGCTCGTAGAGGTAATCGCGATCAACCGGTTCATGAGGCACAAACCAGGTTTGGGTTTTGCGCTTCCACCTGGCTTCCTCATTGTAGAACATGCGGACGTGATCTTCTCCTAATTCAAACTCATTCCCACCCTCTGCGGTTCTCACTTCTCCACCAGAGGTGTATGATGTGGAGGTGGTACTTGTTACCGTAGACGAACTCACCCCTCTCATCGGGGTTGGGGTGGTGTGTTTAAGCATGGGATGATTGCCCAGTGCTCTCTTTTCCTTGCCAATATCATCAATGTCCTTGAAGGGATCCTCGTCAAACCCATGTCTCTCATCGAGGTTGATCCAACACATCTTTTCGGGATCAAACATCATGTTACCCACGATCTGCATCTGGGAGCGAGATGGTGATAACGATTTGGATGCGGCAAGGTTGGTGCTATGGCCACAGCCACCAGATGATGAAGATGCGGGAGCTCCCTCCCTGGTGCTGCCGAGGTGGTCTGTGGTTTTCGTGGCTTTCCCTTTAGGATAAGCACTGATCAAGCATGGCTTGGTCATGGTGATGGTATCAAATTTGTTTAGTTCAACCTCGTTTCCTTCCCACTTACAAGTGAGAGGATTGTACTTCATCTTGCCTAGATGTAGCTTATCGTAATACACCTTCTCCGACACAGGTGTATTCAGCTGTTGTATGAGATGCATCTTCCTGGACGACTTGTGCTTTCTGGGTTTGTCTCCATTCTCACGTGGTTTCCTGTGGTTGTTTCTTTGTGTCTCTTCCATATAGTTTGCCAAATCTATCAATCTCCTGATGGACTTGCGGCCCCTGAGAGTGAGAGTGAAGTCATCGTTATCAGAGTCAGGTCCGTCAAGTCTGTGGTGGATCCCCAGGTCGGCAAAGGCATCTAGTTCACTACCATCGCCATATACTCGTCTGCGGCTGTGCTTCCTATTGAGAATCGGCTCCTTGGACCTATGGCCTATATTGAACTCCATATTAGAAGATGACTTCCGTAGGTGTCTCTCGGGACTACCATCAAAACCGCCCCGATAATGGGGAAACTGTTCTCGGCTATCTGCATTCCCATTGATGGAGAGTACAGGCATAGATTGCTTCATTCTCACCCTTGGTGCCCGTAGATCCTGGGCACCGAGACTCTTAGCACTTGCACTTTTCGTCATGCCGCTCCGTGAAGAAGAGGTGGACGAAGCCATTTTGCGAAGCATGGGGCGCTGATATGTCTTATCCAAAGTGTCAGAGAAAGTGACCGAACGGGGGATGGTGTGGTTATCAGATACTCTCAGTGTGTCATAACGAGACCCATGTCCACTGCCAATCGTTTGTCTGCCATCGTGAGCTGAATTCACGATCAAGTGCCTATGCAGACTGAGTCCAGTACCGACGGTGAGGTCTTCTGGGTTCTCAAAACCATCGAAGAAATTTTCTTCTAAATCAGCATGAGTGTTCTTGGCCACTCCCATTTTCTTCCTGATAGTATTTACGGGGTGTGTATTCTTGAGATGTTCATACTCCTGGCGGGCTCTCTGTTCTGCCTTACTCCTCTGCCTTTCAAGCTTCATCAGAAGCTGGGCTTTGCCATCCTGGTGGGCTGACTGTTCATCTTCTTCCCAAACAAGGTCGTCAAAGTTGAGTTCGTCGTAGTCTGTATCGCTTTCTGTATTTTGCGCCAAGTAGTCCCCGCTCGCTGAAGAGGCAGCAGTAGAAGTGGAACGGGTTGGCGAAACAGATAGGCCTGCTATGTTATCAAAGCTGGACTTATCCGCACGATCTCTTGTTTGGTACAAATTGCTGGGGTTGACATAGTTTGTACCCACGGTGGATTGCGCCAACCGGCGCTTGGTAGGAGAAGTCGAAGCTGAGGCCGAAGACAGCTGCCTGGGAGAATTGCGGAAATCGGTCATTTTCTGCATCACATGACTATCGAAGTCGACCAAATCAAATCCATCTTCGATATCTGAGAGTCCACCTGTGAGTTCTAATGGCTGGCTTTTGTTTCTGGTGGGGCGAGGAACAGCGGAAGAGATGTTTTCGGCCTTGCTACCGAGTGTGCTCCTGCCCATATTAGGGTCATCAGTATGAACACGTGACTTACCATACTTCTCAAAATGAGATATATTCTCTTTTGTTAGTGTTGGAAGTTCATGGCTGCCATCTCCGTATTCATCATCGACATTGACATCAGCATCCTCATCCAGGAAGGCCTCCATATCAGACTCAACCTCCCGTACCATAGAGAGATCCTTCTGCCGATGAAACACTTGCGGTTGTTTAGATCGCCCGTGATTATTCCTATTGTAGACTAGATTTGGTGAGGTTTGCTGTTCTTGTGCCTGGAACTGTGAGGCGTTTTTCACGTTATCATCGAAATCGTCCCCAAACACATCATCGTAGTTGTCATCTTCGTCATCATGAAAACCGTCCAGCTGTTTGCTCCGCCGAGGGTTCCTGACAACATTAGACCTATATACTTCACCACCACCAGATAAGTCATCTTTCTGGATCAACCTCAGACCAGAGGTACCACTTGGCCCACGTCTGGTCGCGTGGTTCGAGCTGCTTACACGGGTCTCCATCCCCATATCATCCAGAGGGTCGGCATCCGCAAACCGCGAGAGGAGACTTGCTTTTGTCTCCTCACTATGCCGGGACATTTTCAATAGAGGTCATATGTTGCCTGCGTATTTCAATTCAAAACTATTAATCTAATGCTGTCCGCCCGGTTATATCTATGTATATTTCACGCGATGTACAAACAGTTTACCTTTCACTTTGTTTACCTATCTGATATAAGCGATGAGATGCCTTGGTCGTGGCAGACCCGCAGAATTCTGGGGTACGCAGCAAGCTTATGCCAGAGTGGCCCCTGCTTGACAGGATGGGCCCTGCTTGACAGCAAGTTGTGTGCTTGACGAGTGCTTCGTTTGACAGGTCAGACGGGTAAAACCTGCTTTTGCTGCTAAAGGGTGAATGATCGCCATCACAAGCAATTGTAGAGTACTTCAGATCGATAGAGATACTTTGTGTTTCGTGCATGCAGAGTTGGTGGTCATTGTGTCGTTTGGACTTCTGAACCATGACGAAAGAGACGGTGATACATGAGGTGAGTACGGGAAGAGTAATAATACGAGTCAATTGCAAAGTGATTTGTATGATATTGAGGGTAACATTGGTATTATGGTTGTGAACGTATATACTGATTGAGTTTTTTGACAGCCATTTTTGGACTTTAAAGGTAGACTTACGGAGGGAGTCACCTACAATGCCTCCAACAACTCTCTCATATGGGTGGACATAATCTCCGCAGAAATCCACAGAGTGCAGCTGCCATCCCAATCTGCTGAAAACTACTCCGCGAGGGAGCTTGCCAGTATCTCCTCCACCCATGAGGTCATCTCATTGGACACAAAGGGTGAGTCAGTGGGAGTTGTGGAGTTGACCGATGACGACGATGTTGTGATCTGTGGGTGTAAACATGGCGTGGGACTCGCCAATTTCAAAACAGGATCTTTCCACTATACCATTGAGTATCCGGTGGGCAAGACGGACCCCTCTGCATTGAGATCAAACGACGGTGCTGTCGATCCTTGGGGGAATTTCTGGGTAGGTACCATGAACGATTTCAACCAGGGCAGGTGTGATCCCGTTGGTGCGTTGTATAGAATTACACCCAAGGGTGAGATCCGCACCATGGTGGAAGGTGCCACGATCCCAAATGGAATTGCCTGGTTTGATGGGAAGCTGTACTGGACAGATAGCGCTACTCACACCATTTGGAAGTTTGACTACAACGAAGAAACAGGCGAGCTATCCAACAGACAGCCACATGTGAAGATCTCCAATTTTCTGAAGCAGTACGAGTCTCCAGAGCCAGATGGGTTTGCTATGGCAGAGAACGGCGATATATACACCGCGGTGTGGTCTGCTTCTCGCGTTCTGCGGTTCAATCTGAAGGGAGAACTAGTAAAAGAGTTTGTGTTCCCTGCCCAGCGCATAAGCTGTGTCACATTCGGAGGCAAGGACTATGATGAGATGTTTGTCACAAGTGCAGATTTGCACTCCGATTCTGATGCTCCAAGTGACCTCAGATCTGTGGAGGGAGACCTAGGGGGTTCCATATTTAGGGTTAAACTCAAAGGTATCCGTGGGCAGAAGAAGAACGTTTGGAAGTTGACAACATAGATTGCATCCACATTCCCAGTTACTCTCAGTTGCCCAGGCATCTTTTGGGCATTATGTAGACCCCAATAAATGTAATAGACGTTGGCAGAATTCTTCCACTAGCACGTTCTCCTCCAGACCATTCTCCCTAAGGTTAACAAGCTTCTTATTGGCGATGTCCACTCTTCCCTGTCGAGAGTAGTCACTTGTTAGCGACACCTCATTCAGTATTTCAAATATCACGGCTAAATGAAACTTGAGAGCCGGCTCACGCAACATACGCTGGATCTCAGGATCCGAAACAACCTTAGTGACAATGGCATCTTCTGCAGCACCCTGCTTTTCTGTAAATGAAACAGGATCGGATCTAATTTGCTCCTTGTCACCGCTTTCCTGAGGTAAACTCACACCAAGAGAGGGTTCCTCCTTATCCTTCTTCGCTGCTGTTATAGAATCTTCTATATGCTTGTGTTTCTCGTCCTTGAAGCAGGCCAAAGAACAACTGATGCTGTTAGTAGTCCGTATTGAAGAAGCTTGGCCCTAGCAACAGTAACTTACTATCTGATGCCACATTTGGGACATTTATATTTATGCAGGTTGGCCAGGCATATACCACATTGAGAGTCTGACATTACAAAATTATATATTTAATAAGACATGAAACAACCTGAGGCATATCATCAATTGTGGCGTTTGATAGCTGTTTTCGCTGAGAATAGGACTAGTTCCGATTCTGCGATGCATCGCGCTTTCAATACTTTTTCAGCTGCTGCACGCATTTATGTGGGGTAAGCAGAGGGGTTAGTCTCGTATTTTATCAATTCAGGAAATATCTTCGTCAATCTATAAATGGCATATGCTACACATCATCCGTATGTACAGAGTGGAGCCGAATCCACTTCACCACAATATCCACAAACTCATTAAGCCTCTCACTCACCACCCAATGACCAGAATCGACCTCCTCCAGAGTCGAGTTTGGGAAGAAATCGGGTATCGAAGACACATCTTGAGGTGTTACAAAGGACGATCTCTTGCCTCTGATAAACAAACTTGGACCTGTCCAAGGAGCGACTGTAGAATCGAACGGGAAACCGGCTATATCGTCCAGGTGAGATACAATTATATCGAGAGGGATCTTGCTCT
The DNA here is from genome assembly GCA_030567595.1 of Kuraishia piskuri. Lineage (NCBI taxonomy): Eukaryota > Fungi > Ascomycota > Pichiomycetes > Pichiales > Pichiaceae > Kuraishia > Kuraishia piskuri. Next base: position 51,725 of record JAJLSM010000011.1, read on the forward strand.
TTAGCACCAATGCGTGTGGGTTATGTTGATGCAGTACGTCGTAATCTCTTCTGAGGTTTGAAAGTACAAACCTCCTCACCAACGGACTGTCTTCGACCTTTGACAATTCCTCATCTGCTTCTTCAAGGGTCTTGAACGCGGTTGGGGATCTCCTCGATGTGATAACCTTCAAACATTTCACATACTGGTGGAATTTGGCAAAATCTTTCAGGTCAGTCGGCACCGATTTCGGCACTGTATCCACTGATATCATCATGGAAGGGATGATTTGTCGCCTGAGAGCCATTGACATGACGGTCTTTGCCCCCATTGAGTGACCTATCAGAATAGGCTTCTGCAACCTTTTCTCTACACAGAACTGTTCCACATCTGCTGCTAACGAGGCATAGTCGTGTCTGTTGATATGTGGAGAAGAACCATGATTTCTCAGATCAAGGCAGTATACGTCCTTTTTCAGTTGTGCAGTTATCTTGCGTGAAGCTGCTCTGTTGTTGAGCTTGTTCCCGAAGAGTCCATGAAGAAAAACGACAGCTGGACCTATACGTTCTGTAGTGTCCTTTGGTGAATACAGGTCAAACTCCAGAGGTACCGTGTCAATATCCAATTCCACCTGGTTGCTGAACAATTTTCGAGTCTCCAAGGTATGCAGTTTCCAACAACCCCAACTGCTCCCACGTCCAAGATGTGTAAAGGTGGAGTAGTACACACCACCCTGACGACGTGACAACGAAAGCAGTCGAAGCGTAGTCGTTGTCCCCATTCGAACCATTGAAGCAAACTCGAGCTGCTCAAACAAATGGTAATATGGCTCTCCGAACCGGAACTCTCCAATAGGTCTACATAAAAAAGAAGCTATCCAATAACTCCGATGATCCCACCTTGGAGGTCGCCATGAAGGGTTAAATCGCCGTGCACACAGGAATGCAGCTGCGGGTCTAATGCATGCATAACTCGGAGTTAACAACAGCTGTAGAGTGGGTTGCTTGAACGGGAAAGCAGTGAACCCCGGAAGTAAACTCTGTAAAAGCATAAAAGGAGATGTTTTTCGTGAAATTTGACAGTTTTGACCATCCATGAATATTGTTTGAAGTTTTTTCTTAGCCTTCTGTAAACTACAGGAGTAGACATCGAGGAGGACCACCGAAGGAGGTAAAGCCGAGCAGAGATCAAGCTGTGCCACCAACATCTGGGTGTGAATCACATGTTTCCCACTACAGAGAATTAGAATAATCACGATCCCAATGGTACGGATGATTTCTCGGATTATGCAAAATAGGGTGAACCCCCGAGCGCTGCTCACTTTGTGCAACAACACCCGCACGTTTCCGGTGGAGCTACATGCAAGACGATGGTTTTCATCTCTGGACCCTCCAGCAGATTCTAAGTTTGTTTCCACTTGCCCAGAACCCGAGTACGATACTGGCTGTACATTTTGCAGACCGGATTTTCCTGAGGACAAGCAAATTGATTACAAAAGAGAGCTCAGAAAGTCCAAGGGGAGCCCATGGAAGCACCTTTTGATTCTAACAGGTGAGAATGCAGATGCCTGGCCAAGCCGAGTGGAGATGTCACCAGGATCCTTAGTTGCTGAAATATCAAGGCTTCGCAGGGATATAATATCGCCCTACCATCCCATATTAGCCTCTAATGTGACGCTGGAATGTATGGCTGAGACGCCTGACCATTTCTCCGCTCTCTTGTATCCTGATAATATGCTGTTCAAGGCAATCCCCAAAAACAAGATCGAGGAATTCATGATGGCACATCTTGCCCCACCTCTAGATGACAGTGAGACAAAGGAGTTGCAGCTACAAGTGGATCAGCATTTTGGAACGTGTGAGCATGATAACGAGCTTGTTTTGATATGTGGGCATAAAGCTCGTGATGTACGTTGTGGTGTGCTGGGGCCACTTTTGGAGACAGAATTCAGAGCTGTTTTGAAGGACAAAGGTCTTCTGTACGACAGCGAATCTAACCCAAGGGGAATCAAAGTGGGACAGATTTCACATATTGGAGGACATGCATTTGCAGGTAATGTGTTGTATTTCAGGAAAAACGGACAGTCGATCTGGTATGGCAGGGTTATGCCCGTACATGTTCAAGGGATAGTGAAGGAGACAATACAGGGAGGGAAGATAATCGAAGAACTATATAGAGGATAGACCTAGACGCTCATGTAAATAGATATGCAATTCTTGTAAGGATCTATATATGGCCAAACTTTCACCAGGCTTGCCCAAGAAAAACCGTCAATATGCTACCCTTGTATGCATCTCTGAGATTTTGCGTTCCACCTCTCTGGGTGTTCTGTCCAATTTGGTTGCAATTTGTACCTTTTTAACATCGGATATCAAGTGGTAACTTTCAATGAGTTCACCATCAATGACACCTTTGACAGGTGAGTAGTAGCCCCTATATGACAGATGATCTCTGCCCGTTAAGATATAACTATCCTGAAGTTCCTCTCTCAAATATTTCTCAAGGGATCTGAAAAAGTTGATATCAGACTTTGTGGTTATGGGTGTGAACAGACCAACTGAGCCTTGCAAACCCGTGTACACCACGGAGTCCCTACCACCAAGGGTAAGAGAACCTCTCATCAAACTTGTAGGTATATCTTGAAGGAAGAAGTTGCACAAGTTATTCAGTCTGAAGGGACTGCCATCAATAACGCTCTCTTTGGCAGAGAGATAAGTTCCATGAACATCATCATCAGCCATTGTCGACACCTTCTCTGGACACCTCAGTACCCATATGTTACCGAATTTATCACCTCCTAATACGGTATCATAGTCCAGCATCACCAAGGAGGTGATATGTCTATTAATGGTGTCGCCAACAAACTCTATAAATGAGTTTTCAATAGGCTTGTAGACAACAAACCTCACACTTTCTCTCGCATCGCCGACAACAACTCTGAAACCCTGGCTCTGTAGCTCCACAATTTCCGAGCAACTGAGTGTAGCAGTTGCCTTCTTCAACAACTGTTTGATGCCCAAGTCATACAGGACTAGAGAGCTGCCCGTTCCTACCAAAAGCTTGCCCTGAAATGAACACAGCCCTAAACATGGCTTATCCAGAGGCGTTGAGTGAACAAACTCGAGCTGTCCTCCATCAGACACAAGATAGGTAAGCAGCGAAGCTGACGAATGAGAATTTGGAAGATATTTCTGTGTGGTAACCACGCTAGCTATCAGATATGTCGACTGCGATTTGGCTGAGCTAAACACTACTCTGGCGATACGGAATACAGCCTGATTGTCCTTTAGTTCTACCGTATGGGCGACAGACCTATCGCTCAAAGAAACCGTCTGCAGGCATGAACCCCAGCAGCCCTTTTCCTCTTCGTATCCAAACTGTTGGTAGTATTCTGAGTTGTCTTCACTTTCCTCCTCAGATGCCTGTGATATAAACTTACTTTTGGTGTTGTTGTCTGCCTCAGCTATGTACATGAACCCATTCTCATCCGGCTCAGTCATTTTCCTCGGCGTGTATCTGAGAGGAATAGTCTCCAAGAGGAAATCATTATCCAACTGGTCAATGGTGAATATCACTAGCGTGTTGTCCTGAACACCTACACCTCCATTTTCTGTGCAATCTTCACTGCTGAAGCTATGCACATCCTCAAACACAGCGCCTGCAATGGGTGTCATCTTAAACTCTGAACCAATTATGTACCCGAGGAAACTTCTCACGGATTTTGCAACCACAACATCCTGGTCCGCTATCCTCAGTTTGGAGAGGGTGACTGACTTAGGGCCCAGATACCTCACACGGGTATCAGACAGCTGCCCAGACGTGGTGTCCAACAGAGTCCTAACATAAACACCATTGCTCATTCCAACGTGCACAAAGGTGGAAGCACCCGAGAGAGTAGCGTCGTTACTCTCGTCGTTGTAATCACCAGAACCATGCGGTGTGGTTCCCCTCATAGGCATTACTAGGATATTAGTGGGGGCAGCACTTAGAGCCTGCACTGAGAGCGACTCCAATGTGCTATCAAGATCAACACTCAGAACCCTCACAGTCATGTCATTACAGCCAACAAGGAGGAAATTAGACCTGATCCTGCCCTGTGGAACTTCCCCCATTGACAACGACAGAATTTGCCCTGGCATTTCCTTCCTTTCGTTGTATTCGCTCAATCTATCCTGTTCATCGATCTCAAAATATACCACCTCTCTATTGGATAGTCCAATTGCTATCTGAGTGCTCGTAGTCGCAGCCACGAGAATCTTAATACCTGCCGGTGGCAACCAATCAAACACCTGTGGCTCTTCTCTGTCTTCGAGAAAGGTCAAGTGGCGAATTCCATTGGCATGCACCTGAACCACTGATGTTGTACCCAATTGTTGCACTGCAAGTGTGGGTGTGTTGGTAAGGAACCCAGAGTCAGTGACCTCCTCTACCGATTCACCTATGCTGAGAACGAGAGTACCATCAAGGAAGGAAAGCACAAGATATTTATCAAACTCGTCAGAATTGTTCAGCTTGGTGGTAAACACTCTCTGAGCATCAGCGGGGAGTTCAGAAGAGACAAGCTCAGAAATTGGGAACTGCCTATTGAGGATCCGGAGTGAGGACCGAGCTCCTGTACCACACGAAGCATACACAGAGGGAACGTCCGCTTCTTCTGGGGAGGTCTGGTTAAACGCACTGCTGGTGATTAGCTTGGCATCCAGCACCGGGTTCAATGACTCTACGATCTCAACGAGAGCCAAGTTATCCAGGGACTTCAACTCAAAGGAGATATTTGTGTCTTCATACACAGCAACCTCATCTGGATAGTCCACTGAAATCCATTTTTTTGCATCATCGTCGCCCAACTTCTCAAACTGGTAGAGATATTTGTCACCGCTCTCGCAATCAGCGAAGAGGAAGCCGGATCTGAAGATCAACAGGGACTTACACACGGGTAGCGTATCGAAATAGGTGATATCTATAGAGTTGACATCTCCCGCATCATCGCTGTTGCTGGCATTGTGATCGATTGTAACCTTGAATAAATCTCCCTTATTGTTTTGTAGTAGAACAAAGAAAGAATTTTTCATCTTGTGCACTGTACCAGCGATGATGTAACTGGGCCCGGTGGCACCCACCCTCCTTGGAATTGGAATGCAGTGACTCCTCTTATTGAGATATTTGTAGTGTACCAGACCGTCAGATGCAACGATAACACCAGAAGGACCATCCGATCCTCCAGGTACTGGCAGGACAAAGTTTGTTGTTTGTGGGATTTGTTCTGTGTATTTCTTCACCACATGGTTCAAACCAAGGTCCAGCTCATAGTAGGTTAGAGTCTTCTGGAAGTGCAGGCTTTCTTCACCTGTTTCTTCATCTACAGACGTAATGGATCTTTCCTCGTAGTCACCATATGAACACTCCACGGCAGCAAAGACAGGATTCTCATATCCAACATCCATACCGCAAATATCGTACGTCAACACCTTATTTCTATTGGCTTCTAGTGGGGATGAAACAGCAACACTGTGTTCTTGGTCTCTGTGTATAACGTATATGCTTTTGTTCTTCTCGACAGCGGCAACCATCAATGCCCTATACCTGCCATCAACAGCCAGGTACTCTCCAGGTGAAACCCTTCGTATACCCGACTTGGAATATGGTTCGTTGGATATGACGTCAAAGGCATTTCTCTTGATGTTCCACTGCACAACTGATAAGTTGCCACTATCAGAGGTTATCACTATACAGTCCTGGGAAGAACCAGGCATGCGGATACTCGCAATGTTTCTCACCACGCTGAACGTATCATGTGTAAGAACGTTTGTGAGTTTGCCCGTTGTTGGGTTCAACTTCCACAGCTGCAGATAGGAGAGGGTCACGCTTACTAGTTCCTGCTGCTTCTTATCACCAGTAAAGTTCCCAATTATGGTCTTGGTGGTTGCAGATGGTTTTCTGAGCGAAAGGTGATACAGATAGAGCTCTGGATCCATTGTGTGTGGATCCATGGTGTGTGTGAGTAAGTGGGTGTGTGTGAGTGTGTTTGTGTGTGTGTTCTTCTATGCAACACTGTTCAAAATGCTATCTGTACATCACAATTCCTCAATTCTTCACAAGAGCTTGAAGACACAATCTGTCACACAGAGGACACAACTAATATGCTCTCCTCCCCATACACTCACTTATTACTATCAACCCAACTTCTGCGCTTGATGCAGTGTTAGCTACCGTTTGGATTGGATTTTCCACTCGATGAGCTTCGTCTGTAGTAGTGCATGCACTATAATGTTAAGGGCTCTCTGTCTCTGTGTTATACGCAGGCGTCCCTACACTACACCCAAGCTGTGCTGTTTATGTAGCTGTCATTAGAGCGTGTCACCAAGGATAACCAGGCATTGTTTACCCTGCAGGCGAAACATAAACAAGAGGAAGTGATCAATGTGTAGTAGCCATAAACAGGGTATAGTACAAACAGTTTACGCGGTTGGAGTTCTTGAGGAAGTCATTTGTGGTTAAGTGGGTCCTAGATATCTTTTTTTTTACTGGACTTGTTTTGATATAGAAGTTTGATGCCATGTCTGTTAGAGTACGGGTAAACAGAGCTGCTCAGAACCTGAGTGAGCCAGAGCATATCATCTCGATAATTGCACAGGTGTTTCAGGATGCTCAGGCGTCGATAGCGGGACATAGAAAACAGATAGCAATGTTAAAGAGTATACAGGTAAAGGCGAAGTCGTTGGATCTTGAGGACGTGTTCAACAGGACGTTCTGCAGGATGGTGAACAAGATCCTTCCCGTGAAGCGCACAGAGCCTGTGGCTGACAGGGTGGTGAAGCTGATAGCGGGGTTCGTGAACGCCATAGCTGACGATGAGGATGAGGAGGATGGTAACAACTCCAACATCGACAAATCAGATGAGGAAGACATGACTTCCGCCTTCATCGACACTCTGGTGAGGCATCTCGTGAGAGGTATCGAGGCCAAGGACAAGAATGTTCGCTACAGGGTGTGCCAGATACTTTCACAAGTGATGCACAGCTTGTCTTCAATTGATGATGAGCTCTATGAGTTCCTTAGCGATAACCTCCACAACAGGTTATATGATAGAGAGCCCTTTGTGAGAATGCAGGCAATCGCCTGTATTGCGCGGTTTCAGAATGATGATGACCAGGAAGAGGGCGAGGAAGCTGGAGCTGCTTCTGAGTCCAAGATAAGCGAAGCTGCACAGAGACTGCTCATAGCCATCCAGAACGACACCAGCGCCGAAGTACGCAGGGCTGCTCTTCTCAACTTGGAGAGGACGAGGGAGACCAGGTTCTACCTTTTGGAAAGGGCTCGCGATATCAACCCTGTGAACCGCCGACTTGTCTACTCTAGGGTCATTAAAGAGCTGGGCGACTTCCGCACAGTTGAATACCCTGTCAGGGAGAAGCTACTTCAGTGGGGGCTGCACGATAGAGAGGAGTCGGTGCAGAAGGCAGCGGCAAAGATGTTCTCCTACCAGTGGCTCGAGACCCTCAACAACGACGTGATGGAACTACTGGAAAGGTTGCATGTGATGAGTAGTGGTGTGGCTGATACTGCTATGAAGGTGTTCTTCCAGCAGAGAGGTGACATAGCGTCCAAGATTAGTTTCAACGAAGAGCTATGGAAATCCCTAACTCCGGAGACTGCATTCCTCATCAGGACATATTACACGCACTGCAATGAGAACAAGATGTACGATGTCATCGACAAAAACTTCCCAGAGGCAGCGGTTCTGGCCAACTATCTCTCGAGGTATTTCAAGCTTAGAAGGGAGAACAAGCAACGTGTCGAACTCTCCAAGCAGCTTGGCCAGGACGCCGAAGATCAGGATTCGGAGTTGCTTGAGAATATCTTCAAGCCGGAAGAACTTGAGTTCATCATTGAACAGCTATTATTGGTGGCCACCGACTATGATTTCAGCGACGAAATCGGTCGCAGAGAAATGCTGCAGGTGCTTCGGTCATCCCTAACCCACGATAATCTGCCGGAGAAGCTCGTTGCCGTGCTATTGCAAGTTGTGCGTAAGATTTCCATCAACGAGCGTGATTTTTGCCAGATGGTGACGGAAATCATCGCTGATATCAGAGATTCTGCTCTTGATGAGAATGATGAGACGTTTGTCTCTGCAGTGAGTGACATTAACCGCAGCGGGATGGCCAGAGGTGGTGACATCTCAAAGAACCACAATCAGGCTGATGACAATGGTGACGATGAGGATGATGAAGATGAAAGCAACAACGACAAGAGCACCGCTAAAGATCCCGTGGTAGACATACCGAGTGACGTTCTTTTACAGTGTCTCGTCGTTGCCAGGCATATGCTTGAGCTGACGGATGAGTCTCTTAAGGAGAACATCCCAGTGATGTCATTGATCAACAGCTTGATACATCCTGCAGTGCGCCGCACTGAAACGAAAATCCGAGAGTTGGGACTCATCTGCCTTGGGTTATGCTGTCTGCTGGACAAGACGCTCGCTATTGAGAGTCTCTTCTTATTTGGACTGTGTGTCACCCAGGGTGATGGGTCTTTGAAGGTAACTGGTTTGAAGATCATCACCGATTTGCTTGCAGTCCATGGAACAACCATCCTGGATGTTGAGGATGGTGTAGATAGTTTGTCGATTGCCAAGCTTTTCTACAGAACCCTCAGGGACGACTCGAAGCCGGATGTGCAGGCAGCTTCAGGTGAGGGTCTATTTAAGCTGTTTTTATCAGATATCATCACCGATGACGAGCTCTTTGAGACAATTTTGTTGAGTTACTTTAGCGCCGCCATACACAGGAACGAAGTGCTCAAGCAATGTCTCACGTTCTGCATCCCCGTGTATGCATTCTCGCACGTATCTCACCAGGAGCGAATTGGACGTGTCGCTGGAGATACGATTTCGAGAATATTTAGGACTCATACGGACTTGGACTCCTCTGTAACGAACATGTCGACTCCTTCTTCCATCATCCAGCAGTTGATACATTGGACTGATCCCTCACGTGTGGTGAACAGAACGGAGCAAGAGATTGAGAAGTCGTCTATCCATGTCGACTTTGCTATCCAAATAATTGCGCTGATAGATGGGTTTGACAGTGACAAGGCATCGCTCAAGGCATTGATCGGTTCGTTGGCCAAGCTCCAGATCACAAAATTTGCTGATTTTAAAAAGTTACAGACTTTGCTTGCAAAGGTTCAGGAAGCATCAGAGGAGTTGCTGGATCCAGATACGCATATTTCCCTGGATGCTGCATCTAAGAATGCCTACCAGAAGTTCTTGGCTTCTATCGAGATACTAGTGGCTGAGGCTGCTGAACTTGAAGTAAATCAGGACAAGGGGGACGAGGCTGTTGAGCGTGATGATGAGGAAGAGGACGCGGAAGATGAGGCCAACGAGAGCCATATCAGCCACCGTAGTTTTCTTGACGCGGATGATTCAGAGGAGAATGAAGAAGTGGACGTCAGCAATATCACAGGAGACGTGATTGTAGTGAAGAGAGAAGATGAAATGGTGGAACAGGATGAGGATGATGCGGGTAAGCAGGATTTGGAGGAGCCTTCAGAAGACGAGGATGAAGAAGCTGGAGCAGAAGATTATGATGATGATGATCAAGAAGAAGAAGAAGAAGAAGAAGAAGGAGAAGAAGAAGAAGAAGGCGACGTGGATGTGGAGCAAAGCGAACAAATCGAGCGGGCCTCTGCTTTTGAAGACGCCTCTAGCGATGTGGAAATGTCAGACTGAGACCGGCAAGATGAATTACAACAAGGGATTAAAGCTTTTGAAATTAAATATTATACCCCAATGCATGAGTTGTACACTACTATATGCCTGAAGAGGACGCCCAAGTGCATGGGATGCAATGCGACGATCCACCATCAAGCTATATACCAGGCATCAGTTCACACAGGCACCACAGTTCGGACCATCCACTGGAAAACAGTCAGTCGTCCATAAGCTCAGTAGCTGCATCGTCCCATGTGTTGGAGACGGGTTTAAAAGAATGGAATGGTACCGGTGAATGACGGTATTCCAATAACTCGCCCTCACGCAGTCAGTTACACCTGTATACGAAGGCAACGGCCCCTCCTGCTGTTCCCCACCTTAGTATGCATGGTGGCCGCGGAACTCCTCGCTGTAGACGCCACCATCTGCGGTGGCTCCCCAATCATTACCCCGCTATGGACCCCACACTTACTGTCTTATTGCGGAGCGCACTACACCGCGCCCGTCGACGTTTTGCTGGCATCTGGCGAGATGCCCTGGCCCAATTCTGGGGGAAAAAGCTGGTGCATACTCCGAGAAGAAGGGGAGGAAATAGAATTTTCCATTTGACGAACTGATTTAAGGAGTGATCAGCAGCCGTGTTTTGGAGAGAAGCCTAAAGTTTGAAAACAGAACACCATTGAGCCCGTATAGTTCAGAAGGTTGTTCGTAATACTGTTGGCTATTTCGAGTTCTCGACTTGCTTCGTATACTTTTTGCTTTTGATTTTGCATCCAGCAGACAGTCACACCAGTCAGCCATTGCCTGCTAAACATCCACTAGAGTGGTGCTTTCTCCTACCAGTCCCCCCCCCTGTTCCCAATTCCATCCATCCATCCAATCATGTCTGACAAAAAAGTGGAGTCCAAGGTGGAGACCAAAGACCAGCCTGAAATCTTGGAGCCTGAAGAAGATCTCCTTGAGGTTTACATCCGTATGAACAATGACCCTGATAAGGATTACTGTTTTGCTGTTAAGGTGACCGACACCTTTGAGGATCTAAACAAGATCTTCACTACACTGCCATTGGTGTTGAGGCCAAGCATTCTTTTCAAGAAGGTTCCCGGTGCTTTCGGATACAGCTCTGCTGCCGGTTTCCTGACCCCAGATGGTGGACTCCTGCCTCCTCCCAATGCGGATGCCAAGAAGTTCGTCAAGGTGCCAGACCAGAAGGCCAAGGTGTCTGACACTGTGTGGCCGGGCCAGATGATCTTGCCTCTCTGGCAAAAGGATTGGGTCGCCATCTCCATTACCTTTGTCATCCTGACTTTCTGGCTATACACAGATCTGCCCGATTTCATCTCCCCCACACCTGGTATCTGCCTCACCAACCAGGTGGGTAAGATTGCCGCAGTTCTCAGTGAGACCCTGCTCCATAACCCTAAGTTTGCCGATGAACTCAGAAACGAGATCGCCTCCGAGTACTCGGTCACCAGTCAGGTGATCTTCTTTGTTCTCCACATCATTAAGATGCTCATGGTGATTTTGATCATTGTGGCTGGTTTCTTCAACCCACACTCGTACAACGTGTTCATTGCAAACAAGGCACCTGAGATCTCCAGGGAACAGTTGCTCTCCATCGGCTGGACTGGAGCCAAGAGAGCCTCTGTGAGCGAGTACAAGCGTTACTACAGCGAGGCCCAGATCAAGGAGGCCGGCGGAATCATGGCTGCCAGCAGAGCTGGAATCCTTGGCAGACTGAGACTTGCCGGTATTCACCTTGGCGCGGGAGAAGGCTTCGACACCCCTCTACCAACCGAAGAGGATAGAGGTGCTAAGTCCATGACTTTGAAGAAGATGCTCAAGCACAACAAGTTCATTTACAACTATGACTATATCGCTCATGTTGGCGAGTTCTTCGAGAAAAGACTCGACGCCGTGATGCCATCTGAGCAGCTCCCACTCATCAGAGAGTACAGAAGATATGGACCTCTTACCTCCAGCCCTGAGGTTAAGGAAATCTACCAAAAGAGATTCGAGCTCGGCAGTGGTGACGTGAGTGAGGACAAGCAGTTGTGATAATCTCAACTTACCTTTATGACTGATCCTAAGAGGTGCATACGGGGATGACCAACCCAAACGATTAATTTTTCCAGAGAGATGCAAAAGTGTATGTTTAATGTCTAGGGTACCCTTTGTCTTTTTTTTTTCTCTTACATGGTTTCTGAGTTAGTAATATAATCAAAAAAAAAACTTTTTCTCTATTATTTAGTCATCATATGCAGTGAGTTTTGGTACATTTTAAGCGGAGATCTTGCAGCCCATGCATCAATCCAGAATAACCCCCTCATCAGGAGCTCCCCTCAGCTTGTCAAAACAGCTTAGTTTGAGTGCGGCTTCAGCCGAGATTCGGTTTGAAGGATTAAGCTTCATAGTCTTCTCCAGAAGTTCTAACACTTCTGCGTATTCCTGTCCCACTGGAGAGTCCACTGGTTTGCCGTATTTATCGAGGGCCTCCAGCGCTTCAAAAGCGGGTGAATCCTCAGCCAGAGTATCACCTGCCTGATGCTCCAAGGACAATGACAAGTATATCACTTCCCCTAGCGATCTGGGGTGGTCGAGCTTTGGCACATTGGTATCCAATCCCAAACCATGTAGTTGTGCGGTCTTTTTCATTGCTGAAGATCCAAATATAGCGGTTAATTCCACGAGCGCATCTATGTCATCTGGCGAGTTGAAAAATGGGAATCGTCTACTGAGCAGAGTGATGAGCATGACGCCAGCTGACCACATGTCCACCTTTGTGGATTGCCTAGGGCATTTGAAGAGCACCTCCGGTGCACGGAAACCTCTTGTACCTGCTCTGTTTGCCCTCCGACCTGCCCTCTGATCATCTTTCAAATACCCACCCCGAGGTTGTGACATTGATGCAACCTGTGGGATATCAACCTGTTTGAGTCCTCCATCAGTACATGCACAATGAGGCTTATCGGCCTCTTTCTGTTCCTTTTCAGCAAGGCCGAAATCCACCAGGACACCTCTGCGCTTAAAGGGGTTATACAGAAAGTTGGTGGGCTTGATGTCTCTGTGGATGACATGCTCGTTGTGTATGAAGGCGAGCGCGTTCAATAGCTCATACATGTATATCTTTATACCATCCAATGGGAGGTCCCTGTAGAAATCCCTAAAGTCCAAATGCTGGTAGAAGGGGAGAATAGCGACAACTTGGTCCTCGAAACGAATGGCGTCTACCAGTGGTGCAACGTTTGAGCAACCCACCAGCTTATGAAGAAGTTTGAGCTCATTGAAGATTCTCTGTGGGGATGAGGTGACATAGATTCGCTTGAGGGCCACATACACCTGCTTCTGTTGCTTTGTTTCCTTTGACACTGTGTTGTTAGAGTGTATCTCTTCATAGTGGCTTGTCTTCTTTTTTATGGGAGGAGAATTCCACATTGCAAGCCCAGAAGCCCCCCGTGATATGCCTCTCAGGTCCAATGCCTTATAGACAGTGGAGAATGTTCCCTCGCCGATTTTACCGAGAAGCTTATACTTTGCTGATAAATCGGGGAAGGTTTTGTTGAGGGTGTACATCTCGTAGCGCACTTCATCTGGAACTTCCTCTTCGACCTCCTCTTCAACTTCTTCAACCATAGGCTCTTCCTCCACCTCTTCTCCCTGAGCCTGCTGAATGCTTGCCTTCTGTTCTTCACCACCTGTCTGTAGACTGGGATCTTGAGGAGGAACATGTGTGTCATCCGTTATAGCCGCGTCTTCATCGGCCTTCAAAGGTTCGGTTTCCAAATCTTCAGCCTGAGTTACTGGAGCATTCCGAGTCACTGGAACATCCTCTTCTCTGTACTGTGCTTCTAGCCTCAGGTCTTCGTATTTGATATGGTCGATGGTGGATGGGTCAAGCTGGGCCTCCGAGGCCAATTCTTCTTCTGTCTCATCTCCCAAATCCTCTTGCTGATCTGCCTCTTCGTTCTCTGCCACATCAACTTGAACGGTTTTTTGTTTCTTCACCGTCAACTGTGGAGGCGAATGCAACTGCAGCTTTTCACCAGGCTTTGCTGTTGCACTGGTATCGGTGAAGGGATCATCCTTGTCGACTTTTCTTTTACCTGACGTGATCATTGGGGAGAGCCATATATGGTACTGAAATGCCCGTGAATATTATGAAGGACTTGTTTATTATTTTATTGCTCAACTGTGTCACCACCGCTGTGCTTCATGTCTCTGTTGTTCTGAGTATTTTAGTGTCATAGGGTACACTCACTTACATGCGCACTCGCGTTACTGTAAACAGACAGACACGTCCAAGAAAGGGCTGGCTGGTACACGTTAGACGCGACGCACTGTATACACTGTATACTAACAACAGATGGCGATGCCCTTAGGCGGTGTACGGCAGATAGGCTGGGCAAGACGAACAGGACAAGCAGCTTTATGTAACTGGATGGTGAAAGCAAAAAAAAAACAAAAAAACAGCCAGTTAACTTTATAATAAATCTAATCTATTTTTGGCGGTTTTGGCAACCGGGAAATTCCGATTCTCCAAACTTTTGTGCCTAGCTGCGTCCTCCTCCTCTCAGTGATCTGGAGATCATTCCTCTACCATCTGATGGGTCTAGCTTGCGAAAGTACAGTATGAGGCAGAGTGTAGGCGGAAGAGTAGCGATTACAGTACATGGTGGATGGGCTTAGCACAGCTTTAAAGGTGCGTACGGAAGGACCCGCATACTATAAGACCAGTGAACTAAGCGAAGGAGTGGCGGTAGGAAAGTATCAGATCATCAGGCATGAGCAGCCATCACCGTGCAACAGAGGGTGTTTAGCTGTTGGATGTAGAAGTAGAAAGAACAAGCATCCAGCATCAACAATACCCTTTATAGGGCTCTGTCTGATCGGTGTTCGTCTTGAGGTCATGGTTCTTGAATCTGGGGCTGTCTCCACTACCAGCCCAGTTTTGAGCATTGCCGCAGCTCGTGCATACTTCCTGCATACGAACGCAGAACGCGACCTAAAATACATGCATCCCATGGCGACTAGTGAACCACCGTCATACAGGGCACAATTTATACAAGAACAAGCACAAAAAAAACACCCCCAAGCCTCTGGCACCCGGTAACATCTGTTATCCACTGATAGTCTATCCAATATACACTGAGTTATAGTCCATTAAAAACCCCACCCCATAGCGTTGTCATGAGAACTTGGTAATCTGTCTAGACCCAATGGTGCATAAGCACAGATTGAATAGCCTGGCCATTGCCGATTTTCCTATTCTCAAAGTAGCCAGTGTGACCTAACTCACCATGGTTTCGGTTACAGCTATTTTCTCTCTTCCATTTAGCTTAATCATCCATCCTATGTCACACTGACTCCCTACTAAAGTCAATGCATGTACTTGTGTCTTGTTATCTAGACGCATTCATGCATACTCAACTTTTAGTACGTTCAGACAACAGGGTTCAATCACAAAGAGACATAGTAAGCGGGAACACTAACTCGGACACACTAAACCTCTACCCCAGCATTGTATCGACACGCCTTCCACACATGGGATAAGCTCACATGTAGGGCACCCCGTTGGACAAGCGCCAGCACAGATCTCCTTATAGCAGTTCTGCCGTTTGCTTCTGTACATGGGCGGCTTTCCTTTGTTCAGTCTTTGTGGAGAACTCATCCCAGCAACGATGGTTCATTTGGAATTTTCCATCACTTCCATCAGGTCCTCTGATCTGCAATTATCTTGTCACACGAATGATCAATACCATGTTGGTTCCAACCCTTTTGGAACATAACTCGACAGCGGAGAATCAACACGGTTCTAAGAGTTGATGCTAAATCATTGTTGGTTGGTGTTCGCTGACACTGGAGATATAATTTTTTTTCTTACAGCAACAAACTGACCAGCGGTTGTTCCATATAAGTTGGTGCCAGAGCATAAGAAATACTTGATGACTGGTCTAGGATTACCTTGAAGTAACAGAACAAAGTTGCCCAAGTCAGTTCACAAGAAAGAATTCAACTGTTCAGAACATGCTGGATCTCAAGAGTACTCCAGTTACCCTATGTGGTCCTTGCGAAAGTAAACCCCGTACCACACCAGCGAAAATACCAGAACCACCAGATATAAACAATCCACCAAGGGTCTTCGGGCTCAAGTCACTTGAACAGAGATACCATGTAGTGAGCCAGCTGGGGAGTGGCAGTTTTGGGAGTGTGGTCCTGGCCAAAATCAAGGGTCATACCAACCCAGATTTTTGTCTGGAGCGTTGTCCAAACAAGAAGGGCACCCTCATGCAACCTATTGTGGGTTCTCCCAGAAGCGACCCCACAGTCGTGGCCATCAAGACGATGAACAAGCGGCTCCCTCTTCTTGAAGACTATACGAGGGTAAAAGAGGTTAGGTTTATACTCTCTGTTCCCTCACACCCATGCCTGGTACAGGTGTTTGATATGTTTGTCGATTCTGTGACTTTCAAGTTGCACATCGTCATGGAGTCAATGGACCAGAACCTCTATCAACTGATGAAGGCCAGAAAGAACGTCTTGTTCTCACCCCTCACCATCAAGAGTATATTATCGCAAATCCTTGCAGGTATCAGACATATCCACCGGAACAGTTATTTCCACAGAGACATCAAACCAGAGAATATACTGGTGATGCCTGCCTCCTCTTTCTATGGATCCAGGGAAAACATCCCACCCACCAATAAGAGTGACGTCTACGTAGTGAAACTTGCAGATTTTGGCCTTGCCAGGCATACAAACAACATAAAGCCTTATACTGCCTATGTCTCTACTAGGTGGTATAGAGCACCCGAAATTCTTTTGCGGAAAGGTTCATATTCGTATCCTGTTGACATATGGGCTTTCGGATCTGTTGCAGCGGAGGTGGCCACCTATGTTCCATTGTTTCCTGGGAGCAATGAACTTGACCAAACGTGGCGTGTCCTCGAAGTGCTAGGCTCTCCAATTCCTCCTCACTTCTGTGACGATGAGTACAGGCCTGAGTACATAATGCCGCTGGGTGGTTACTGGCCGGAGGCACAAACGCTATCGGCAAAACTAGGATTCCATCTGCCCCGTCTCACAGGTGTATCCATAGAGGATATAGTCAAAAGACCGGACATGGAGTATTCCGAGATGATGAAGTTATCTATGGTGATCAAACAGTGCCTTGTTTGGGATCCTCACCTCCGTGCAGATGTTGATATGCTATGCTCGCTAGATTACTTCACAAATACAACCGTTGAAGCCGAGATGATTGCAGAGATGACCAGTGAGATTCCATCCTTGTTTGTGGAAGGTCATGATTGCAGGCATAAGCTCGGAATAAGTTCGTACACTAAGGGAGTGAACAGCTCAAGCAGAGGCAGATGTCGTGAAGATGATAAGCACACCAGAAGGCATACCACCTTGAACAAAATGGTTGCTGGTAGTTTCTTGCATGTTTTATTTAACAAGACAGGCAGCAGCCAATTGACACAGTTACCCCAAGACGCTGCTGCAGAAAAATGTGATCCGCCACAGAATAGCAAAGAGCAGACCCACACAGATGGTCATGAAGTTCAGTTCTTGAAGTATGATTGTTCGCAAGACCTCTGTAGTGACACCAATGAAGTAGACAGAGATCCATATACCCAACTATGCGACGTCTGTCATGAGCCATCGATATCTCATGGTGTTCATATATCCTGTACATGCTCAGAGCATAGCTGTGCTACAAATAGTCGATCCAGTGCTAACCTTGTGGTGGAAGATCATACCTTGTGTAAGATGCCTCATATGAAGTATATGGGTGATATGGAAGGAAGTATTTGTGGCTCACACCAATCTACTGATAATTGTAACGAGCGTTCCGACACAGTTCCGTTCCTTGATAGCGAAGCTATGGAGAGAGCAGAAGCAGGGGAAGATACGTACGACTGCAAAGGTTGTGTTGGCAATTCCTGCCAGCTTGGTGAAATAGGAGAGTACTCAACTGAGGTGGAATATGAACCGGCTCGGGGCGATGCGGGCTGTTTGTCGGAGTTTACGTTTGGCACAGAGGCTGTTCCACCATCGTTTGATGAATCTGAATACGATGACGATGCTTGGGAAATAATGAACACCACTCCTAGTCTGACAACGGTAAATATGAACATTCTTCCACTGGGGTCAGATTCAAAGCTATTGCCATTTGGCATGCGAGAATTGCCGTTTGTTGAAAATCTAAACAGCCCTCATCTGCTATATGAGAACGAGAACTATCTCAAGATGGATCTTGACGAGGCTGGCTCAAGTGAGGAACCCCCCATGCATGGGCATAAGAACATACACACTTACGAGGATGCGAGGTCGGTATTCGCGGTCGACTGCCATGGTGTCACATCCAAAAATCAGTCCGATACCATTAACAGCATGGTACTCCAACCACCAATTGATCAATCCCGGGGATGGAGTTGGTCCACAAGACCAGCTGCTAGGTCGGGAAATCTTGAAACTTCCCTCACGTTCAGATGTAACTCTTAGAACCTATGTTGAGATATATATCTATGCTTGATGTTTGCTTAAGAGGTAGAGGTCAGCTGACCTGAGCTTACTGGTTTTTCAACTACGATATGGTCCTAGGAATAGCATGTATCCAGCTAAATAGAACTAGCTATAGGCGGATTTGAGTGAATACTACTAGCTGAGTCCCATCAAGTATCTTTAACAAGAATCTAATACACATGAATATATCACATAGTCTTCTTTATTTGTATATTTGTAGATATCTGTTTTCCAAACGTTACGTTTGTATCTTCTCTTTTTATAAGGTTCAATTTCTTTTCATATCAGAAATGAACATAGTCGGCATTATCTTCTAATTCATCATCTACTGAATCTTCATCTTCGTCCTCTTCATCATCGACATCAAGGCCATCTATGTCATCGCCTTGAGTGTCAAGTAGCTTGTCCAAAAGATCATAATCTACAGTGCGAGAATTGCTGCTAGAAACTGAAGCATGTGCCCCAACGACAATATCGTCATTATCTTCGTTTCTCACCACAGGAAGGCCAGAGTCACCACCACTAGAATGTATCATGCGCCTTCTTGGATCATGGCTTAGTTTACAGCTTCTGCCGTTGAAGCAGGTTCCGTATTCTTCAAAATCTGGGCAATCCCAGGCGTGCCTATAGGAGCAATACCTCCCATCCTCGCAGTACCCACCAACAGCAAACTCTCTACAGGTACGGGCTTCTGGATCGGTAGATTCTTGCCTATGGGTATATAGACAGTTGTCATTCGTGCAGTTTCCCCTCAAGAAATGCTTGCAGGTTGGAGAATTGAACTGGGTGGGCCTATGGGAAAGGTGGCACTTGGCATCGTAGCAAGAGTTTCTGATAAAAGACTTACAGAGGGCAATAGTATTCGGATCATGTGCATACTTACAATGTATGCCTTTTTGGCAAATCCCTACAATACGGACGATCCCAAGAAAGAAACCCAGGGGAGAAGCTCGCGGCTTGCTCCTCTGCAGATCTCCCCCATGTTTGTCCTTCATTAGTATACTGAACACACAAACCCTGTGCAGGCCTCACACACAGGATATCTCGCATCTTGAGATTGTTGTTTGAATGTCGATGAAATACATACCTGTCCTTCTAAAGAAACGACATGGCTCACGTGTTTTGCTATTAAGTTAGTGTTTGAGCTTTGGGATTTGTGCAGAGTCGGCACCCAAATGTGTGTTACTTACGGTTTGCTAGTTCCAGAAATTCTCAATGCGCCACTGGTCATTCGTACATATTGTGCGCCTTCAAATTCCACGTGTTTCGCTTTGTCGCCCCTCAGTTCTACCACCGGCAATAGCCGATTGCCATTCTTAATGCTCACATAGTCGTCTCCATCTATGGATACGCGATTGACATAGTCATACTGTCGTCTTGTCTTCAAAAGTTGTGCAAGTAACAGTTTCCTCCTACGCTCAAGCTTATATCTGGATTTCTGTTCTTGAATCTTTTGTGTAATATCGAGCGTTCTCTTTTGCTCTTTCTCGTATATTTTGGTGTTCACCAAACTCATGCCTCCCCTGGACACCTTTGACACAAATTGGTGGGGAGTGTCCACGGCATTTGATGTAGGTGTCTGGGACACATCCTCCTCGACAGGCGGAGCATCTCCTGGTGGAAGGACAGAGACTGGTGTGACCGCCTCGTTAGAATGAGAAGCAGCAGCAGCCCCACCACCTGTCTGAGCAGCCTGATTAAGTACCAAGGTCATATTTCTATGGTAGCCACCCCTGGGAAAGGGCCTGCCCCTATGGTAATATGATGAGTATCCACCATATGGTCTGTATGAGCCACGACCATAGGAGCCCCGCCAACCCCGTCCAGCACCACCCCTGAATGATCTAGAGGGAAATGAACCACGGTAAGGATAACTCGCCGTTGCACGATTGTAAGGTTGCTCTAAATGATTCTCTGAAACAGCGGATACCTCACCAGCTAGAGGAGGTAGAACTCCACTGTTAGTTGCTCCTACTGTTCCCGAGGCTGCACTTAATGTGCCGCTGGATGTTGGCCCTGGTGCGCCCAAAGTGGTCGTGGATGGTGGCTGAACAGACACTGTGCTCGCATCTGCTACCCAGGTATTGTTGTGGACTGTTCCAGTTTGATAAAATGTTGATTTGGTGGTGGCATTGTTGGTCTCCTTGATGGGTTTATCAGTCGCTGTCTCGCGTGTTGTTGCTGGTACCGCTGCACCACTCTGTTTGAGTGCTGTCTGAGCCAACTGATCCTTCTGTCTGTCGATGGTGCGTTTGAGTTTCTCTATTCGGACTCTTATGTCTTGTTCCGACATTGTAATACTTGGTTAGCTGAAAACATTCCTCAGATGATACAACTTCAATTTTTAGATATTTCTTTGACTCTATTATGTAAATAGAATGCAGCGAGGCTACAGCGATGAGGCCCGTGGCAAGATGACAGAACGGTCTGACTTAAACCGTGAGGTAGTGCTGTAGTAGGATATATTACTGGGGTTGAAAAATTGTGTTTAAATGCTCTGGGGCTTTGATCCGAAAGTGGAAACTAGATCATTATGTCGCAAGATGACAAAGTATCGCGTTTGAAGGCGTACGGGGTCTCGGCTCTTGGCCAGCTGTTGCCACTGGATGAAGAAACGCTATCGCAGATGGTGGAGTATGCCATCACAAATCTGTCCACGAGGCAAGAGGTTGCTGAGCATTTTGTGAACCTTTTAGGAGAGTCCCGGGATGCTCTAGAGTTTGTTTCTGAGTTTCAGAATCGGTTGTTCTCTAACAATGAGCGGCCCAAAAGTCTCAACCCCGTGAGACCAAGTCAGGCCTCATCAAAGCCAGCGCCCCAACGTCAGAATCCACACAATTCCAGCTCACAGTCGAAGAATAAGGATTTCCCCAAGACTAAAACCGCCAAGAATGCATGGGATACATCTTCAAGTAGAGGCCAATCGTCTCAGCCATCTACGAACAAACCGCGGCTTGCCAATAACACCAGCAGCACTACCACCTCACAGCTAATCGACAAGGTTCCATCTGCTGCAGAAACGGCGAAGCGTGTGGAAATGGCCAAGAAGAAGGGTGCAAAGAAGACTTTGAACAGCTTGGCTGATATCGACTCTGCATTGGCCGAGTTGGAGATATCGGGCAATTCTGAGGGGGCCTCGCATACACGTAGAGTATGCAATTGTATGGGTACGAGGCATCCGCTGTTTGAGATGTTTCCAAACTGTCTCAACTGTGGGAAGATAATATGCATGAAGGAGGGACTTCAGCCGTGTTCCTTTTGCGGTAGGGACCTCCTGAACAATTCTGAGAGATTGCAAATCTTGGAAGTTCTACAACAGGAGAAGGAAGAGCTCGAAGGTAAGCGGTCACATAGTGCGCCTGGTAGCAGCAACAGCAGTAGGAGCAACAGTAGAAAGAAGGAAAAGGTGACGGTGGCCGTGAATGCCGCCGGAAGGAATAATTTCAAACAGCAGGATCTGTTCTTCAAGAAGTTGGAGAAGAAACGCGAGTTGGAGAGGGCACAAAAGGAGAAGCAGGATGCACAGCAGGCGGAAATTGAAGAGCAGAAAAAACAGCTTGAGTATTATGCATCGCTCAACAACAAGAGTGAAGATCTCATAAAAGCTCAAGAGAGACTGGAACAGTTGATGAACTTCCAGGCGCATGGGACAGAGAGAACAAAGATCATTGACCAAGCAGCTGATTACGAGCTCCCCAGCAATAGTGCTTTGAGCCTGTGGGCTTCACCAGTTGAGAGGGCGTTGCAGCTGAAACGTCAGCAACGCCAGTTGCGCAAGGAGGAAGATGCCCAGAAAAACAGAACAGGCAGAGGCAAGCATATCATGGATATGACTATACGAGATGGTAAGGTTATACTCAGGGAGAAGCTGGTCACTGATGAATCGGATCAGGAAACTGGGGATGATGAGATCAACGAGCTGGAGGAAAGAATAAGGCAGACGAAGCTAAAGGAAGCTGACGAACGTGCGGCAAATATTTGGGACTACGAACAGGATAGGCTTAAATGGGCAACTCCGGTATACATATCTGGGAAGGCGGATACGCAGGAACACCATGACGACAACAATGTCCTGGACGTGCCAGGTGTACGAAACTCGAAGTTGTCAAGGGTTCAGCTTCCTATGAGCGATAATACAGAGGAGTTGCTTGCGGAGTTACCAAGCAGGTGAGAAGTGCCTTCGTCTGCTGTGAGTGTCTATCATTCTATTAAGGGCGATGCTACGTATTGTGTATAATCTAATATCTGAGACAATTTCAAGGGGCTACTCCTTTGTCCACTCGGGTATCTCAGTAACTTCCCAGTGATCTCTCTTTGCTCGTGTTTTGATCTGAGCTCCCCAAACAGGGTATGATTTCCATGCCCATGCCTGCCCCAGTTCCACACTAAGCCGTGAATACAGCCGGTCTACAATATATTTGCCGATATTGGGGAAGAACTTGAATGCATGGCCCGAGTCGCCACAGGCAACAAATACCTTCGAATACCTCGGATACTTGTCAATGAGGAACTGGGAATCAGTGGTATCACCCAACCAACATAGCTTTGAGTCCACGAGAGGGAGGTGAGCCAGCTCTGGCATCACCAATCTCAGGGTTCTTCTCATATCAGCCTCAGCCTTCACGGCTATGGTATCTGAATTGTTATCGGCCTTGTAGCGAGGAAGAGATAGGGTGGCGTCGCCATTGAAGGGATCAGATATGGTGTTTTGCGCGTCACAAGTGGTGATTGCGAACTTGACGAGCCTGGTTTCTGCATCTGGTGGGAAGAAATAACCCAATTCCCCACTGAAGAAAATAGGCATATCCTTATATTTGATATACTGTTCTTCTGACAAACGCACGTGACTCACAAATATGCCTGTAGCACTCACCTGGTTTTCTAGGTCAACGAGGTAACCTGTGGCAGCGCCCGCGCACACCAGAAGGCGATCTCCATGATACACTTCTCCTGTAGACACTTTGACAGCCCCATCCAAAACTTCAACAGCTCTACCTTCTTCACCAAATTTGAATGTGACACCCAGTCTCACGGCTTCTTTGTATGCACTGATCAAGGAATTGGAGGAATGGCCGTATCCGGCATCTTTGTTGTATGATGCATGCATAGGATCGGGCAGGGTGTTCTCAGAGAACTCCGGGAACAACTCTGCTAGCTGCTTAGCGGATGTGATGGGTGATATATTCTGTTTTATCCCCAGCATCTCAAGGTTTTCCAAGGACTTCCGTTCATACTCAGCACGGTGTGAATTCTCCTGGGATGCAGGAGCCAACGTTACTCTTCCGCACTGATGGAACGAGTGTTTGTAAACTGGATCATTCTTCCAACCTTGCAAACCTTCGTAGGCCAACTTCACATACATTGGGTCACTGTACTCAATCCTGATGATCTTATTCAGATCATTGGCAGCAGAGTACGGTGAAGGTACAGGGTGGGCATCTACTGCAAGCACCTTGGAACCCCCACGCGCAAGCTCAATAGCTGTGGAGAGACCAAACACTCCACACCCTACTATGATGGCATCCCAGGATCCCATTTCTCTATAGATTCATAAGATTTAGCTGACAGCCTCTGCCAATTTATTTGAATACACCAATGTTTTTCACTCTTCACAAGTCGCCCTCCCACCATAACCATCTATCGATAGTATGCAAGAGCTTAATCGCACCACAGCCCATTACCCTAAACCGTATAGACACTACATTATCTCTCCCACTCGTTCTCTCCCAATCTGTGCTGGATCAGCTTATCGGTCGTTGCGCACACGACTCATCCCTTGAGCGAGTCTCAATAGATACATACAGCTTGGGGAGCCCAGGGAGAGCAGCGAGCCCTAAGGGAGAAATTTCAGTGCATTACCCGGCTCTGGAGAGGAGAAAATGTTCTCTTTCGCAGAGGTGGTTTCTACACACGGGCTTGGAGGGATGGTTTTGCACCAGTATAAATTATTCATCTCCCCGTGTCTCCCTTCTTCTGCCGGTATCATCAGTAGTGGTTATACTATCTCAATAAAGATATATAACATATACACTATATATAGGAGCCATAAAGTGGATCTCGTGGCATGCATGATGTATGTCATTGAGAGACACGCTCAGCTGAGTACTTCTCGACCCTTTTAACAGAAGGGCCACGGGAAGCATTCCGTTTCCGGTTCCTTAGATTGACGCTGTGCGGTAGTGGCAAGAATGTGGTTTCTTTTACTTCCTCCAGGAGGTGAAGTGGGGATCATGCGGCTACTCGTGTTGCAACATAGTTTTCTCAATGTTTGTACCTCTGCGGGACACGGCAGTTTGTTGTGTGCCTGTGGAGAATATCTACGACTCGTTCTGCTGAATCCTCCCCTGTAGAATCATAACCTATCTCCAAACTTAGCTCACCTCGCTTCTCTCTCTCGCTCCCACACTATAAGGAAATCTTTGGATTATACCTGTTCATGAGAATCATAATTTCACTATATACAAAGATTTTATACACCACATTAAAAAGTAATCGTTGATTCCACATCGAATTCAGATCATCAGCCATGACTTGAGCTTTGGAAAAACCCGATAACCGCACCTGTCTATGCTAGCTGATTCCATATTCGCAATACTTCATGCCAGTTTCACATGAAGCAGTGAAAGGTGCTCAGTAGTTTTACGCCGCCTATGCGCTTATGCATCTTCATCTACTCGCTCTCCCCTTTGATGGATTATCTTCTCCTTCCCCCTCCCTCCCCATATTGACTCAAACTTCTCTTGTTAGCTTTGCGGGCCTGCTGTGTCAGACTTAGGCGCCGCCCCTTCCGACTCTGCCCTTAGCTCTTCAGCAGCCTTTATCTCGGCTTTGAGTCTCTCCATGGCTCTGTAAACCTTACTCTGGATGTAAAAACTTCCACCCTTCTCCTTGGAGTTGATATCAAAGAGATAGTTGTACTTCTCGTCAATCTTTGTGGCAGACAGGCCGCTTGGTTCCACGTCGAGAATCTTACATGCCTCATCGAGGGTGATACCGGTATCCCTGGTTGCCCTAGCAGCCGCGTTGGCTGATTGCTTTGTGGTGGTGGCAGCAGCCTGACGGTAAGCCTCACCAAAGGCTCTTCCAAAAACCTTGGCTCCGGTGAAGAGCACCTGCACTACAAGACGATGAGCCTAAAAAATCATGGTTAGTTTGAGATTTGGAAGATAGCGTACCCGGCAGGCCGGTCGACAGCATACACAACACTGTCTAAAAGGCCTGTACCACCTCATTTTCATACTCACCATTTCTGGATGCAAATGCAACGATAATGATATGCCTTTCTAAATCACAGTGCCAGTCTTATGCACCTCTCAAAAAAAAATCCCAGCTGTTTTTATGACCAACACAGACACTCTGTTGAAGTTACCGGTTTAGTGCTTGGAGTTCCATCGCATTCACCTGCTAATCTCTCTGACTCTCCTGGGCTAAAAAGTGTTAGGCAGAGGCGTTTTCCCATATAGTGTAATGCTCAACTGTATCTACTGTGCGGACACAGCACCGCTCTCTATTAAGTAGGATAGGAAGAAAGTAGTGCATTGTCCGTACCTGTCGTATAGAAGCTCGCATTCGGTGTGTACCGCTACGAGGGAGTTTGGATAACTTGAATATTCGGTACGAAGCATAGTGGAAAGGTGAATTTTTCCTGCCTTCTATAACTGTTAGCTTCCAGTAGTTGTATTGGAGTCTCCATTTATCTGCTAATCACACACACTGGATTGTGGTACACTGAGCTGGTTGTTCGTGTACCTGTTCTCTCTGTTGGCC
Organism: Kuraishia piskuri; assembly: GCA_030567595.1. Lineage (NCBI taxonomy): Eukaryota > Fungi > Ascomycota > Pichiomycetes > Pichiales > Pichiaceae > Kuraishia > Kuraishia piskuri. The sequence goes on from JAJLSM010000011.1 coordinate 77,712, forward strand.
TGTCTTAGGAGGGGTTCAAACCAGTTAGCCGAGTGCCTAATAGCAGCGTGGCAGATTCAAGGAGAATACAAAGCAACAGAGAACATTGCGCTATCTGCTGATCAGCTGTTTGGTGAGACCATTCAAACATATCACCTTGCAGTTGGTGAGTGTGTCGGTGGCAGATCCAAAGAGGTTTGACTGCGCCCCCCGCCGTTTGTGCCTTTCGGACTTGTAGAGTTCTCCACAAAGTGATATTTGACATTATAGCATACATGAACACAGAAATAGCAGTACAGCAAATAGATACATGAGTGATTCAAGAGCGGATTCGGCCGCTATACAAGACCAGGATGCTGCTGCCCTGTTGATGCTCTTTCAGAGCCAGCCGCAGCGACACCCCTCGGCAACCCACGATGAAGTGGCTACCACTGCCAAACCAGCAGAGGGAGAAGCTAACGGTGACTCGATCTCCATTGCTGAAGCAGCTTCAGTTGTGATGTCAGCCTCAGGCTCAGCTTCTTTCTCTACTTCCTCCTCTTCCTCTTCGTCCTCAACTGGTTCGTTGTCTGTTAGTGCATGTGCTCCTCCGGTGGGGTCAGCTGCACAGTCACCGAATAAGACCCCAGAGGCAAGTCCTGTAATACAACATAAAGAGACAACTACCCCAGAGGCTACTGACAGTACACAGAATGCAGCAACCACAAAGTCACAAAGCAAATCCAGGAGCCCTCCGATGGTCAACAACAACAACTCTTTGGCTGCGCCACCAAACCCAAACACCACATCAACACACAGCAATGGCCACATTTCCTCTGCTGCACAGAATATAACCTCTCCCGGGCCTGCTGCAGCAGCTCTTGCTACTAGTGGGAGTCAAAGCGCCAATATCAAGGCAATGGTAGCAGCGGCAGCCTTGGCTGCTGCTGCTGCGCAGCCGTTTCCACTCGTCAGTCACGAACATTACAGCAGAGCACAGGCGGAACAATCCACTACATCAGTAAGGAGCGCATCTTCATCCACAACATCATCCATATCCACAACGGGCAATGCGAATGTGACTGCCAAGCAAGAGACTGTGAAAGTGTTTAGATCAACCTCAGTCGATGTGTCCCCTACTGCGGATGCTTCTGACTCATTGCCTGCTGCTCAGGAAGTTTCCAAGAAGAGTCCAGAAGTTGAGATAAGCGCTACTAAGGGCCCACTTGTTTCGACGGTTGTCGTCAAGCAGGAGACCGGCGACACAGATGCCACTGCGCATGCTCTGGAAGCAAAACAGCCGGTTGAGTCCCCCGCAACAGGACCTTCAGGGATTGCAATTCCTGCTCCATCGAAGGCAGATGCTGAAGATGTTCCTGAGAAATTGAAACAACCCACTGATTCCGTGGCGGTTGTGAAGGAGACTGAAAGCAAAGTTGTAACACCTCCAGATAACATAGACAGCTACAAGGTTGACCCCGATGCTGGAATCATTGGGTGCATCTGTGGATATGATCACGACGATGGTTTCACAATTCAATGTGACATGTGTTATAGGTGGCAGCATGCCATCTGTATGAATATTGTGAGCATTGAGGAAGCACCTGATGTGTTCATGTGCAATTTGTGTGACAAGAGTCTCATTGTTGACGCCGCAAAGGCAAGAGAACGCCAGGAGGAGAGCATTCTGAGAAAGAGACGTAATAACAGAAGCTCCAGCAATGTCAGTAATGGCAATGTCACAGGTTCAGAAGTGAAGGATGCGAGAAGGAAGTCCGGCAGTGCCAACCTTGACAAGGCGCCCTCTGTGTCAGTGCCAGCCACGAAGGATGTGCCAGTTACGTCTAAGCAGCCAGGAAAGGTGAAAAGGGGTAAAGGCCCCCTGAAGAAACAGGACAATGACGACGACGACGATGAATTTTCTGTTACGGCAACCGAGGGCTATCAGGCGCTTTATTTTGAAATCGCTGCCAACGAATTCAAGACGATGTCGGTTCGCTGCTTCATTCAAAGGCTGCCTTCTCTTGAATCGGAGAACATACAGCTGATGGCAAAGGCCAGCTTCAGGAAGGCTATAGAGAATGCCCCTATGGTAAAAGTGAAACCATACGCCGAGAATCCCAAGGCGAAGTTCACGGGAATATCCAAGTTGGGTCTTTTTGTGAACGCTCTGGCAAGCAAAGGACAGATCATCACTGAGATTGTTGGCGAACTCGATTTCAAGCAGAGCTACATCGATGACCCCTGCAACAACTACCATGTGTGGGGATGCCCCAAACCCAAGGTGTTTTTCCATCCAACTCTTCCCGTGGTGTTTGATACTCGTGGGTTGGGGAACATTGCACGTTTCATCAGGAGATCATGTTTGCCCAACTGTGAGATATCAACGCTCGTTGTCGGCGATTCAATCAAATTTGTGGTGAGAGCCACACGTGAATTAAAAGCAGGCACGGAGCTGAGTCTGCCTTGGGAATGGGCAGCAGACCACCCCATTAGGGAAATTGCATCTGGAGCATCGTTTGACATGGTCCCTTCAGTAAAGAAGCCAATCTTGATGATGTCTGTGGATGCACTTTTGGGATCCTGCGAATGCGCATGTGCATCGTCCAATGAATGTGCTTTGATCAAAGTGAGAAAGGCCAGTGGGTACCTGTATCGCTCCACCAGGAAGAACAATACAGTAAATGGCTCCTCTGCGGGAATATCGTCCAAGATGGTGTCTGCTGATAGTAACAGCGGCGTAAATAGCGGTAGCAACACCCCATCTTCGAAGTATGATGATGGGAATGCTGCTAATGGTGCAGAAGCAGCCTACGTCTCCATAAGTACAAGGCTCGAGCGCCGAGACCGCGTCATACAGGAGAGTCTGAACGGTAGAGCAAGAGAACAGGAGGCCCCCGTCGTTGCATCTGATGAGATGGATATGGATGATGACCCAACTAACGCCGCTCATGATGGATACTCGCAGGAGTTCCTGATAAGGAAGAGAACTTTTGGGGCCACACTCACGGAAATGGATCCTCAATACCTGCCTTACAAATATAGGTTGGCCCATAGCCGGCTCAGCAGCGATGGCATGACTACCACAGGCAGCAGTAACCCTGTCAAGAGAGGCGGGATAAGAGTCAAGGAGGAAGGAGCAGATGTGAATTCTTCGGTGGGCGATATCTCTTACACTGAGTTGACGATTGAGGACCTCCCCATCCCTATTCCTCTAGTATCGGTGCCTATGGTTACAATCGCCGATGTGGCAAATGAGAACGCCCGCGGTAGTTTGACTTCTCCGTTATCGGAGAAAGCCACTTCCACTGTCAGCGCTACTCAGGAAGATGGCTCTGCCGTCACCCTTTCGCCAACTGCGCCAATGAGACCACAGAAGGTGGTGAAGAAGCTGAGTCTTGCAGACTTCCTCAAAAAGTCAAAAGCAGCTACCAAGTGAATCAACCACTCAACACACGAGCATACAGCAATCGTTTTAATTATTTAGTCATTTAATGATTTAGTGTATATTACTGAAACCCTCGCTTACGGAGTTATATATATATATATAATGTTGTTACATTCTGTACCATTATAAGAAGTCACAGTTTGCGTAGATAAACATGTGTCTTAGTCAAGAACTGGTAGGAACTGGCCCACTATCAGCATCGGAATGTCAAAAACATCTCTCTTAATGGTCCAAACACAGGCACAACGGAGGAAGTCATTATCTGTAGCCTTGCGTAATACACAGTTAGTGAATAGCGTGGCATTGAGATCCCCAAATGCAACATCGCTAAATAGCCTGAAATATCTCAGTGTTGACTCATCATCCATCAGCTCTACAATGAACGTACGTTTGGACAAAAGACTCATTCTCGAATACCCAGTAATTGCCGCAAATTCACTCGTCAGGGCAACGATCTCTCCTGTGCGCCTCCAAATTATGGTTGGAGATGGTGTCATGGCTATGAGATTCTCGTACTCCAGGAGAGACCTTTGGAATGACCTCTCCGTGAAGATGAGATCATTTTCGTAAAGTGATTTTGTTGCGGATATGAAAGAGGGTCTATATTTCGCCATGCATTTGGCTATTTCTATAAGCTGCTCCCTCTTGAACCGGGTCTTCAAGTAATGGATTAGGGCATGGTACGCTTTGGGGTATCTGTAAGATTTGATCACGTTTGTCAGGTATATGTCATTTGGAACCTTCACAATATGTCGTATGATCAAAGGTGAAGTATAGTCTTCATCCTGTTGTAATTCCTGTGGTAGCATGTTTGCCGTGTTGGGCATGTCACTCTCTCTTGAGTTGAAAATGTATGTGTTGGGGGTGGAATTGTTTGGGTAGGACGTTTCCATGATATTATTGTCGCCAATTTTGATGAAAGGCCTCTCGCTGAAATCGAAATCAAAAAAGTCCGATGGGGATGGTGGATTCGTCATGAGAAGGTCTGTCAGCTGCAGATACTCGTTATTTGCAAGCGACGACTCAAACGGCACAGTTGAGGTGGAATTGGATCTCATGTCGCTCTCCATATCGTACCCAGTTGGACCGGTGCTACTGAAAGATTTGCTTGTAGATGGATCCTGCGATTGCATCGCAAGCTTTTTCACTGCATCATTGACCAAACCGTTGGATGCCCCGCCAATATCTGTTGCTATATCACTATTCTTAACAGGAGCTGCATTATAGAACAAGTGTTGGCCCTCCTCTGGGACATACGCTGATGATTGCTGAGAATATACGGCTACAGCTGGCAGAGATGACTCTCTTCCTGTTTCCCTGGTTGTTTGGAACGACAGGCCAGAAGAGGGGCTATTCTGGAATACGCTAGAGGAAGGTGGCTGTAAATGGCTCTGGGTGCCAATGCTTGGTGATGAAAGGTCATGATTGCCGTGTTGTGTATTGAGGACCTCTGCTGGGATATCATTGCGATGCATGGGAGGGGTGGGCATGACATTCGGAAATGTCTCATTGTTGGAAATGTAGCTTGAACCGTCCAGCTGTTGTCGGGTCGGGTGCTTCGCGATGCCCGCACCGTTACCCGAGAGATGTGAGTCTTTAGGCGACTCGGCTCGCCCATAGTTAATGAAGCCCAAATTTTTATCATCCAAAGGGTTTTGTATCTGTGTCTGAATGTTGGCGACCGCCAGCTCCTGCGCATAAACTCCGCTTTCTCCATTCTGTGTGCGCCCTCTGTTCGGTCGTTTTTGGCCTTGCTGTTCTTTGCTCAAATATTTGGCCTTTCGCCTTTGAATATCCTGGCAATTGTCTGCAACACCTCTCTTCACACAGTTCCTACAAGGTCGAGTGGAGTCACATTGAAGGTGTTTCGAGTGGCAGAACTGGCATGCTCTAGAGGTTGGCTTTCGTAGTAACTTTGCCTCGGCTGAAAGCTTTTTGGTCATTTGTGGATGTGATTGGTCAAACAGACCAGCAGTAACATTTCGATAAACAGAAGTGGCGATCGGGTTGTTTCTTTTATTGTCGTAAAACTGATTGTCAACTTCTGGGTTCGTTTATGGAAGTTAAGAATCCTGAGAAACGTCAAACGTGTGTGTCACCCGGGGGTTTCCGGGTTAAGGGAACAATCTTGAACTCCAAACAATGGAAATGTAAAGGACGCCTGACCCGCAAAAAAAGTAAACGATATATATCTTTATAGTGATGGTATTTCACCCAAACTATAAAGAAGTGAAATTCTCAACTCTTTTTTTATCCCACGGATCACAGGTGACAAGATCCAACAACAACTGTTGACTACTCAGCAGATGGAGTCGGCCGGGTACGGAGATGATGCGGCTTGCGGGGCAGGAACACTTCCAGTTACACGCTGCATATTGACAGAAATCTGGGGTAAAATCGGAGGCAGGCAAGGGACACCCGATCCCCCCGGGTCGGAATCCGAAAGAAGAAGGAGCGTGCTGAAAAGAATGTTGAGCATTATTTTAGTTGCAAAGTATCCCGCCTCACTGCATCTCAAAACAAAATGTAGTAGGTAGTATAGAAGTGACTGCTGTCATTTCTTCTACCTCTCAGGAATTTAAAGTAGAACATATCGAAATATTGCTGTAGACCGGTGACTAATAATGCTGGACATTCATTATTATTTGAAATTTATGTATAGAAAAAGGTGAGTACTGAATGCAGTAAACAATATGCCAATGTAATAAAAGAAAGAAAGAAAGAAAGAAGCAGCGAATGATGGAACATCCAATGTGCGCTCTAACACTACTCGGCAGAACGGAAAATTAAGCAACTGGAGGAAACGATTGGGTTGAGGAGTGAGAGGAGGAATCAAACAAGTCTGGGCTCATAGATTTAAGAATGCTCCTGGATAACCTCTTCAAGCGCCAAGATAAGTGCGGTTCTCGTAGGGATGTAAACCTGAAGGAAGTTCTTGCGGTTATTCCATGGGAAATCGGTAGTGAAGTAAACACTCTTGTCTTCCTCGATTCTGTTGTGTCCTCCATACTCGGTACGGTCAGTGTTGAGTATAATCTTGTAGCTTCCAGCCGTCTCAACACCCACTCTATAATCGACGTAACTGTTTGTGGGGTGGAAGTTGAAAATGAACAAGAGGTTGTGTCTCTCGAAAACAATAACCTTGTCCGATTCATTCTTCAAAGAGACATATGCCTGAGGATAGTTGAGCCATCCATACTTGGCCTCCGTCCAGTTCATGCCATGATCAAAGTGGTACAGAAACTTGTACCTTAGGAGATCGTCATCGACAAGGTTGAATTGCCTTCTGGCATAGTGGTACGAATCTCCGTTTCCAACCCTGGGAAAGTCCAGCCACTCCGGGTGGCCAAACTCATTGCCCTCAAAATTGAGGTAGGATTCTCCTCCAAGCGCATGGGTCAAGAGACGGATCATCTTGTGCAGAGCAATACCCCTGTCGATAATTGGTGTAAATTCCGTGAGCACGGACATATTTGTGTACATTTCTTTGTCCATAAGCCAGAAGGCCAACGTCTTGTCACCAACGAGGGCCTGATCATGGGACTCTGCGTATGCAATACACTTCTCTGCGTATCTACGGTTTGTCAAGGTGTGCACAATATTGGCAAGGTCCCACTCGTCATCCTTGAGATGCTTGAGGATCTTAATCCACATGTCCGGAATGGACATTGAGAGCCTGTAGTCAAATCCAACACCGCCCTTGTCTCTGGTAAGACACAGGGTCGGATATCCAGAAACGTCTTCGGCAACGGTGGTAATCGAGACCCCATTGACCTTGCCATATTCGGTACAAAGGTCGTTGGCCAACATCATATATGTAAGTGCCTCTCTGTCCACAGCGGAAAATTGGTTGAGATACTCGTTATAGTCTCCGCTGAATCCCTCACCAATACCATGATGGATGTACAGCATGCTTGTAACACCATCGAATCTGAAACCATCGAATTTGTACTCTTCCAGGTAGAACTTGAGGTTAGAAAGGAGGAATCTAAGGGTTTCGTAGTTGCCATAGTTGAAGAGTCTGGAGTCCCATTGGTCATGGTTGCCCTTGCCTCCAGAGTGGAAGAGGTAGTAGTCAGTACCATCAAACATGTTGAGACCATCCTCAACGTTTTTGGAAGCGTGCGAATGCACAACATCCAGGAGCACCCTTATACCCATGGAGTGTGCGGTATCGATGAGCTCCTTCAAGTCATCTGGAGTTCCGAATCTGGAAGAGATGGCAAAGAAGGAGGTCACCTGGTAGCCGAACGAAGCATAATATGCATGTTCCATAATGGACATCAATTGGACCGTATTGTAACCAAGATACTTGATACGTGGGAGAATGTTTTTGGTAAATTCTTTGTAGGAGCCTATTTTTGGCTCAGGAGTGGAGATACCAACGTGGGCCTCATAGATCTTCAGAGACTGTGGGAGCACTGGCCTCTGGTGCTTGAACTGATAGGTGGAGTCCTTGGGCGGGTTCCAGAAACGACTCTCATAATTGGGGTTTTTATACTCCTTTGGAGGCTGGGTGCATCTCCTGATCCAAGGGGGGATACGTGCAACCTTCTCTCCATTTGGCAAAGTCAAGAGGATCTTCACTCTAGAGTCGTGAGGAATGGCACAATTGCCATCGCCAGTTGGGGGGACAACAATGAGGAAGTTTCCAAAGTCATCCTTTCCCATGACATGTGCATGGTGTTCCCAGTTGTTGAAGTCACCAATAAGCGAAGCCGCAGTAGCGTTGGGGGCATACTCTTTGTAGCGAACCGAATTATCGGGTTGGACGTGGAGACCATAATCATTGTAGGAGTCTGCAAATTTCAGGATGCCCTGTTCGTTCTCATCAAAAGTCTTGAGCCATTTGTCTGCCAATGACCTCCTGTAAGCCAATTCCCCCACATGTGGCTCGAGCCAAGGATCCAGATCGAGTGCTCCCTTCACGGAATCGGGGATTACAGGGCGGGAAGCTGTTGGGGTCTCAGTAGCTGTGGCCTCGGACATGGCTTGGTTTGAGTTGGCAAAGAAGTAGAGATAGATAAATGCGATACTCGAATACAACTATCACGGTACTTTCAAGTGGTGTATCTCAATCTCAATTAATCTCAATTGATGGATCGACGATAACCAATTGGTGAGGAGCGTGCCTAACGATACAGATGATGAATGATAGGGACCGCAAAGAGCAACAGACAGTTTCGATGAGCTCAGCCATTTATACAACTACAACACCAGCAATAAGGCATCGAATGGAAATATCTTGGCCCAAACAGAATCCCTCCCCTCAACCAATTGGCCGAGCAAACGTACCACCTCGGGAGACTTGATGATGGATGACTGTCACTAATCTCATCTCGCCCACCCACTCCACTCCACTCCACTCCAGATGCTGAGCTTACCCCTCGACTGCATTAGGTGCTATCATGCACCTGTCATCTATGAAACCAGCAGCAGCATTCCAGATTAGTATCTGTCTCTCTCCATTATGCTTAAGCGGGGTTCGTGGGTGCTATCTCTGCGAATAGCGGGCGGAGAGCTTCTCTCACATAATGGCACTTTCACTATGGCAGGCTGGAGCTCTGTGGAAGTGGCCTGCTTGACCATGGGAGTGATGCATGCAAGGAGTCTGTGGAGCTAAGTAGGGCGGCGCACTGGCCTGCTGTCTTTTCCCCTACCCTTTGTGTATGTGCCTGTGTGTGTGCCGGTGTATGTGTGGCCCATCTGCCCCCCCCTCACTTCTCATTTGGTTTGGACACCCTCCAGATTGTTCTTGGTGAGCGAGCCCCTTCATACATGCAGTTAGTTGCTGCTCCCACGACAATAACCTCAAATATAAGGTCGTGCACTCTACGTTTTAAACAGGGTTGGAAACCCTGATGCAATGCACGTGTAATTTCCATTACCCTGCCTCTCCAAAATTTTTCAGTTTCTCTGTTCCCTCTTAGAGCTAGATGGCCTAGTAGTGAGAGAATCGGTGTAGCCTCTGCACCTGAGAAAGGACAATCACCTTGTGGGTCTGGGCTTGCATGGTAAAAAAATATATCAAACTACATCAACTTTTAAAAAACTGCTAGCTTGTTCTTCACTACTTACTAACATTATACCAAGATGTCTACTCGTCCAACAGTGACCGTTATCTCCACCACCGGTGAGGCTTCTACTGCCTCCGTGGCTCTCCCAGCCGTTTTCAAGGCTCCAATCCGTCCAGACATTGTCCACTCTGTCTTCACCAAGGTGAACAAGAACAAGCGTCAGGCTTACTCCGTCTCCGAGAAGGCTGGTCACCAGACTTCCGCTGAGTCCTGGGGTACCGGTAGAGCTGTTGCTCGTATTCCACGTGTTGGTGGTGGTGGTACTCACCGTTCCGGTCAGGCTGCCTTCGGTAACATGTGTCGTGGTGGTCGTATGTTTGCTCCAACCAAGATCTGGAGAAAGTGGCACATCAAGGTCAACCACAACGAGAAGCGTTACGCTACCGCTTCCGCTATCGCTGCCTCCGCTGTCCAGTCCCTTGTGCTCGCCAGAGGTCACAGAATCGAGAAGATCCCTGAGATCCCTCTCGTTGTTGCCGACGAGGTTGAGTCCGTCAAGAAGACCAAGGAGGCTGTTGCCATCCTCAAGGCTGTTGGTGCTCACAAGGATGTGATCAAGGTCATCAAGTCCAAGAAGCTCCGTGCCGGTAAGGGTAAGCTCAGAGGCAGACGTTTCACCCAGAGAAGAGGTCCTCTTGTCGTCTACGCTAACGACAACGGTCTCGTCAAGGCTTTCAGAAACATCCCAGGTGTCGAGACCGCTAACGTCAAGTCCCTTGGTCTTCTCCAGCTCGCTCCAGGTGCCCACCTCGGTAGATTCATCATCTGGACCGCCTCTGCTTTCGCTGCTTTGGACTCCGTCTACGGCTCTGAGACCACCGCCTCCTCTAAGTCTGGTTACACTCTCCCAGCTAACATCGTCTCTAACACCGACGTTGCCAGACTCATCAACTCTGCTGAAATCCAGGCTGTTGTCCGTCCAGCTGGCCAGGCTACCCAGAAGCGTACCCACGTTCTTAAGAAGAACCCTCTCAAGAACAAGCAGGTCCTTCTCCGTCTTAACCCATACGCCAAGGCTTTCTCTGAGAAGAAGCTCGGTTCCGCTAAGGTTGAGCAGCCAAAGGCCAAGCCTTCCAAGGGTCAGTTCGCTGAGGTCCTTAAGCAGGACTAAGCGTCTCACTCTAATAGTGGGGTTGTTCAAAAAAAAAATAGTTTAGAATGCTGACTCCGTGTTGAGAACCATTGTATATTTACGTGGGAAATAATATGTACGTCATAGTTTTACTTCTCCTCTATCGTAGCAGAATTCACCCCCATAGATCTACACTTCATCAGTAACGAAAAAAGAACTTTTTATTGCCGTGCTATTATAAACTAGATATTAATCTTTGAAAAGTTTTTCCAACCCACTATAAATGCATGGTGGATAGCTAATATACACTCAGGGTCTCCCCTGGAAAAAATATATGCCTTGAATGCCCCTTGTACTTTCTATGAATCGGATATCTGTCCACTCCTGTATGTTCAACGCAGGAAGTAGTTGTACTTGGCCTTCTGGGCACGAGGATCATCTTCACCGCTGCCCTGGAAATCCCAGTCGATCTCAATGTCCAACTCTCTTGGGTTCTTGTGGTTAGGACGAGATGCAAGAGAACCCCTGATGATTTCACCCCTTTTCACGTCCAAAACCTGATCGAGGTAGAACACAGTCTGCTTCCAGTGGGTGTAGTGGGCATGGGGACCAGTGGAGAAAGTAACCTTCTGGCCGCCTTGCTCCTCACCTGGGAAATCGATATCGAACCATGCAATGAACGCGTGGACCCTCTCGTCCTTGATGGCTCTGAGCTGGAAGTTTTTGTGGAAGGCAAGCTGCTCGATAGTGACAGTGTTCAAGTCGAACTCGATCATCTCGGATGAGGTTGTAACAACGGCATTGTTCTGCACTATATCAACGAGTGGTTCAGCCATGGCAACCTTGATGAATGGAGAATAGTCAAACCCATACACATCCTCCCAGTAATGAATCTTCTCATCCTTGTACTCACCATCCTCAATGGCAGCGATGTGAATGGAGGCCTTGTCTGGGAAGATAAGACCACCCTCTACGAGGTACTTGTCCCTGGCGACCAGAACTGTATCGAGCATGGATTCGTACAACAAGAAGTAACCCATCCACTCAGAGATGATAATGTCCACCTTTGGGTATGGCAAAACAACATCCTCAAGCTTTCCCTTGAGAAGGGTGATCTTGTCACTGAAACCGTTGAGATCCACGATCTGCTGGGCCATTTCGATAATGTTGGACATATCCACGGCGATCACGTGCTTGGCACCAGCTCTGGCAGCAAACATGGAGAGGATACCCGTACCACAGCCGACATCCAGAACGATCTTGCCCTCAAAGAGATGCTTGTTCTTGAGGATGGCGCTTCTGTAGCTAATGGTCCTCACCTGGTCCTTGAGCATCTCCTCATGAATGCCAAAATGGTCATACGAAGAGAAGTAGTGCTGTTCGCTGAAAGGCAGCGACTCCTTGTTTGTGGCGTATCCTTCCTCTTTAGACATTGTGATCTATACAATTGGTGAGAATGGTTTGTGTTTCCAATTCTGACAATAGGGAAGTGATGAAAATATAACCTTGTTAACTCTGTGCTAAGCACACTTTCTAGCAGGAACTGTACTGTAGAGGGAAAAATCTCCCGCATTATTCACCAAAAAAAGAAAAAACCAAAAAAATAATTTGTCTATGCACTGCACGACCAACCCACAGATAGCAGCTCGGCTTATCTATAGAGGAGAAAGAGCCTTCTACCTCTCTGATAATGCTCATCTCTGCCTGTCTTTGCTGGTGATGGCGTGTAGCGCCGAATGTTAAGGAGACAGTTAATAGGGGCGAAAGAGAGCATAATCTCCATACTGCATTCAGTCTCTAACTTAAGTAGTTGTACAGTCAAATCCAGACCCCTATACGCTAGCTAGCCCAGCTTACGAACAGATAACCCATGTATATACAGATCGCATTACAAAATGTCTGTCACCCTCACCCAGCCTTTATGGTGCATAAAACTGTTGGGACAAAACCCTTGCAATGCTTTGGGGCCAGCTGGCGAACTTAATAAATCAGGGGTCTAATCCGACTACGATCCAACCGCTGCAGCGTGGCCACCCCCTTCACCCCATCTACCCCTTCGAAGTGAACTCTTCTCTTGTCTCTTGACAACATAGCCCCCATTATTTCCTCTAACCCTCGCCCTCCACAGCACGGCATTCCACGCACTTTAGAGATGCCGGCATCTCTGTCCTCCATCCAGTGTGCACCCTTATTACGGCGCATCTCGGCTATATATAGCCACCTACACAAGCATGCAGAATGGAGAGATCCCAGCAACCGCAACCGTATTATTATTCATTGTAGGGAACCCATTCCTGGTGCTGTCCCTCTATCCAGCTGATTCTAAGGACTACTCTCAATTGCTCAAGTTCAAGCAATTTCAACTGGTTGAAAAAAAAAACATCAGCGAGCATGCCTTTCTCTCCGTCTCCACACTCCAGCCCACATTCTCCTCTCATCTCGCACCTCCTGCACCTCCAATGCTGGAATGCGCGTCCTTGGTGTCTTCGTTCCTCCCCATAGTAGGGCCGACTGACACACACATGCGACTTGCCGATTTGTATGTACCTGGGCATTAGGCCCTCATTTCCTGCGCGCATACCAGGTGCCAGAGATAAACACAGAAGGTAGCAAGAGGCATGCTGGCATGCGCTTGACCGTAAGGATGTATGAAGTAGATTATAATTTTTTTCAAAAGTTGATCCGGTCCAGCGTCGAGTGTACATCTGAAAATACATAGGTTCCCATAATCGAGCTCAATTGGGAGAGACAACCCGTTCAACACTGTGACTATCGGTGTTGCGCAGTATGCACTCGTTCTTCTCTGTTCGCACTTCACTCTTGAACGGTAGTTGAATCCTGGATAGTGAGGACTCCAGGAGTAACACAGGCACACATTTATCCCTAATTCCAATACCGCTCTTTTATTGTTAAATTCACAGGCCTTTACAGTTCATCGTTCTAACACAATACGTCTACACTTCAGAAAGCACGAGGTGTGATACTTGGTCTCAGAACACCATTCATTCCCTCTACTTATCCAATAATTGATGAAACTGTCACCTTAACCTCTGTGTACAGCGGAGCTGATTCGGCAATATGGCAGACTATTCTTCGTCCGCGGCGCGAAGAGCTTCCAACCGAGACCCGATATCCGGCGGCTCCTCAGCCTCCATGGCATCGCAGGCCGCTCTGTTGATGTTCAACAAAGCACAGGAAAATAGTGAAAACAAGGCCAGTGCTCCTCATAGCGAGGTCCCAGCGCGTTCATCCTCCGCTAGAGGTGTGCCCAGTGTGTCTACTCACCGTAGGACAAACAGTTACCACGCGCAGCCCTCCCAGGCGCTGCAAGTCAAACAACAGCAACCACAGAACCCCTCACAGAAACCACAGAAACCCAAGATTGTAACATCTCAATCTCCTCAACAGCGAGTAACGCAACCGCAGGTGCAAACCACCATAAGATCACCAAGTGTGAGAAGCATACCGCGTTCCCAGTCCAACAAGACGATAAACTCCCAGGGCTCGGCAAATTCTCCACGTCCAATAGTATCCCCACAAGCCAAGCACCAGTCACCAGTGCAGGTAGCACCTTTGAAGTCAAAGAGAGATAAAGTAGCACCAGTTCAATGGAATGAGCTCACAAAGTCATCCTCGTCCGCCGCTCTTGCTGCAGCTGCGCTGGTTGCAAAGAGTAGGCCCACCATGATGGTTTCCCTGCCTCCAACGGAACCCAAGAAGAAGGCGTCGAGTTTGAGGATTGCAACAAGAAGGTTTCCTTTAACAAGATTGGGCTCTTCGAAAGCACGCCTGGAAACCAGGCAAACCATCGCACAGCCTACAGTTGGCCTAGGTGTGGTTAGCCACTCTGGAACGAGCGGTACTATAGGTTCCGGTTCCGAAGAGCAATCGCATGGGACTAAGCTTCTCAATCCTCTAACGACGCATTTTGGAGGCAGTTCGCCGTCATTTCAAAGCAATACCTCTGATGGTGAGGCAGGAACACTTGTGAGAGTCAACACTGATCTCAGAAACGATGATCAAACGATTGATGCAGGAAGTATTCATAGTGATACTGGTAGGGATCCAAAGGTGATGTCGCCTCTATTATCACCGAGCTCTCTTTCTGCGCCTGTTCCCACTTTCAAAGCAACAGCTCCCTCGCCTCTCACGAGCCCTGTCGTTGCAAGCTTTAAGGCAATGGGTATGCCTATTGTATCACGCAAATCGTCACCTGCTTCTTCTGGTGGAGAAATCATGGCTGATGAACGGCTCAATGGTTTGGGAGATAATCAGGAATCCCTTAGTTACAACGAGCCTGAGTTCCGTGTCCCTCCTTCCCTCACTACCCATTCCAGCAGATCTTCATCTGTCAACAGCAGAGGCCCTGCATTTAAACAGTCGCCACTGGCAGAGGCAAGTAATTTGGGCCCTCCTCTCCACAATAATGGAATGTACGACTACTTCCGTGGTGCCAGCACTGAATCCCATAGTTCAGTGGTTGACTCTTTGGGTTCGTTTGTGCATCTTGCTCTCGATCCTCCTATTGGACAGCTGGAGAGTGACGAAAATGAAGAGGAAGATGACTTCTCTGAAATGTCGGAGACGGAGGCTATTCACAGAGGGGTAAACGAATCTGTGGGCCACAGTGGTGAAAATTCTGGAAGAGGCGAGGCCCATACAAAGCTCATCGGTTCGGCAGCAGATGTTGATAAACATATCACCGAACAACGACCAAAACAACGCGCAAACAACTTCCAGCATCCCTGGAGACCTCCGGTGTTTTCGGGGTACAATTTCCCGGCCTCTCATTCATCCGATAGTCTCGGTAGTGATAGGGAGGGACTGGGCACTCTAGATGTAGCAAAGAACAGCCAGTTCCCTCATCGAACAGGTGAATCTCCTAATGTATACGCGCTTCATCCCAGCGTCTCCAACAACAGCAACGATTCTAACCTGAGTGACTATTTCTCGTATCGTCTCAAAACTCCTATCTATGCCTATGGAGATGATCGTGCATCTTCTGATGAGCGGCTGCTCTACTCGCCACCGCTTCATCGCAGAGGCGACCAACAAAGTGCAGCAAGCGGGAATAGCATAGTCAGTGGACAGGAACCACCGGAGGATATAAAGAAGAATGTAAGTGGTGCTGCGGGGACTGTTGAAACGCCAAAGGCAAATACCTCGTATCCCCGGAGAAGACCCCCTCCGGATCTTGATATGGCTGACTATGTTAATATTTCCCATAACAGATCTGAGTCTCTTCAGAGCAGCAGTACCGTCAACACGGCAGTGGTCTCTTCCCGCATGGAGGAAAGTGCTCCCTCTCTTGCAGCACCTACGGCTCATGTGCTGCCTCAGAGACTTCCCTCTCCTAGGTCGAGTGTCTTCTCCATTCCTGTGAGCAAGAACGGGCCGGGGGTATCTTCAACTTTCTCTGGCTCAACTCAGCTTGGTTCGTCAGTTCCGGATGGCTCAGTGCCCACGGATTCTGAAAGGGACTTGGATGATTCTGTGGTGGAATCTGCAGTTGAGGAATTCCCCCGTTATCCACTCTACGCTGGAAGGGCCAAAGATGTTGGGAAAAGCAGGCGAACTTCAAAATTCAAGAATATGCTGAGGTGGCCCAATGATTCAAGAAGCAATTTGAATAATAGTTTTAGCCATCTGCCCCAGCAAGATGTGCCGTCTATACAAACGCCACCGGCTCCCTTGGAAAGAAGGCATTCACAACAACCGGTGCAGTTCAAATCAACATTGAGGGACGACAAAAACAAAAAGAAAAAGGCCGTTTTCAACGAGGACAAGCCCTGGAAGCATCATGGTGACTCCAGTACCATCAAAGAGAATGAACGAAAGCGGTACGAGGGAGTGTGGGCAGCAAACAGAGGTCTCTATCTAGAGTTTCTGGGGGATGACATGAGACACCCCAGTGTTAGCAGCAATGATACTGAGACGGAAGCAGAGGAGCTTGTTGTTGATGATGCAATGTACACTAGCAATGCCACAGTGGCTGAGAATAGAGGAAACGTTAACGGAAGCAGTGTGGAAGATATCGTGGAATCAGGAACTAGCACCGTGGGAATGGTTCGGGCTGAGAATTCTTTGGGAGAGGTATTAGAGCCTGTTTTGACCGAAAATGGAGATGATGGAGCCACGATTAAAGAGTGTTCGATCGACAAGATAGGAGAACCAGAAAAGGGAGTCACTGCAGCACCGGTGAAGGACTCTGCACCTGGCAAGCAAAGTGCTACGAAGCAAGAAGGTCCAGAAAGGGTTGCTGGGAAATCCGTTCTGTCCTCCAAGGCTGTGACTCAGAAAAAGCCACTCTCGGTGAACACCAAAGCCATGAGCATTGTCGGGCTTGTGGTGCGTGACATCTGGAGACGATCAAGGCTGCCTGATCAGACCCTAGAGAAGATTTGGGGTCTGGTTGACCGCAGACATGATGGCACACTGGGAAGGGAGGAGTTCATTGTAGGCATGTGGCTTGTAGACCAATGTCTTTACGGCAGGAAGCTTCCCAAAGAGGTGCCTCAAGAACTATGGGACAGCGTTGGCTACACTGCAGGTTTGCGGTTGAACGTAAAGCCAAAGAAAAGAAGGCATGTCAGTAGGCGCGCGGACGCCGTTAGGAAAGCCGTTTGGTAACTGGGCTACTGTAGCTTTCAGTTGCTAGCTACATCTTCTCGAAAGAATTTCTGTTTTTTTGGTTGGGGAGTCTAATTTCTCCTCCTTATACAGAGCGTATTTAGGGGCCAGTCACCTCTGTTGTGCTGATTCTGAATATGCGCTACACTTGGCGCTTTAATGATTAATGAAATTCAATGAATAGTTAGTTAAGCAGATGACATTTTGGGTCTAGGGTTGCCATAAATGACCGTTAAAGATTAAAGAGCCCATGAAGTGACTAGCATTCGGGACACATCATTCAACGTATTTCATGTGATCCGCTACAATTAATATTATCAGGTATATATCAAGTTGTTATACCCTCATAATGAGATTCGCACACACTATGGGATGCTCCACTACATAATGGCAGCTCTACTCCATACGTGCAATTTTCATCGTAATCGTATAGCAATGGCAACCGCAGCTACATCCTCGGCTCATACAAGGACCCTCACCGGTTGCCGTGGTCCGCTCGCCAGAGAAAAGTCTACACTTGGCAGGGACATAATCGCTCAGGAGGCTTGGCTGGGCTTGGCTGACAGGTGGATCGTAGTTTGGAGATGATACTACGGGACAACAACTCCCATGGAGAGATTTGCGGAAAAAATCATAAAATATTGTATGACAAGAAAAGACCATGGATATTAATGACGATGAGAAAAAGCCGTAAAAGACTGCAGGTGACGATAGAAAGCCGTAGAATATTGCAGGTGACGAGTCTCTGATGAGCACCCGTTCATCCCCCCCAGCTCCGAAGGTGTTGCGCACGCTCTTCGTCCATCCATCGTGCATTTCCCCGAATATCCCCCACGTAATCACTCCGCGTGCGGCCGGCTTAACCAAACGCAGCTGTGCCGGCCGATCCCTGTGGGATCGATGCCTGCCGCGTTAGTTCTGGCTGGTGGGCTTCGCGATTAGCACGCTGGGTACGTTGAGTGCCTGGAGAGGAGCTTTGATATCATGTTGGGTTTCAGCAGAACGAGGTGATATGAAGAGCTGGAGGTTTCCAGATGAACTTTGGGGCTCTGTGCTGTTTTCAGAAAAAACAGTTACTGGTGGGGTAGACATTTCTTGCAACAGATCAAGGTGGTTTGTGGAGAAAAGAGCATACATATATACATATCCATACTACTGCACCAGAAGCATGCTGAGAGCGCTCGGACTCAAGCGTGCTCCGGCCGAGGATGAACTTTCAAAGGAGGAGAGGGCCAAGAGACTGGTGAATCAGGCTCTGCAGTTTGAGGTTGCACTGAGAGCCATGGACTATGTCCTGGATGACAGGGTCAAGGAAGGTATGGCTCTTCTGAGTGATACAGAGCCAACCGTATACACGCTGGCTGCGGGCGTGATCCACTTTTTGGAAGCAACGCTCGGGTTCGAGGCAGAGACCATGCGCAAGGCCAACGAGGTGTTGGTGGTTGCTGAGGGCAAATCCTGGAAAGAAAAGACATTTGCAGAGAAGCATCACCTCAAAACATCCTCCCTGTACCCTCCAGGCACCGAGTGGGCTGTGACGTATGCAGAGGCCAACCTGTTGAGCGCTCTTCTTATGCTCTTCTCCGAGAGTGCTATTGAGAGTGTCAAGGCTCTGTACAAGCTGAGGAGAGCGTATCACACTTTGGACGAGATCAGCAGAAATATGAAGAAACTAGACGCGGACGGGAACCCCGCAAGTAGTGGCAGCAGTTCCAGCAGCAGCAGTATGAACAACATCAGCTCCAAGCTTAACGGTGACTCCACGGCAAGCCTTGTATCCTCTTCGGGTCTCAGCTTTGCCAGTGTCCAGTTGCCCCTTTCTGAGCAACAGCTCAAGGATCAGGAAATCATCAAGCGGTGCGAACAACTCTATGAAATGAGAAAGAAGAGGCTTGAGGGTTCGCATATCGGAAATAGCCCGGCAAAGGAGAGGTTTAGGGATGACCTTGGGTTCAAGGAGAAGAAGGAAACTGCAAGTGACTGCGGTCATGAAGCCGGTGTTGACGATGACTTCTCCTCTGCAATTTCTTCGCTGGAATCTCCACAGTGGGGGCCTGAGTATGATTTGAACACAGACCTGTCCACTATTGATGAGTTCATACATTCAGGTGTGAATCTATGTTTTGGAATCTTACAGGTGGTTTTGTCGTTGATCCCACCGGCAATCGGCAAGGTTCTCTCCGTTGTGGGTTTCAAGGGAAGCAGAGAAGCCGGCCTAAAAATGTGTTGGAAGGCAGCTGGTCAACGTAACATTCATGGTGGCATCGCCCTGCTAGCCCTGTTGGTATTCTATGATGGTCCGTTCCAGTTCACAGATGTTGATTTTGATGTGCCGTCTACAGAGGAGTTGGCAAAGGGCAAGATTGGCTTTTCAGGAGAGAGCCTGCACTCCAAGTTGTCCAATGCATCTCTGCGAAATGGCCAGGGCACAAACGATCCATCCACGGGTCTCTCAGCCAAGAACAGCGTTGTCAGTGCAGCAAGCGGTGCAGACTCTATGCTCAAGATTCGTCGTACCCTCAGTCGGAAGAAGAGTCTGATTGAGAGCAAAGCCTCAGTAGGCTTGGGAGAGCCAACTCTGCTCCATCCTGGGTCACGTCTAACAAAGGGCCTTTTGCACGCCAGGGCCTTATTCCCAAACAGTGCCTTGTGGTTGTTGCAGGAGGGCCGCATGTTGGCCTCCAGAGGCCGGCTCGAAGAGGCTGTTGATCTCATGGACTCTCTCAACAGAGATTGCGAGATGAAGCAGGTGCAAGCCCTGCTCATGTACGATAGGGCCATGATCCTCATGTTTTTGCATAGATACGATAGAGCGGCAACTGAGTTCATCAAGCTCGTGGATATCAACTCATGGTCTCATGCCTTGTACCACTATTTTGCCGCTTCGTGTTATGTGGAGAGTTATAGGATGTGTGTTGCTGGTATTGGGTTTGAAACGGGGACAGACGTGGATATCAAGAAGAAGGATTGGTACAAAAAGATGGCGGAGCAGTACCTCATCTCGGCTCCAGAGGCCCTGGGCAGGAGGAAGTTCATGGCCAAAACGATGCCGTTTGATAGGTTCTTGCTCAGAAAGGTGAAGACAATCAACGCCACATCTCATAGAACCGGCAAGAATCTTGTGGACTGTGTCGGCACCTCTTTGATTCACGAGCTTTCCTATTTCTGGAATGGGTACAACAGGATGCCAACGGAACACTTGAAGTTATCCATCGAACTGTTGGGCTACAGTGCTGATCCCTCTACAACAAACGCTCTACTGAAGGACACTTCTAAGGGAACATCGTACGCAGAGATCACCGAGCAGCCCGAAGAGGCCATGATCAGGTACACCCTTCAGGCTATTTCTCTTAGACGTCTGGGCGAGATCAACAGGGGCAAGAAGATGATCGATTCAAAGGTGATCAGTCATATCATGGAATCAGGCACAGCCGATTGCAATTCGAGAACACTCAAGCTCACTGAGAATCCATGGTTGTATCCTGTGGCTCTCTACGAACGTGCCCTTTTCACCTGGAAAGAGCAAGGTGTGGACGGCCTCGGTGAAGCAAAGGCTTGGTTGAAAAAGGCTGAAGCTTTCGGTGGGGATGATTACGAGCTGAGTACGAGAGTGGGGATGAAGATCCGTGCAGCGCTGGACAGACTGGAAGGGTTCTGAAATGGGAGGCCAATTTCGCGGCAAAATAAAAGGAGAGAACACTCACGCATCATAAATATTCATATATACGTTTTGACATATTTATTCACATTTGTCCCTCTGGGCTTTTCCTTCTCAAGTGCGGACCAAATGTTTACCTGCATATACCATTTATTTCTTTTGTATACATTGTTTTTGCTTTTTTTTTTTTTGGAGGCTCCCAATAAAGATATTGTGTAAAACGTTAACCTGATGGTTCTCACTGAGAGGGTGGCTGTCTTCTCAATGTTGAGTTTATGGATGGGCTACACATAATGGACAACGCCAAAGGCCAAAATAATAGGTCAACGCTCTCACCTCCAAGCGTTGTTGGTGCAGCATGGTTATGGCTGCCCTTGGCAGCACTTGCGTAAGCCAAGTTATAGCAAAGGCTATGACATCATAGCGGGCGAGGAGGCTTTCAAAGATTGGGTGAACCGTTGCGAGTGTAGAGTAGAGTACAGCCGTGCTAACATGCGGTGATCTTATCACCAGGCTGAATCATCGTGTGTTTGTGTGACCTACGTGCATGTTATCGGATCAAAGGCAATGGGCAACCGTTGGATAATTGGAAATCATATCGAGTCTGGGCTCTGGAGTAGCGAATGCACCGAAGCCACACGCCTTGCAGGCTGTGTGAGTTCCGGTGTGGACCGTTGGGCAAAGTCCATACCAACGTCTCCTCGGCCGTTTGCTTGTGCCTTGGACAAAACTGCCCATCCCGAAACCCAAAGAAAATCCCCCAGTTGTTCAAAAACCACGCGTTGAGCAGTAGGCACACTTACTCAGCATAAGCCGGCCAGAAGATACAAACGGCCCCACAGCCTGCCCCAGATCTTCCACCACATGCCTGCTACCGCTAGCCAGTGAGATGCGTCTGCGTCTGCAGCAGTAACTTGCAGCGGCAGGTGGAGTCTCTGCTGCAACGCCATACTCTTGGGCACCAGCACACCTTAGGTACGCAACTCGGAACCTCGGGTGTGGCTTCAAGGCGGCGGCGAGGGATGAGGGAGCAGATGGGGGGACACATAAAAGCTGGGTCGATTCCTCGTGGAAGCTCGGAGTTGAGAAGTGCATCAATCCTCATCGCAGACAAACCAATTTGGTAGTTCTTCTTGCTTGATCTCAATTTATTATAATCACTATGTCCTCTTACTCTGTTGGTGGTAAGTACTCGTGGAGAGCACGGTGTTGGTAGCCGGCCTGCGGCTATGTGTTACCCCGGACTTGTCATCGCGCAGTGACCGCATCCTCTACAATTTTTCGGAGTTTGTATCTGAATAGTGCTACGACTCGTTGTATACTGAGAGGGATGTGATATACAAGTGAACGGCAGGGCTAATTTGCGTATTTTACTTTGGATCTGGCACCCAATTGGGTGTTGTAGATGTTGACTAACACCCCTTCCCCCTCCATATAGACAAGTTCCCCACTGACGTGAAGCTGCAGTACATCCCATGGGCTGCGGAGAATGCTGATGTGCTAGCATGCTCCATTCCAACTGCCTGGGATCCATCCAAGAAGCTCCCCGGTAGAACTGTTGTGTTTGTTGCTGCTCCAGGCGCCTTCACCCCAACCTGTACTGCCAACCACATTCCACCATTTATCGAGGGTGCTTCCGCCCTCAAGGCTGCCGGTGTTGACGAGGTTGTTGTCCTCACCGCTAACGACGCTTTTGTTCAGGCCGCTTGGGGTAAGGCTCTCGGTGCCAAGGATGAAATCACATTCGCCTCTGACCCATTGGCTGCTTTGTCGAAGGAGCTCGGTCTTGACCTCGACCTCTCTGCTGCCGGTTTCGGTGTCAGGACCGCCAGATACGCCGTTATCGTGAAGGACGGTGTCATCAGCTACATTTCCAAGGAGCCAGGTTCTGGTGTCACTGTTTCCGGTTATGATGCTATCCTCTCTGCCCTTAAATAGAGAACGAGCATTGGTCGAGTGTTTTCTCACGACTTACTAATAATGTTACATACATCGTAGTTAATAGTGTTTGATCGAAACTTAAATACAACAAATTAGGGAATCTCCATAACAGGTCTACATATCATATATTTCTAGTCAAAAGAAAACTCTCTCCCCCCTCAAAAAATCTCTTCCTCCCAGTATAGCTTTCCTTATGACTTTCTCTCTCATAATAGAATCTCCCTATCTAGTAGCACCTCCGATAGCTCCCCCATCCCGTTGGCGCACTACCCCAAGGCGATGGCGCGCGTGAGTACAGTGCAGATGACGATAAGACAATTTGTCCCCGACTAGCAACTAACAAAAACAACTGGTAAAAGATCAGGCCTGCGGAGAGATACCAACCATCCGAGTTGAGTGTGTTTATTTTCCTGTTTGTCATTCAAAAGATCTTCGACGCTGGTTGTTGGTTGCTGTGTAGGTGGTCTTTGTGCTCATAGTAGACTATCTCAAAGACTCATGCATAGGCTCTGTAACACACGGCCGGAGTCTACTGACTGAGTGGAGTGCTCCCTCAAGTACGGTTGGATATAGTTTGATCACACACCACATACACTTATATATTGCTGCGGCAAAGAGATGATGTCTTCTCTGGATTTAGAAGAGGTGTCGGAACTTGACTTCCAATACTCAGACTCGGAGCAGGAAGACTTCCAGTTTGAGGATGAGGAGTCAGACGTCGATTTAGGTCTGGACATCCAGCATAGCAGTGTACCAACAGGTGTTGGCGAGGAGGATGGCATCAACGGTGCAAATCCCTCGTCCAAAGTCGTGATAGGAGGTGAAAACACCTACAACAAGAGAAAAACCAATGGCGGGACCGTGATAGACCGTATTAAGTACTCCCCGTTGGTGTTTGACGACGTGTTCAAAGTTCTTCGGGAGAAGGTATTAAATCTGCAGAAAGTTCTCAACATTGGCGAGGATGAGTGTCTCGTATTGCTTCAGTATTTTAACTGGCGTGACGATAAGTTGATGGAAAGCTATATGGAGGAGCCCGAGTCTGTGAGGGAAAAGGCAGGGTTGAGAAGGGAGATTCATTACATGACAAATGACTTGTCGTTGTCCTCCTCATCCTACTTCCCCTCTTCCTCCAGTTTGATCACTTCAGAAACCGTAGACAGTGGATTCATGTGTGCGATCTGTTGTTCAGAACCTTCGGCAGATTCTCCTCTGGATTCGTTCCATCTCACTCACTGCTGCCATAAATACTGTGTCGAGTGTTATTCAAAATACATCTACGGCAAAACTTCGAATCAGGTCTCCCATATCAAGTGCCCTGAATTCAGCTGTTCGCTGGTGATCACATTGTCTGATCTCACTGTCCTCAGTGACCATGTTGCAAGCCGCGGAATATCGTATGTTGATGAGGAGCCAAAACCTGAGGAACAAGAGACACAAGTGATAGAGGGGGATCCGGTGCAAAGTACAATCACTATACCCGCAGAAGGTGCCGCAGACACAGGCAATGTTGCTAAAAAAAAGGGTTCCATGCCTGTGACGGTTCTTAACACCGCCACTGCTGATAGTGTGGAGACAAGCCTGGATGATCTGGATGATCAAGAGAGCCGAATGCGCGATCTCGTGAACTACAGAGAAAGGCTGACAAAGGAAAGGGAGGAGCACGCGGTCAGAGAACGAAACCGCTCGCTGTACAGCAGATATATGACGACTGCGGTGAGAGTTTACGTTGAGAGCAGGCTAGACTACAAATGGTGTCCGTCTCCAGATTGTAGCGGTATAATTAAGCTGCTTGGCTTTGAAGGTGGCGATATCTCAACTGTGGAGGAATGCGTTGAAAAAGGCCTGGTGCCTGTGGTGACATGTCCATTTTCGCACTCATTTTGTGCACATTGTGGGTTTGAGAACCACTCGCCTGTCCCCTGTAATATAACAAAGCTCTGGGTGCAGAAGTCAGAAGATGACTCAGAAACTGTAAACTGGATAAATGCCAACACAAAGCAGTGTCCCAAATGCAGTGCCATAATCGAGAAAAATGGTGGTTGTAATCATATGAATTGCAAAAAATGCCACTTTGAGTTCTGCTGGATATGTGTTGGCGAGTGGGCCAAGCATGGCAAATCGTATTACGACTGCAACAGATACAATGAGGAAGAACTTGACGTGGTCAAGAAAGTACAAGGTGTCAGCAAAAAGTCCCTTCAGAGGTATCTCCATTATTATAACAGATTCGCAGTACACCAGGAATCCCTTCGCAAAGACATGGAGCTCTGCAAGGCTATGGAATACAAAATTCAAACGCTACAGCAGAGCATTGGCATATCGTGGATCGAAGCACAGTTCTATCGCGAGGCCATTGATGTGCTGCTCCGTTGTAGGAGAACCCTCATGTGGTCATATGTGCTCGTGTTCTACCTCGATAACAACAACTGGAAATCTTTACTGGAAGACACCCAAAGCTATCTGAGCGCCAGTGTGGAGGGTTTTTCAAAACTGTTTGAAATTAGCCAGGCAAAGGAAATCATGAAAAAGAGGTCACAATTTATAGAAAAGTCTAGGTTCCTTCTCAGCAGAGAGGAGGCTCTGGTTGAGACTGCCATCGACGGTCTTGCCAACGGGATGTTCAGATTGTTGGTGACGAAGCCGTGATGAACGCCGGCACTTGTTTGCTTATATCTATTCGCTTGTATATTATGTAAATATACACTTACTGATTCCAGTCAATTTCTACTCTTAAGAACATGGTTTATTGTCCTGCTTATAATATATTTTCATCTGACTCCTTCTGTGGAACAGCATGTATCATACATGAAAAATTACCGGCGCTTTCCATTGGGAATCCTCTAGCTTCTATGCAATGACCTTCAGTTCGGTGTCAATAACACCAACCAAGAACTCCAACTCGAGCTTCTTTCTTCCCTCCTTGATCCAATCATCAGCCAACTGTCTACCCCATCCCTTCAGCTGACTCACCTCCTCAACAGCGTTATCCAGCTCATTCCTAACTAGGTAGTGGTTCACCCTGGCAATCACAGACTCGATATCGTTACCCTGCAGAGCATCTGAACCTGCCTCTGGCTTAGCAGGGTTTCCACTCTTGGCAAAAAGGAGCTTTCCAAACAGGAAAGCGGATATGTGACCCAACAGGCCGGAGTTGGGTGGTAGCAGAGACACAGAACGCAGTTCAGGTGTCAGCAACTCCCATCTCGTAATGAGCTGTGATTTGGTCAATACGCCTCCCGTCTTCAACAGCACCTTATCACTTGGCAGTGCTTCAACGGCAGCGGCAATCACATCGTTGTTCAGACTCTGGTTGAGAGACGAAAGGGTGTTTATCTCTGCCACGAGCTCTTGGCCAGACTTTGCAGATGGATCGTTTGCAGCAAGCAGACCCTGCAGTCTATGAACAGATGCTTTCACCTTCTTGTAGGTTGTGTAGCTCTCCACCTGCTTAGCCAACTCAATTTCAAACTTCTCAACCTCTGCAACTCTGCTGGCGAGGTCGTCCAGGTTAGCAAGCCTTCCCTCTCTCTCTGCGGAAACTCTCTCCGATATAACACGGTTGAACTCCTCCAAAGCGCCAATCTTTGACTTGAGGATCACGTTCTCAGCCTCCTGAATGATGGCCTTCTTTGTGGACTCGACCTCGAGCAACAGCTTCTTGGCGTACTTGCTGTCAATCTCATCCTTGGCAGCAGTGAGCTGAGAGAGAAAGTCCTTTGTGAGTGACACCTCCTTTTGGGCAAACTGCTCAGTCAACTGTTCCTTGGCGGACTTCAACAAATCCTGGATAATGTCCTCCTTCTCATCTGCAAGCTGCTTGAACTTAGCGGAAAGGCCTTCCAGGTTCTTGGAAATGGGGATCAACACCTTCTCAAAGTCTATGCTCTGTGCGTCTGAGTTGATCGCCTTGATCAAAGAGTTGAGAGCATCAACGGTCTTGTCAACCTCAGCGTTTCCCGTCGTGAGGTCGATGGTGGAAAGCGACAATGGCTTGGCCAAGGTCACCTCCTTCACTACAACCTTGTCGCTGGAAGAGCTGGAAGAGGCAGTTTTGCTGGATGAAGAAGCATTTTCCTCGAGGGATTTTTGTACCGGTGGTAAGGGGAGTGACTTGGGTGCCTCCTTGGCTGTCACCTCGTGGACCTTCACCACAGTGCCGCTGGCAACGCCAGCCTTAGGGATTTCTACAGTCTTGTCGATGTTGCCGGTGATCTTATCCTTCAAACCTTGAAGAGAGGAGTTAATTGTGGAGGTTCCAGATGAAAAGGAAAATTGGTCTCTGTGGTTGAGGAAGTACTCGGTATAGTCAACCAGTTCCTCACCAAAAGGCACGTAGTCGATGAACACGTCCTGGAACGCATCGTTCTTAATAGAAATTGTCACACCAACACCGTACACTGTAAGGGTAAGCAAACCTGCCTGGAGAATAAAATTCCTGAGTCTGTGGGTCTTCTTTGGTGGAGTGACCTCTGCGACAGGAGTGGTAGTCTGGAATCTCAAGTTTGACAACCTTGGCGAGCGCGTGGTGACACGACGACCAGCCGCCATTGAGGTGGAGAGGAGTCTCCTAGCCGAGGCATTTCTGCTCACGAGGGACGACCTTGAACCAAGCATGTTGTAGGAGCAATACCGTTGTGGGTAAAAATATTTTTCGGCGTACAATCTAGACCCAGAGCTCAACTTTTCATCACCGCCTATTCAGTTCATATGCTACTGATCTGTTCATGATAGACAGACATGGGTACTCCCATTGGACAGTAGTATGTGAGGTGCACTACCAAATGAACTAGTCTGGTGAGGTTAACTATGGAAGGGAGGAATAATAGCAAGGCAAACTGTGGGGGGTATTTGAAACTATTGGCGCTTTAAAAAATTCTTGCTTGAAATTAAACTGCTTGAAATTAACCCAATTCATTTGTGGAATTTATCCAGGATTTCCCACTCCTCTTTTCTTTAAATGAAATTATTCTGGAAATTGACGCTCTCGTATCATGCGTGAGAAATCTCAAAGGAGAATATGGATAAGAAAGCATATGCAAAAAAAAAGCGAACACCCTCTCATTCCAATACTTCTTTAACTGAAAGATAAAATCGAATTTAATTTGCAGTATGAATATTTTAGGTTTTGGTATAACTTTCAAAAAAATACTTAGCATCCTTACTTTCACCGGGCTCTCTCCACAGATTAAGAAGGTCGTGCAACACAGCCAATTCAAAGGTGAGCCTCGAGAGTTGAAGGTTCACGCATATTATACATCCACCTTTGGTTTATTTGCAGCGATTATCCATTGTTGGCAAAGAACTAAAAGAGAGCTTGTGGTAATTTTTTGTATCTACGATCAATTATCTCGGCTTATCTCTCATTTATTCCATTCCTCTAGCGCGTTTTCCAAGATGTCTTCGTTGGCTGCTCCACAGGTGTATGGAGCTGACGAAGTTGGTGCTGTAGTTCTGGACCCTGGTTCCCATACCACCAACATAGGGTATGCCGGCCATGACACCCCATCCCTAGTGGCACCATCATACTATGGTGTGTGCGCTGACGATGAAAAGCGTGTTTTTGACGAGAGCCTGCTCTACAGCCCGAGAAAGGGCGACTTTTCCATCAAACCCATACTCAAAGACAACATGATCATAGATTGGGACGGTGCTATTGCCCAATACCACTACCTGTTTGATCAACTGCAGATCGACCCCACGCAGCAGCCACTTCTGCTGACGGAGTCAACACTTAACTCATATGAAAACAAGGCGAAGGCTTTGGAGGTTTTCCTGGAGCAGGAGGACTTCTTGGCATTCTACATAGTAAAACAGCCCACATGTGTGTCCTTCAGTCACGGTAGGCCAAACTGTCTGGTGGTTGATATCGGTCACGATCTCACAACCATAACACCCATTGTGGATGGTTTGTGTCTGAGAAACCAGGTGCTTGGATCACACTATGCTGGTGGCTTTTTGTCCCAACAGTTGTTGCAATTACTTGGAAGCAGGGACATTACCATTGATCCATTGTACCGTGTCAAGTCTAAGAGTGCCAGTGTGTGGACTGCTGAGAAGGGTACAGCAGTAGCTAATTGGGAACCCAAGAGTTTTGACTACTCAATAACAGACTCATTTACCAATTTCCAAATCGAGCGTACCATCCGTGAGATGAAGGAGACCCTTCTGGAGGTGTGTCCCGAGGAACAGCAGTCGTCAAGACAGGATTCCACAACCGACGGTGCACGGTATTTTGAGCTTCCTAATGGTCTGAACGTGCCATTTACATCAATGGAAAGAGCCTTGTTGGGAAACTCTCTTTTCAATCCTTCTGCACCATATGTTGGTGGCTCTGAAGCTGACTCTGTGGTCCAGGGATGGGAGCAGCCGGAGGATGGAAACATAATAAAACAGATCGGAGGGGGCAAGTCAAGCAAGGAGTACGTTCCTCTGCGTAGATCGAAGAAGGGGGATGAGGATGAAGACAAAATGGACGTGGACGATTCTACAGCCAATGGCAGCAAGAAGAGCGACAAGGCGAATGGTGCAAAGCAGGAAAACACCGTGGCAAAGGGCCTTACTACACTTGTGCAGCAGGTCCTTAGCAGGCTCGATATTGATCTGAAACCTCAACTCGCCAATAACATCATTCTGACTGGAGCGACATCGCTGATTCCAGGGCTCAGTGAGAGACTCCAAGCAGAGCTTACCACGCTGAACCCAGGTCTCAAGATCAGGATCCACAGCGTCGGTAATACGGTGGAAAGGAAGTGCTCGGCATTTGTGGGTGGAAGTATACTGGCAAGTCTGGGTACATTTCACCAGTTGTGGGTGAGCAAGCAGGAGTATGCTGAAGTGGGTGCGGAGAGGCTCATTGTGAGCAGGTTCAGGTAGCATCAACACTTTGTGCTATCCAGAAAAGAGGCATTCATATAGTATTGTAAAATAGAATGAGTTAGGTTTTCCTATTAAACAGAAAGAAGATGCTACATCTGTGACAACACAAGATTATCATACTACCCAAAGATCATGTAATTAACGGATATATACACGCATGTATATCCAATGCAAACCGATAAGCGCAACAGCACATGCTGCGCGACAGAGTAAGCCTTCAGCATGCGCAGGCAGACTGGTCATTAGTGCTTGGCCTCGACAGGTCCACCCTCTGGCGCCTTGCGGTCTGAGCGTTGGCCTTCTGCTCAATAGGCAGCTGAGATGCAATTTCTGTAAAGATCTGCGTTATGCCGTTACCAGTCTTGGCACTCACCTCCATGAAGAGCAAGCCCGCCTCTCTTGCGTATGCCATGGCTTCTTCCCTTTCCACCTGCCTCTCTGCCTCCAGGTCAACCTTGTTACCTGCAAGAGCGATGATGATGTTTTCATTTGCCTGTCTCTGGAGCTCTTTGACCCATGATTTTGCCCTGTCAAGAGAAGACTGCTGTGTGATATCGTAGACAACCAAAGCGCAGTTGGCATTGCGGTAGTACATTGGTGCAAGTGACTTATACCTCTCCTGTCCTGCCGTGTCCCAGATCTCGTACTTGACCGTTGTGTTTGGATCCAACTGAATGGTTTGAGTAAGGAAGGCTGCACCAATTGTAGATTCGCGGAAATCGTCAAACGAATTCTTTACAAAACGGTGAACAATAGAACTCTGCAGAGTGTGTTAGTACCGTCTAAAAACAATGTTATCACAACTCAGTGACACTCACCTTTCCAACTGCGCTTTCACCTGTAAAATTTGGAGTTAGTCGTCAAGTCATAGAAAACAGCTTCATATATTCCGATAAGAGCGAGACAAACTATTGCGGCCCCGCCCCTCAGCAGAAGCTGCGGATCGCAAACACAGGAATCGCAATATTATGTGAAGATTCCACTAATCTCGCCTCAAAAACATCTCAAAAGTAACTCACCCAAAAGCACAAGCTTGAACTGTGCGAAGCGGTGTTCAGTCATGTCTCAATCTGAAGGTATGTATGAAGGAGTGCCGTAAGTTGATCCAAAAAGCCAATAAGATATTGTCACCGCCACGTTTAACAGCCAAACAGGGTAATTGAATATGAATCCCTATAGTGAGATACCTGAAAGAAGCTATGCTTGCCGTCAACTCTTAAGAAAACCTGTTTCAATCTTGCGGGTCCCCTCTATGTGTGTGTGTCTTGATTATGTTGTGATTTCGCCTAGCAATCACTGCAGCCCTTTATCGCCCAAAACGCATTCCCATATCGGCATGCACACTACAGACACCACATGATCAATACGCCTGGGCTGTGCCTGTAGGTATTTGATAGCAAGGCCCTTAATAGCAGGCCTTTGATGGGCAAGCCTTGGTGAGTTGGCTCAATCTGAGGAGTTATTTGGCCATATGAAATTGACCAATTTTGGAACAGAAACGTTAAAAAAAAGGACATTGTTCATCACTAGGCGGGGACTGTGGGAAAGGTTCCAGTCGGTAACAGATTACAAAGTGTGCGCTGAAAATGTTCGTGAGATGTTAAATATTGGTGCTACAGTTATATATAGACTCTGTAATAAATAATGCAAAATGCAGTGTGTGGAGCAGGTGCGAATGCCTTACTTTGTGCTCTTTTTCTTCATGAATTGCACGCACCTCTCAAGAATTGCCTTCTCGTGCTGTATGATGATGCTCACGGACTTCCTATGGCCGTTCTTGAGCTTCTTCACAATGGTGGCGTAGTCCTTGGAGGTGAGATTTCCGTCACGGTAGAGTGAATACCTCTGCTCACACCACTCCAGAATGATGTTGACAGCTCTCTTGTCCTGGATAGTCAAATTCTTGACGATTTTCAAAGGCTGTTGCGCAGTGAACTTGGAGAGCTCGGATTGCTTCACAGTAAGCAGTTTGGCCAGGGCATATGTGGAAGGGGATGGCTGCCCCGAGTGCAGTATCCTCAACTCCAACTCCCATGGCTGTACTTCCTCCTCTTCCTCATCATGGTCATGGTCGTGGTGGTGGTCACACTCTTCCCCATGGTCATGGTCGTGGTGTTGGTGTTTGAGTGACTGCTGATATTCCTGGAACATCTCGTACCCTTCGTTTTCCCACCATTGGAAATGCCTAGAGTATTTACTGTTCTTGGCCAGCTTCAGTGCTTGTCTTCCAAGACCAACATAATCGTTAGGATTACCTGGCACAACAAATCCATAACGAGACAATATCACGGGATTTGACAAATCACCGTAAGTGTTGAAGATCTCACCTCCCTTCTTGACCGCACTTGTCAAGATAATCTCACAACACTCGTCCGGGTTCACCATCACCTCAAAGCCATCTCCCTCGTCTTCATCTTCCTCCTTCTCATCCCCAAGGGAAATATCGTCTGCATCTTCATCACTCCCATTATCCTCTTCTGCCTGCAGTTCAGCCTCCATATTCTCAATGTATTCTTCTGTGATCTCTGTGATTGGTTCCAGTTCTTCTTCTTCTTCTTCTTGTTCTGCTTCACTCTCATCATCATTTTCTTCCTCACTGTCGGCATCTTCCCAATCTTCGCTGTCACTCATGCCGTCTTCATTCCCATCATCAGCCTCATCTTCTTCCTCGCTATCGGGCCCACCAAATTCAAGATGTCCACAGCCATCGCATTTACCACAGAACTGACACACATCTCCCACGGTTTCAAAATGCACGTTTTCTTCTCCAAAAGCGTCGTGATTGAAGAGATCTGCACCAGGTACAAGAGCAATTTCATGGTAGTCGTCAATTCCAAAGGCACGGGATGCTATGGCTTGGGCAATGGCCGCAAAAAGATGAAACTTGTATCTGCTGTTCTCCTCACTATCCTCTGGCGAGAGAGCCAACTCAAATGGAACAGGTATCAGAGACGAAATATCCTTGGCAAATTGCACAGAAATGTTGAAATGCTCCTGCAATTCAGCCGGATCATCCAGCCCGAGAACCTCTGCCTCTGTTCCTTTGAAGAGAGATTTGTCCTTCTCTGACCATAAACAGGGGGGGACGATGAGATCGGACAACTCCTCACCACCTGTGGAATGGCTTTTAAAATAGTTGATTGTCCTTATGTAGCTATACCAAGGTGAATGTTCACCCGCTGCCTTCTCGTAGATGAAGGCAAGCATCAATGAGTGGATTCCAAAGATACCAGCATCGTAGAGAAGGTTGGAGATGCAGGAGTTCTTCCCACTCAGAATGCACTCTTTCGGTATTCTCAACAAAACGACATCTTCCTCATACCCTTCACTGTCACTGTCGTCGTCACTACCTTCAGGGATCGTGTCAGGTTGAGTTGGCTCGAGGCTTTGCTTAGCAAAAACACCCATGCCTCCGAGAGGGGAAGCCTTAATGTCCACAAGGTCCTCATTCCAAAATGTCTTATTGGCAGGATCCCTGAACCAACTGAGTAGATGGGATACCTCTACAGTTGTCGCCATTTTCAAGAGTGAGTATGCACAGCCTCGTGATCTTACTCTGTATCTGATTAATCTCTATCAGGTCTGCACTTCTATTCTTAATTGTACGGTGGTAATTGAAAAACTTCACTACCCATGTGACAGTGGCAGATTTCATGCTAGGTGATGAGCTAAGATAAGGATGCTAAACGCGTTGCTGCATCTCTCTGTAGGCGATGCCTTCGTGAGACTGGTTCGCTTAACCTGCAAACACCCCCTACTAGACTACTATTATACTCAAGTAATTTGCGATAAATAGAAGCAAAAAAAGAAAAGAAAGCTGATTGATTGATCAAAAAAATCATGAACACATTATATTATAGCATATACATAAGTGCTACGTTTACAGCACTTGTAATAATAGAACACTTTATGAATGAAACCCGCGCATTCTTTTTTCCCGAAAAACCAAACCTAATGTACAGAAATTTAAACGTGCTTACTTATCCATCTAAGAAGATAAAGGAGGGAACACGTTTTCGGCGAACTCACCAATATAGTTACCTGGTGGGTTGTAACTGCAGATGACGTACGTGCCATATTCGTTGTTACAGTTCTTGTAGCCGCAACCAAGCTCAGTGGTGCTCTTCCAAACCACCTGTGTGAAATGTCCTGTTGTTTCAGAAAATCCAGGGTCACTGAAGTTGTAGTACTGGATCTCGTTATACCAGGCATCGACAGTGCCTGCGAAGCTGTAACCGTAGGCAAGATTCTCACCGTATGGACCTCCAGAGTGAACAAGATCACCAGCACAGTCATAATTGTTTGCATAGTTCTGTGCATATGTCTCCAACGTGGTGCTCCATGTCAGAGGTGAAACCTGATCAATTGCACGCTTCTGGTTGTGAACGTCCAACATTGTGGATGCAAAACTGGACAGGGTTGGCTCGCTTCCATCCGTCGAGGTGGTAGATGTTGAAGAGGTGGATGAAGTGGATGAAGTGGATGAAGATGTGCTAGAGGTAGTTGTCTGTTGTTCCTCTTCGGTTGAAGAGGAGGAAGAAGTTGTGGTTGTAAGAGTTGTGAGTGTAGTTGGAGTAGTAGATGTAGTAGCTGGAGTGGTGGATGTGGTTGTTGGATCAGCTGGAGGATCAGTTGTAGTGGCGTCCTGAGCATCGACCGAAGTGCTAGTCACTGGATCAGTAGAGGGGGTAGGATCAGGGGTTGTAGTACTTGTAGTGGAGTCTGGGTCTGGCAGAGTGTAGGACTTTCCGGTACCCGCATCAACGAACACAGTCACATAGTCAAGACTAGTGACTGTGAAGGTTCTTGTCGAACATGAGGTGGTCAAAGCACTTGAAGTTGAGGCCAAGGCACTCACTATGGCCAATGCAATTGGAAATGAAAACCTCATTTTTAATATAGGCTTTTGTTGTAGTAATGAACGTGTATTGGGTCAGTGGTGGAAACGCTTGAATGAATGAGAGACAGACCGCCAAAGAATTAAACCAAAAGCAGTAAGAGTTGGCAATAAAAGAAAGAATGACTGGTGAATGATTTTAGCACAAAAAGGGAAAAAAAAGGGATTGTTACCCGTATATATATTTGTTCTTTTAGAGAAGCGAATCAGCCCCAACCTTCGCAACACGCTTCGTCTGTATGCACCTTGACGCGCCTTGCTGCATGCACGCAAGATGGCTGGTTTTTGATCCTTGCTAACTATAGGAGTGCATGGGCCAAATCGCGTCCGTCTATCTTCTCGATCTGAACTAATGCATGCCTCAAGAGGCAGGTGCATGAGAAACACGTTGAAAAACTCGCCTCCTCCACGGATATACTTCACCCCGTGTTGTGTGGCCCACAGGAGGCTTTGCTGCGCTGTGAAGAGCGTGTTTCTGCCGGTTCCAATTTTAGATCGAACTTTGATTCATTCAGCCATGCCAAAAAAGAAAAGTATCTTCCCTCGCTAAATGCAATGCACATTATAGCGATGGTCTGCGGTGATGGGCATGAAGACACGAGCAGACTCAACTCTTCGGCCCGCATGAGGTGGGAGAAAGCAGTAGGAGAATCATGAGAGGACAAATATATATTTTGGATTAGATCGATACAGCAACGGTATTGGGGGACAAATGATTTGCTTGCACCACAGCTTGACTTGAATTTTGTCACCATAATAGTTATAGTATGACAATAGGATCGTGATACTGACATCTCCTACTAAGGCTGCCGGCCCGTCCCACCTCATCGCTGAAAACTCCACCAGCAGGTAGGGCCTGAACCGTTGCTGCCGCATACCTCTTGCGTCTCCATCTCCCCACACAATTGGGCTCTACTATCAATACTTGGTTGTGCAGCGACGCGTCTAGGAAAATACAGATATCACTGATATAAAAAACAGTTTGTTACATCTTGCACAGAGAACTGAAACCCCAATGCAGGGTCGTTTTCGCCAGTTTGGTGTTGCCCTAGCAATATCCACGGCAAGGCCTTCATCCCTTCGGTTATCGTGAATCGCAGGTGACATATGCATGTGTACATGCATTAGGTGGAGACACGGTAGGAACACAGAGTAGCAACGGTACTGCGAGGCCTGAAGCGACCAAAAATGTGCTCGGAAGGGAACTCACTGGCCGATGTCTTTTTTACTCGTACAATGTCTCCATCGAGTATGCTGCTTTCCGCATTGATCACCATCTCGACAGAGAAAGGCACGAGCAACCAATACATTAAAACTGCAGCTGAAGTTGCACACTGCAGATATGGAACGAACTGTATTTACAGGCAGGGAGTGATGCGCATAACAACGATTACCCATTAATCTCATTTTTCACATGAAGTGTATGCTGTCTACCTAGATTGCTTCCTACCTTCAGAGCCGCCGAGCATGCAACAAACCACCCCTTTGATGATTCTGCGCATGTTGCAGTCCTATACTTTCCCTCCTTGCATGAAACTACTCCTCTTCACTCTCATCATCGCTTGAGCTTTCTCTTCCCTTATCCTTCGACAAATAACTGGAAGGTCTAGGCTTTGTTTCTTTTTCTTTTTCTTTAACTGTGCGCGCCGTCGGTATCGAACCAATGGTTGGCGTCCTCACCGACTGCCGATTCAAGGCCTGGTGAGCTGCGAGAGATCTGGAAGTTTCTCCCAGCCCCTTTGAAGCAAACTCAGTTATGCTCATGGGCTTAGCCGTTTCCTTGATAGGGGATGAAGAAAGGGGTCCAGCATCACGCTTCACCTCTTGTCTGGAATTGTCATCCTCATACTCGATGTTAAATCCGCCATAGTTTGTATCATCCTCCCAGTCAGAGTAGTTTGCCTCCCAATCATCATCAGCATCCATATTATCATAAACTGCGGCAGGACTGCTCCCAATAGCATCACCCACCTTTGTCTCATCAGCAACCGTTTCCGGTTGAAAACCTTCGTCATCTTGCAAAAATGTCCTTGTTGGGACCTCTTTTTGATCGTGATCGGAAAGTACCTCTTCCAACTCATCCACCAGGGATCCAAAATCGTCATCCTCGTCATCCCCATCGGCCACGGGGTTAAACTTGTCCCTTGTAGTATTGCTTTTCTCGCCAATGGCAAACTCCGGTGTCATCACTTGACTTCCAAGGTTATTGTTATTTGGCGAAAGCTTCAGGTCGTCGATGTCGGAATCTGCGTCTATAATCGTGTTTCTACTAGGGACCGGCAGTGCCGCAGGCATGGCAAGTCGAATTGGAGGAGATTGTGAGAAATCTGTTCTTTTTGCCCGTTCATCTTCATATTCGCTTTCCTCAGCAGCAGAAGAGAATACCGGCGGCCTTTTCGAAGACACCGTTGTTCTGGGACTGGCAACCCTTCCGGACTTTCCTTTGCTTGAACTGCTCGATGCAACCCTTCTCAGCCCTGTGGACACTTTCTTTGGTATATCATCTGCAGTGCTTGATCTTTGAGGTTTCACACGTGATGATGGGTTTGAGGGCTGCCGTGACATAGCTGCTACATGTGGGCTGGCAGTTCTAAGAGGGCTCGACACTGGCTGGGCTTCACTATGTTCCACTCGACTTGCAACAGCACCCATGTGGTTCTTTATATAATCCTGCCTCAGACCTTCAAATTTTTTCACAACTTTATCAGCGTTTCGCGACTTGTTCATTCTCAACATCCCTTTGAAGGGCTCCAGCTTGAAGGTCTTGGAGATATCATCATACACGAGGAGGAACTCCGAGCTTTTCGCAGAGGTGGCAGCAGAAGCAGCTGATTTGCCCTCGAACATTATGGGAGCTGTATATTTATTCGTGGCACTAGGCTCCGCCCTCATCATGTAATTCTCCTCTGCAGAGGAGCCGGATGCCATTTCCTGAACGAGTTGTAGCGGAAGGGTATCATCTATAGAATCTGGCCGGAAACCATCTAAAGGCGTTAGTACCAAAACCAGAGATTCACAAACATGGAACATAAGAGCAACAAAAAACACAAATTGACTTACATCGTATGCCAAAGTTGTCACCCTCCCTGTTGGAGAGAAGGCTGGAGATATCGATCTCATACTCCCCATCGGGGATCAATATCTCTGACATTGCGATCAGTACAGTTCAATCACCAAATACAGCGAATGAAGCACCCCCTGTCTTCACTTTTGATTCTGTTCAAACCGTTATGGTGTAATCGTTCACCGGAGGGTCCCAACTGCTGATAGGTTAGAGCCAATTGGGTATCTGCGATCTATAGTAGTCACAGTCTCTAAAAATAGAGCATATATAGGCGAGCTAATGGCAGGGAGGAGGCAAGCGTTGAGAGTCTCGTTTAGTCTCGCAACCTTACGACAAGTCCGGAAAATAGCTCTGTGATTAAACAATCATATGTGAGGGTAATATAATGTAAAATTAAAAGATAACAACAGTTAGAGCATCTAACCCAGGTTTATCAGCGTTTGTCTCTGTCTTCACCCCCACGCTCCTAGCCATGCATTAAGGATGAGCGCCCCATGCGGAATCACTACCTGTTTCCGTTTCAGGTAATGATTGGGGCTGTCAGATATCCTCCGATGTTCCTGAAGGTTTGAGGGAGATAATGACTGTTTGAGGGTGGGCGGTTTGATCGTAAATGCTCTCATAATTAGAATAAAATAAACTATATTGGATAATATAACAATGTCGAAAATAGCGGTATACCTGGTGGTAACCACAACTGAGCACGACTACGTCTAATTTCTCAGAGCTCTCAGCCTCTCAGTGAGCTTGTCTTCCTGCTCTGCAGTTGCACCCACCTTATATTCCTCCTCCTCAATCTTTACGCTATCTACCTTTGTCTCATTGAGGTTCTGTCTTAGCTCCAGACCGGCCTCGTCAGCTATCTTGCTCATCAGCAAATCGACCTCCTCCTGAGGCTGCTGTGTGGCATTCATATCGTTGGTCACGGAGTCGTAGTAGTTGGTTGCAGAGTCCAGATCCTCAAACTGCTGTTCAAACTTATCCATCACCAGTGATATCCTTTCCAGGTTCATCGTCTGCAGTGCCTTATCCATACCCTTGATGACGGATGTCATGTTGTTACTCACCGTCCTCATTGTGACCGCCGTCTGAATTCTGGATGCCACTGCATCAATACGTGAAGCAAGTTTGAGCAGGTTGAGACGTTCAGTAGACTTTCTTATAGCATTCTGAGCATACAGTTGAGCAATCTCGTTGTTTCCTTGCATCATTGCCTATGGTTCAAAGGGTCAGTATCACAACATGGTCAATTCTTGCCACTAGCGCCTCGTGGGCTCTACTTACCTTCTTAACCTTGTTCTTCTCAGCCTGCTCCTCCTTTCCAGACTTGGCAGCTTGACGATTCAACTGCTTAGCAGTGAACTAAGAAAGAGAGTTAGTCAATGAAACTGCATTTTCCTTTGACAATCATACACACCTTCAGCTGGAAGAGAGACTCTATACGAAGACTGATATTAGTAACGAACTATGTAGGTGTCAAGATTACACAAGACACTGAAGGCTCGCGTCGCCCGTCGCCCTTTCCAACACTCTAGATGGAACCCACCCACATAGATACCCAACTAGAGTGATCATCTCAACCAGAGAGGGTGAACCCCACCCATCCTTCTACTATAGATCCAACTTACTTTCCAAGCCCGCACCAGACATATCAGTATTCTGTATCGATATCAACGATGGAAAGAACTGAAAGGATCTTTCAATATTTAACAATGACCGAAATAAATTACTGTAACTCGGGTCCTCTTCCACATGTCCCCCTTTGCCCTTCTATCGCTGCATGCCTGCTTGCCTGCCTCTCTGCCCGCCTGCTAACCAGCCAGCACCCCTTATCTAATGTATGCGGTCAAGACAGGATAGCAGCCCAGTGCGTAGGCGGTGATTAGGAGGACATTATATGGGAGGAAGAAAACCAGCCAAAAAAAAAAATGCAACACTACGTGGAAATAAAATAATTTAGTTTTTATGTTCCGGCTTTTAGGAATGGTAATATTTAGTGAAGATTTCCTAGAAAACCATCATTTATAATATCTGGAAGTATAAAAAACCCTTTGATTCACTTGAAGTGCTCGTAGTTTCCCAAAGCGGTGTTTTGTAGCTATTGATAAGCGAATATCTCGGAGTGGGAATTGGATATAGCGTAAAAAAAATGTCATTGATCTAATAAAACAAAGGGCAATAATAATGTACATGTGCAAACGGCACGCAAAACATACATACATAACAAGGCATAGAGAAGAAAGAAGCAAACAAAACAGGGCAAAAGAAAATAATATCAAAAATCTCCATACACGAGGCAAGTGTCATAACAGATATCACCTTCTCTGTAGTTTCATGCTTTCCAACACCATCACATTTCAAGGTTCCTCATTACAGGGGTGTCCAGGGATATACAGGCTTGTCTTGGATTTGTCCTGGCTCCCCTCTCTAACGATAATGTTCAACCTTGAGTCTCTTTGCGTCAGTCCCTTCAGAGTTAGACTCAGCATTTGAGCCACCCTGGACTTGGATATTGCTGCTGCTGTTGAACATCGAATCGGTGTTGAGCCCACTAACTTCGTCTAGTCTTCTCTTCAATAGCGATTCACGCTGGCGGGCAGCACTCTCGAGGGCCTCTAACTCCATGATCCTGGTGCGGTAGAGATCATTGACCAGCTCCAGTTCAGAAATTCTCGTACGCAGAGCCGTCGATTCGTCTCCACCATTGCCAGACCCACTGGTCTTTGTTGTGCGAGACCCAGCGGAGAAAGATGGTTCGGAAGCCGAGGCTGTCGTTGAACCTCTGTAGGAACTGTTGTAGGGGGACATCTCCTCAGCTCTGGAGTAACCTGTGCTGTGAGATCCAGATACACGGTTCACTGGTGGAGAATGGGGCCCCTCTCCACTGTTGTTGCCCTGCTGAGCAGTTTGGGGAGCATTGGACATCTCATTGGCACCAA
Source organism: Kuraishia piskuri (assembly GCA_030567595.1). Lineage (NCBI taxonomy): Eukaryota > Fungi > Ascomycota > Pichiomycetes > Pichiales > Pichiaceae > Kuraishia > Kuraishia piskuri. The sequence goes on from JAJLSM010000011.1 coordinate 118,275, forward strand.
AGGACTGCGAGAGTTGGCTATGCTGATGAGACTGCTCCTGTTGAGGGATATTCACCAAGGGCTTCAGTATGGGCAGAGGCGATGGGGAGGATGGTCCCGACTGTTGAGATTGGGTGCTGCGCTGCTGCTGATTTACAGGCGGCAGCTGTGGACCCAATAAACTTGGGGTATGTGGGAGTGGCTGATGTTGAGGGTTGTGATATTGGTGCGACAGCGAGAACTGAGGACCAAAGGAAGGAGAAGTGACAACACCGCTCACCAGAGGCGTGGGATTGCTAGAAGAAGCTGGGCTGGAAGAACTGTTCACCGCAGCGACCAAAGCCGGCAACTTTGCAGAGCTGTTATTGTTGTTATCGGCCGGTGCAGCCAGGTTCGATCCAACGGCATTCAACTCCGTGGCTGGCGAGTAAGGCTTGTTCAGCACAGCCTGTTGCTGTTGCACTGGCCTGAGCAGTGGATTCATGTTTTGCTGCTCTGGAGACTTCTCGTTATCTAACTTGATGTTCGGGATCTTCTTCTCATGGTCGAGGTGCATTCCTGTCTGTTGATCAGCACGAGAAATATCCTCCAAGGCTCCGGCAGCATTCATAAGTGCCAACGGACCACTGGGGCCTGTAGAGTTACCGTTGCTACTACTGTTGAGGCCAAACATTCCACCACTAGCACCTCCGTGGTTGTTGCCCGGGGTGCCAGGAGCATTTGCGTTGCCGTTAAGGCTACCTCTTTCACTGCTCTGAGAAGGATTGAACTTAGGGGCAGCGGTTGATAGCAACAATGGGGATGTCACAGAGGAAAGATTAGGAGCAAACTGGGCAGGTGTCGACGAAGGATAGTGTAGAGGCTGCACGAGATGAGAAAACTTGCTGTTGTAGGGCATTTGAAATGATTGTGGTGTGCCATGTTGGTTTGCAGCTCCGTTCTGGGCATTCCATGAATTCATATTCGAGGCTGGGTTGCCCGAAGCAGCTGAATTATAGTGGAAAGGAGAAGAGGAGCCGCCCTGCTGTTGGCCCCTGGGCAGCAACGGTATCAGACCAGGAGAAGAACCTACCGACTTTTGAGTGTGAGATTCTCCTCCTGTGATAGACAAAAGAGCTGGCGAGCCCTTGTTACTGGCGCTTGCATTGGTTGGCTTTCCTCCCACAGTGTTTGGCCTATACTGCTTAGGAGAGAACTTGGCCATAGATATCTTGGAGCCATGTGATCCGACTGCCGAACTATTCTGAGAAGAGGGGTTACCGTTAAGTGAGACATTGGATGGAGCAGGACCAGTATCCTTTGCTTTGAGCTCAGGAGTATCTGGGTTGCTCTTTCCACCGCCATGCTTGACACGATTTCTTGACTTGATGACATCTGTCTTGAGCGAGATTGGACGAGGGCGACCATGTAGCTTTAAGAACAGACCACAGGCATTACACAATACCTGACCAGTCTCATCTCTACGCCACAGAGGTGTGGTCTGGGTCTTACAGTTACGACATATTGGCGATAGTATGTTCGTTTTAGAGGTGCTCGAACCGTTTGCTGTGTTCATGGTAGTGGTGGTTTTGGCGTTGGGATGTAAAGGATCACTACCAGTCTGCTGCTGCTGCTGCTGATGTGAATCCGGAGAGACATCCTGCTCGTGGTCAGCAGATGCTGGCCTCTGTGGCTGCTGCTGTTGCTGCTGTTGCTGCTGTAAGGGACTGGGTTGTCTGGCAATGGGAGCAGCAGATGCAGATGCAGATGATGCAGTCACGGCAGGGGCAGGTTGTAAGGGAGTATATGGGGGCTGCTGTGTTGGATTCTGTACAGACACCTGTGGCTGCTGGGACTGTGGCAGTGGCTGCTGAGATTGAAGTGTTTGCTGATGTTGCTGTGAGGACAATTGTTGGATGGGCTGCGTGGAGTGGATTTGCTCCTGCTGCAACGGCCTCACCTCCTCTAACGACGAAGACATTCTGCTCACGCTGTATGCCTGGGAGCTGCTCGACAAACAATTATAATCACCGCCTGTAGGCAGATAAGAGTTTTATTCCTAACGGTGTCTCTTGATTCTGTGGATGGATAGATAGCTTTTCAGATGCCCATTGATGGGTGGGCGTTGTGTGCAGCCTGGAGAGAATTAGCGTACGTATGTATGTGCAACAAATGATAGCAGAGTGTATATGCTGTGCTATATACGGTGCAGTGAAAAAAAAAAACCCGGAAGCCCCGAAAAGTGCGAGTTTATGATAACCACGAGAGAGAAAATTAGACGTTTTGGCAAAAGATGATATGAAAATAAATCCGGAATCTTTTTTCGATAAGCGTAGTGATTTCAAACCTATGTGATTTTTTTCAGCTGTCCCCCTTTATGGTCTCGGTACAAAAAAAAAGACTAAAAAAACAGATAAAGAGGCAGAGATATCAGAGGGATTAGCGAAAAACACGACGACGCACAACGGCCGGGAAATTTGTTAGCGATAACTCTTTGTAAGGAGGCGATAATGCTAGGGCAACTTGGTAAAGCCACAGCAACGGTAGAGGCGATACCAAGCACAAGGATTACAGGCCAGGATGTGGGCAGGTTTGGGCAACGCAAGGACGGCGGGAAGAAAACGTTTGTTTATACCGTGATGAATATTTTAAATGGATATTTCGAATGAATACCTCGAATGAGTACTTTCAGATTCCATGGTTTTTTTATGAGTTGCTGCTCTTGCCAAGGGGGGAAGCCTGATTGACAGCTACGTTACACCGGGACTCTGCTCAACCCATGGGCTCGGATGATGGGTGATAAGATAAAATTTTTTCTCCTTCCTAAAAGGGGATAGATAGTTAGTGACACGACAAATTGGCAACCGTTGTGATTGGTTACAATGGACACTGACGTAGGGGCGCCCAGTGGGAGTGGTCGGTGAGGGTATGAGTGGTGCACATACAATGCTGGTGCCGTTTTCCGAGCACTATTGTATGCTTATCTGTGGAGCGATTGCTTGTGGAACAGGAGTTTTATCTATCTGTACACCACATAGTCAGCTGGCTCTGCACAAACCTGGATTAGGAGCCACAGATGACTAGGGCTCAGCATGCAGCAGGTTCCACCATTCGTGCCCCACTGTAGACGGCCTATAGAATAAGGCACCATGAACACAGTGAGTTCTCCAGCCAGCCCTGGCCGAGCACACAGGTATGTGCTTAGTGTGCCGTTAGCAGACGAATCAAAGATGGTATGGGTCTCGGTGTACGTCTGAAGGCAGCTGTGTGTACAATTTGGGCCTATGCATTGGAGATCAATGCAAGTATAGATTGAATCTACAGATATATTATAAGGTGCAACCAAATTAATATATTAGTCCTGGTGTCGTTGAACATGCCATATATGCAGGTGCATGGGTGATGGGCCATGCTATTATACAAAAACCGAGCAGGCAAATTTCGTGGAATATACCTGAAAGCCTCGCAATATAACCTTATCTTCTTTTAACAGTCATTCATTCTTCAGGGTATTTGTAATGAGTCTCTGCTTGTGTCCCAACCACAGAGCATGTTCTGTATGGTCAGCAAGTGCGCCCCGTTGGGATCTGGGGTGAATCAGAACGCTCAAATTCCCGTGGTGAAGTTGGTACCAAGGGACGATACGGGCAAAGATCTCCGGGGACTTGAAATCGGACTCCCACATCACAATGGGATGGGGGCCAATTGGATGGTCCCAGACTTTGTGGACTCTGATTTCTCCTGCTTCAACTTCTTTTGCAAAATCCTTCTTAAGCTGCTCTCTTAGGTCCAGGGCAAACTTCACCTCCTCTTCGGAGCCCTGGTTGTAGTAGGTGTGGATGTCATACGACACAATACCACCATAGAATGGAGAATCTTCTGCTGACATGTTATCTGGATCAAGTGACAATATAGTGGTGGGTGACCTCACACACCTGATCTCGCACACACCAACTGGACGGTGCACACAGTTATATATGTGCTAGTGTGGGGGTGAATAGCTGTCAAACGACCATGCTGCCGCTGCTGCACTACTTCCGCCATCTAGTAAAAGGCTGACGTAAGATTAGAAATAGGAGCCACCCCTGCGGAAGGTGCGTCCACAGTGTGAAAAGGCAAATAGTCTTTTTCTCTCCTCATCCACAGGCAGCATGGCCAAATGCTGTAATCATCAGTCACCAATTAGTAAAGTGGATGACAATGTCCATCTCCAGCGGCAGGTGAGCAGAAGCAAGGCTACGTACAGACAGCCAAGCAGGACGCTACTTTGTCACATCGAGGGATCATAAGAAAGTGCTAGCCAACTGGGAGAGGGTGCCTGCAAGGGCCGCATCTCACATAATCTAAAATATCAGAGCCATCTCTACAGAAGTGGTCATCTTCCTAGCAGAAAGTTAGTTGAAGTGTTGGCCAGTGAGGAGACTACAATTCAAAAACAATACCAGAGATGATGTCCATGGGATATGTTTGATAGCCAGAATTTGCACTTTTTTCATCACTAGGGATTATAAACCTAAGGGATTATAAACCTGTCAGCTTCGTAGTGTAAAACACAGGTAGATGCTTTACGGTGAGGTGGGACAATACACCTTTCCAATTCCTCTCTACAAGTTCTCTACAAGTTCCCCCAGCTGCTTCTCATCACGTCTGATATTCCAGTCAGCACTAAGTCTTGCCATATATGCTCTGCGCCTGTGCACCTCTCTGGCTTGTCAACAGGCGAGCTGCATGGAAATTAGAAGCCAAAAAAAGAGAGCACGTTGGGTGAATGAAGGCCATAGTTAGTGACGATGACGTAGTGCCCAGACCGCTCAGGCTTCAAACAGAAGCTTAAGTTTAACTAACTGGCTGGCATATCAATATGATGAGAAATCAGAGCACAACTATCCGGTGAAATATATTTTTGTTCACTTCCAAGGGATAATAATAATAAAAAAATATATCAGCGTCAGCAACGTGAATCCTAGTGAGCCCTCAATCACAATCTCTCCGTCTGTGCTTGCTCCACCTACCATCCCACCCCATTTGTGTCCGCAACCATGTAGCTTCTCGGCCTGCATGTGCCATCAGTATGTGTTTACTATGGGGAGAATGATGCCTATCGGAGGGAGATGAGCATCAATGTTGGAGAGCCTGAAACATTGAACGTTGAACTACGAAATCAGGAGGGCTAAGGGGAGACACACCACTAGTATATCTCGTAGAGTCAACACACCGTGTCTCTTTTTGTACCAGTGGTAGTCTGGATCAGAAGACCGCACCACATTAGACTTCACAGAGACGTACGCTGTGGAAGCAATCAGCGGCATAGGTTAGTGCGCAGTCAAACATACCAACACACCACACACAACCATAGGCCATAATACCAACAGCAGAATCCTTTTTGCATTGTGATTGAATCTCGTCTTTAATGCCCTACAGCACGGCCGCGGGCTCTTACTATATATGAACAACACTCCTCCTTCAGGAATCCAATCTTCTGCTCCCCTTGCACTCATTGCTACTCATCATGGTCCTCAGTGATGTCTTGTCCAAGAAAGAAGAAAACGGCAAAGAGAGTCGCACCGCAGTGAGCACAGACCGTAAGAGTACATCCAAAGAAGATGCTATCGCTACCCATGGTGGGGATGTGAGTGAGAACCATACCAATGGGTTCTCAAGCCAACCAAGCAACTCGCGAACAGTTTCCCACCAGTTTCTCGAGGAGGCATCTGTGGTGCCGAACCCCTTTTCACTAGTGTATGGATCTGGTGGAGATGAAGACACTGGGAATAGACAAATTGAAATAGGAGACGAAGAACATCTCTCTGCAGCAGATAAGAGGCGACTGGGAAGCACATCGCGAAGCCCTTTACGATCCAACTCTCCAAATGGCGATATCCATTCCAGGAAGTCTTTGTCCGAGACGCATACAAGTACTGGCATGGAGAGGGGCAGAGAAAGGCCGAAGCAGTCTGTTGGCCTGCAGCGAGAAGATCCACTTAGTGATATTCCTACAAACTTCACACAACGAGATGAAGAATCCATGGATCCTCTCTCTGAGAGATACGCCGAACCTGCAGGTGATTCCGAAGATCCTAGCTCCAAAAATCACACAACTGAAGAGGCCAACATTCCCGGTGAGTATCACCCGTCAAGCCCCTTGGAAGCATCAACGACAAATTCCACTTGGATGAGGAAGCTCTCCTCTAGATTCCCAGTGCCAGCTTCCAAGGTGATCCATTCATTTGGTAGCATCAGTGGAAACCATATCGAAAACAGAGATGACTCCGCCAATCAGAGAGTTGTTTCCGATACCATCGAGTCACAGCTGGGATCACCGGTGGCAACACCTTCGGCTCTTGCTTCTCCGTCAGAGCCCCAGTGGCCAGAGACCAGTCACCACTGGAAAGACATCATGCATTTCAACATACCATTCAAAAGAGCCAACACAGAAAAGAACACCCCCCAAATTACCCAGCATGCGGAATTTGTCCAAAGCTCTAATGACGACGAGAGGACGCAGAAGCGTGCGCAGGATCTAGTATCAACTCTTCTGGCAGGATGTCCTCCTGCCCTGTTTGCCGCCAGCATCTTTCTTAAAGACGAGCATGGAACAAGAAGGGCCCCTCTTCTTCTGAGCCTGTTGGGTATAACGCTGACAGATATAACCACCAACGATTACACTAAACGAAGGAGGTATAAGATTGAGCTAGAGTACGGTGTTGGTCCTGACCGTTTGATGTGGTCCCTTACAAAATCGTCAAGAGATATACTAGGTCTTCACTCACGTTTAAGAGTGCAGTTCTTTCAACAAGGAGCATTCAGAGGTGGCCGAAAGGAGGTTGAGCTTCCGAAATTCCCAAAGTACAAGCAGGACTTGCGCTCCGTGCCCAATAACACTTGGAGAAGTGGGATAAGAAGACGCAGTGCCTCGATAGCAGCAAATGGTAACAGACGGATGACTGCGAAAAATACACGAAATGCGGATGTTACTTCAAACAACAACAATAACAACAACAATAGCTATGTGGATAGAAGACACATTACTGGCAGTACAAAGACAAGAAGCAAGTCCCAACCTGCGCAAATGATGAATGGTGAGCTAGATGATACCAACAATCGTAGCATCAGCATTGCAGCTCCTTTGGCGACTTATGGAATGAGACCAGGTGCAAGCAGCGAATCCAATGAGGTGGTGAGTTATCTTGGCTTACCTTCTACTCAGAACGATGACGTTCTTCCACATAGCAATGGAAACAGAAGTGTGTATGCAAGTCCTCTAGAAAATAATAGCAGGGACTCCATGGTTACATCGCCTCTCAGGAACATCAGACGACCGATTTCGCCCAACAATCTGAGCCCTTTGCATTCAGATGTGTTGTATACGAACGCACTTAGAAGTGAGGGCCTTCGTAACCAAGATAGCCACCCAAGGGAGGATGATATTCGGTCGTTTGATTCATCAAACAGGGGTTCGATCAACTCAGGGAGAGAAGCCTTGAGCCACTTATTGAGCAGAATCTCTATTCCACATTCATTCGGTCCTCAGCACAATGGTGAGACCAGTGGCGAGGCTAATGGCGAGACGAATGCAGACAGAGACCACTTGGCTCTCATCCATGAAAACTACAAGCATGATATGGAGGAGTACCTCAATAAGCTATTGATGGCTCTATCTCTAAGACCACAGGCAAATAGGCTGTTCCAATTCTTTGAGCTCTCACCAATTGGAGTTCTTCTTTCAGGGGAGAAGGACCACCAAGGCAAGCAAGGGTATTTGATAATACGGACATCGGCTACTGCTCAAGGATGGAGGGTGGGCCATTTGAAGGCTAGCGAATGGAAGGCAATGGTGGCAAGACATACAGCCAAGTGGGTATTGGTGCGCCATAGCTATATCATGTATGTAGCGGACATTTATTCCACCACGCCTCTGGAGGTGTTCCTTGTGGATTCCCATTTTCGCTTTTCATTTTCTGAGGACTTGAAGAAAGTGTTACACACCTACAATGAATTGGACAGAGCCGAGAGCCGGGGCTATGAAGTAAACGATGAAGAGGAAGAGGAGGAAGAGGAAGATGATGACGATGACGATATGGTGCATGGCGATGGTCGTTATGAGGAACACCACGATGACGACGATGATGACGACGATGACCACTCTCTCTTCCCACTTGACGCTTTATCTGAAAGACTGAAGGACAGGAAACCACGTTTTACCATTTCCCTCGAGAATGGTGAGAGAAAGCTGAAGATGCTGGCTAGGAGCGAGAAGCAACACAAGCTGTGGCTTCGCAGTATTGCCAAGATGGCCAACAAAACAATCTGGTCTAAGGAACACCGTTTCGGATCGTTTGCACCTGCGAGAGACTCTTGCTTTGCCCAATGGTTTGTGGATGCTCGTGATTACTTTTGGGCTGCCAGTGCTGCAATGGAGATGGCAAAGGACGTCATATACATACACGACTGGTGGCTGTCGCCAGAGCTATACATGAGAAGACCTCCCAATGGCAACCAAAAGTGGAGGCTTGACAGAATTCTCAAGTCAAAAGCAGAGCAAGGAGTGAAGATCTTTGTCATCGTCTACAGAAATGTCGGAAACACCGTCGTCACTGATTCACTGTGGACAAAGCATTCGTTATTGGACCTACATGAGAATGTCCATGTGCTAAGGTCTCCAAACCAGTTGATTCAGAACACCTTTTTCTGGGCTCACCACGAGAAGTTGCTCATAGTGGACCATTCTATATGTTTCTTGGGAGGTATTGACCTGTGTTTTGGTAGGTACGATACACCTGATCACGTATTAGTGGATGATGCGGCAAATGCGTTTTCACCACCGATTGAAGACGAGCTATTGCCTCGGAAGAATTCAGGTGTATCGTCTGTTCCTAATGGCAATGGAGAAGTTCCTTTAGACACACCTGAAAAGGGATCTGCCCGTCAAACTTTCCCCGGAAAGGACTACTCCAATCCACGTGTGAAGGATTTTTCCGATCTCAACCATCCATTCCAAGACATGTACGATAGGACTGTCACTCCTCGTATGCCATGGCATGATGTGCATATGGTGACAAGTGGACAGATAGCAAGAGATCTGAGCAGACACTTTGTACAGCGGTGGAACTATCTACTGAGACAAAAGCGTCCATCCAGACCCACGCCATTGCTCCTACCTCCTCCTGAGTTTACAGATGAGGAGATCAAACGATTAGGGTTGAATGGAACCTGTGAGATACAGCTGCTGAGATCGAGTTGTAGTTGGTCTTCCGGCCTGCATGATGTAGAGCATTCTATTCAAAATGCCTACCTGAAGCTCATCGAGACTAGCGAACATTTCATCTACATCGAGAACCAGTTCTTTGTGACATCTTCTGCATGGGACAATGTTGTGATTGAAAATCGGATTGGCGATGCGCTGGTAGACCGCATCATTAGAGCACATCGCGCTGGCGAAACATGGCAGGCGGTTATTATGATCCCTCTAATGCCAGGGTTTGAATCTGATGTCCACAAACAAGACGGCAGTTCTGTGAGAGTCATCATGCAATGTCAGTACATGTCGATCAGCAGGGGCAACACCTCCATCTTTTCCAAGCTGCGTAAACTGGACATTGACCCAGAAGAATACATCCAATTTTATTCTCTGCGTAAGTGGTCAACCATTGGGGCCAATCAGAAATTGGTATCAGAGCAGTTATACATCCACGCCAAAACGATGATAGTGGATGACCGTGCGGCCATTATCGGATCCGCTAATATCAACGAGCGTTCGATGAGAGGGAGCCGTGATTCTGAGATTGCTGCCGTTGTGCGGGACAAACAGCTTGTGCAGACCACGATGAACGGCGAACCATACCTTGCTGGGAAGTTTGCCCATACGCTAAGAATGAGACTGATGAGAGAACACTTGGGGGTAGATGTTGATATCCTGGACATAGTAGAGCGTAGATTCTCGTCCATTGAAGAATTTGCCAATACTGAGGTGGGTCTGCTGGCAGCCACCACAGTTAGCACGAAGAGGAGCTACGCTGTTTTGTCTGCAATGGTGGAGCTTGGTGCCAGGATGGTGTTGAACCAGCCAGCTGGAACGAAACAGTGGAAGAGATATGTCTCGGAAAATAATGTGAATGTTAGTGGAGTTGACTTATTCGCAGAGTTGGACAAGCACAATATGGAATTTTCTGGCGACGAGAGAGGCAAGTCTTTTGTTGGCAATATGAACGTTTCGCCTCTTGGAGATGTTGCTTCTGTTCCTTTGCATCACTCGTTTAATTACAGAGCTGGTGAAGAGAATGTTGGTATTAGAGAAAACAAGCCATTTTCTTCTGATGCCCGTATTGCAGACAATGAAGTTCATAGGCTGGATGTGGATGGATATGGCTTTGACAACTACAGGAAGAGTGGCGAGTACAAGAAGTCGACAAAACGTGTTACAGATTTGCTCAGTAGCTGGGCTTCTGAGTCATTTGGAATTAAGGATGGGAGCGCACCGTTTCTTCCGAACCACGAGAGAGTGGAGGAGTATCTTCTCTCCGAGTGTGAGCAACATGCAAGTGAGGAGTTTATCAATGAGAGGAATAGAGAGAAGTGGGACATGCTGAAGAGGATTTGTTATTTACAGAAAGTGGCAACAAGGGGCAAGAGCGAGAAAAAGACCAAAAATGAATCTGCCACTGGTACCGCTTCGGATGGTACCCCTGGCGGCGGGATGAATGTCGAAAATAAATCCCGTGGACACAGTGATATGCAAAGGATGAGCGGAAACTCCCCAAGAAATATCGAGTCTCTGGGAGATGAGATTGGAAATAACCAAGACTCCAAATTGGAACATCTCAATAACCTTAGTTACGACATGGAGGAAGAGGCCGTGGCGTACCCCGTTGTGTGTCTTACTGATGTTGCACTGGATGAGATAATCAACAATCTTCCCAGAACACCTAGCTTTATTGATCCCTATTCATTCGAGGATCCTCTGGACATTGGGTTTTACGAGAACACCTGGATGGCAAATGCGGTTAAAAACACTGCTCTTTTTAGAATGGTGTTTCACTGCCAGCCAGACAATGAGGTGCAATCGTGGGCCGATTATATGGACTTCACCAGAGCTCAAAAACAGTTCTCATTGGTGCAGGATGGAGATGTTGAGTGGGAGCATGGACAACTCTCGACTTCTGGTACTAATGAGACTGCATCTAAGGGTAATCCGAGCGGTAAAGCAGCCAATGCGTTTGAATCTGGCCATTCAAATGATTCTAGTGGTTTTGGTTTTTCCAATGGTTCCAACGGTTCCGCTACAGGAACGTCCTCGGCCGTGGCGTCTCCTAAAGCGGTTGACTCCCCAGCAACTTCGGCTGAAGAAGACACGTCGACTGGAAGAAACGAAGAGGATGATGAGCTTGGCCCTAAAACGTCAAGAGGGAAAATCCCCGACGCTCTCACCCAGAAAAGGCGACGGGCAAGAGCACTCATGAGGTTTAATCAGTATACCAATCCGAACGGGCCCAAGATTTATGATAAAGAGAGCGCAGAGAGAATTTTACAGCATATACAGGGACATGTGGTTGTGTTCCCCCACTCCTGGTTGAGCAAGGAACTGGAGGCACAGAACTGGTTTTACAGGATGGATAGACTGCCTCCTATTGAGATCTACGACTGAGGGGGCATATACCGCACACACATATATATATATAGAAATATAGGTGTTTTGCTTTCCTGTAGATTAAGTACTCCATACATCATTGACCCAGTAACGCCAAAGCAAATATAAAGCCAAAAAAAATCGAAACTTAATGATATACCGAAAAGATTCAAAGATTCTCAACAGCTACAAGTTATCTATTTACACCTTCACTGTCTCTGTATGCGTGTCGCACTCGGTTCCCTTCCCCGGCCCTGATCTCTCTGTTCTCCACCCGAGGCTCTTCTCTCTGCGCATCTCCAACCCAGTGTAGCTCCCTTGCATCTTATCGCATCCTTTCTGGCACGCATGCCCATGTTGTGATTGGCCTGATAAGATGCATCTCTCCTGCGATAAGCGATAGAGAGAAGAGAGCCTTGGCAGCAAGGGAAGGGAATCCATCCGCTGGATGTGCCCCGAGCAGATTTGGTGTTGCGAGTTACTGGATATCCTTACTGATAGTGCTGTCGGGGGATATCTTCATACTGCCGGCGGTGATAGTGATTGTATGCCAATACACAGCCCTACTGATTACTGCAGTTTGGCAGTTTCGGTGCCTATCTGATCCGGGATTTCAGACGTGCGTTATCGACTCCCGATGCTGAGGAGCGTTGATGCTTCTTGGGGTGGGAGTCTCTCTGATGACCTTTGTAGATTGTAGATGGGAGAATAACACAGAAGAAGCTCAAGCAAGAGAGAGAGAGAGAGAGAGAGAGATGGTATAGAGTAGTATTAGTATTTTTTTGATTTGCCTCAAGTTACATTGTTCTTACAGCGGCTCAAATTGTATCATCTGTTGCGATTTACTTTTACTGGGTGGTTTGTGTCCTGAGTACTCGTGTGATAGATAGCTGACCACGTTCAAGCAGACATAGGGACACATACATGGGCCAAATCGAACTCTGAACATGAAAAGATATCTTTGAAGTAATCATCCCTCTCAACTATCTCTTTTAAACTGTGAGCCACGGCACAGATGATAGCGGAATAAATTGGCACGACTGCGTACACACCGATGTCATGAACACCAATACAGCATTATTCCCCCACACACCACTCACGAGTATATAGCCATTTTTAATGCAGCTAGGTCGATTACAACACTCTGCACCTTGGATTTTGACATAATTCTTTTAACGCATGACGACAGTGAGATCAGCCCTGCCATCGATTGCGGGACATCCAGAACCAGTTCCCAGGTTTCTGAAATCCAACGGCAGCGATGATGCCATCTCAGAGGAAACAGTACCGGAGCTGGTTTTGGACGCTTCTGCAAGACCACGTCTAGCAGATATGCCCAAATCGGTATCCGACAACAACCTTGTCCATCTACAACGTCTCCACCGGAACCACCCCCAAGAGGAGTACACGCATTCTCCTCGGCTCAACCCAAACACCATACAAGAGAGAAGGGGCCGTGTATTCCAGCTTCCATTGAGACATGAGTTTAACAGAAACATTCCTCATAGAGGCCAGGAACTACTGGTGACATCCAGGAATAGTTCACGGGCAAGCAACCAGAGCAGTCACACGGCTGAACCACATCGTCACCTCGATCCAGCGCCACAAATACCATTGGATCACACACAGTTGTTGATGCAGAACCCTCACTATTATAGACAAAGGAGAAGTTTGTCTGCATTATCGAGAAACTACAACAATGGTGGGAAGCACGCCCTCATGGCCACATACAACGAAACTAGTGTTCCTGATACCGTTGCCCAGCAACACGTTTCCAGGCAAGGGTATGGCCCATACTCAGGTATGCTGGTGTCAAATGATCCCATTGCCTTACCGGGGGCCACATCTAATACGAGCAGCATCACCCCTCAACCGGATAATGCTTCCCATGTCTTTAGAGGAAGACACACTTCACGTACGAGGGACTTACACGAAGCCACAGTTAGTCCTCACAGCCACCTAATACAAATCAAAGACGAGCCAATTCCACCACCAGATACCCAGCCAACCTCAGCTATTGAGGCCGCTCAACCAACGGTAATACCGACCTCTAATATAGACATAACCGGAGCCGATCGCATTTTAAGAGCGGGAATGCCACCCAAGATGCCCAGCTCGCGATCAGGTGGGAAAACGTTAGGTGGTGGCATGAGCGGGCACAGTTCGGGCAGTTCTCGGTATTTCAACCAACTCAGAAGTGGACTTTCTCGTTTCACTACAGGTAGCACGCTCAAACAGGACTCATCCGAAGATGACAACACTGACTCAGATACCGAGCATGCCGATGTTGAAGATGATCTGTTGGGACCAGGAATGTCACCGACAGAGTCACCCCATAAAATTGCGAGGCACTTTGTGTATAGTCAATCGGATGCATCCTCCAAGTTCTCGCGTATAACGGGGAACAATAATACAGACAACAAGGGAGAACACATAGAGAGTGAAGTGGAAGAGCCCACTCCAGGTTTCGAAGAGGTGAAGACGGCACGAGTGTTCAGCAATATGCCTATGCGGATCCAACAACGGCAACTTGCGATCAAGGATGTACTTAGCTCGCAATCGGATGACCTACTACAACAGTGGTCCAATGTCCACACGGGGCATTCTGACGGTACAACGAATGGAGGAATGTCGAACTCTGGGGGAGCTAACGATTTCAAGCCACAAATTAGAAAATGGGCAGCGGTTAGTGTGGAGGAAAGGACTATGTATGAGACAATCACGAACGAGCTGCGCAAACTGGCGCTGTTCAACGAGAGACCCATGAGTGAAGCTATGGAGAGGTATCATGCGAAGCAACCGAAAAGGCATAAATATCCATATCACAGCGGTGATATCAACCGGCTCTTGAAAAGTGCCATTGGACAGAAACATCAGATAGATCCCAGTAAACTTACCCCCGATGGCAAGTTCAGGCTGGGCATGGGGAGAGAAACAGTCTTCAAGATGTGGAACGAGAGCTCAACTTGAGAAGCTTAGCAAGTTGAAAACATAAAACACAAAATACCAATAATACCGAGGTATATGTACGATATACAGCACAACTTTACTGTCCCCCCCTTTAATATTTCGAATAAATGAATTTCCTCACACCTTTTCCTCTTCCTCACTTGTTCCGCTTTCCCCTATTTTTTCCTATACTTTAGAGGAGTAGAAGGAGAGCGCAAGATGCAGGCAGACCCTGTCCTATTGTTCCCATCTATGCACTCACTATACACAACTTGATATCTTTGTCCAATAAGTGACGCTTGCTCACAACAAAGCTGCATCAGGCCTCTAAAACAGCAATGGGTCACTGCAATTCCCACCACACCACACCTTTTGTTTGCACGTATATCTTGGTCAATAAGAGAAAGATTGGGATCGGCCAAACTAGCCTAAGTCAATACTCAGGTATCCGTCCATCTGTAGTGTCTTGAGGGCTCGGGGCATTTGCCAACTACGATTAGAACATCCTGGGAGAGTCAAGGGGCCTGCGCAGGCAACCTAGAATGCCGGTGGCTGTAATCCCAACTGCACCAGGAATTTAGAACAAATAGGTCTAAAATGCCAACAAGGTTTCCTCTTGCTGTATATTTGGCATCCTTAGGAAACGCAAAAAAGGCAACAGGCTCCCGGCCCACCAAATCGCACCAAGCCCCATTTGCACCACCCCTTTGATTGGCATAGGGACCAAACGACACCCACATTAGCGTGCATACACCCACATGAAGGCGTCTGTAATGGGCAAGAGGGGTTTGCAAGGATTGGACACTGCGCAGCCGGTGATATGACGTCGTCGCCCTTCCGCCTGCAGTCTATCAGCACGCCTTGCCAATACTCCGCGTGCAACCCATGCAGAGCGCTGGAACTCACTACTGGTCCCAGAGAGGCAAGGACGCAACGGTGTGGGAGTGCTACGATGGTGGCTAACATGCACGCTGGTTGCAAGTTGCGACACTTTTGTGAGGCAGGGTGCATGTAGCTGGAAATCCAGAGGAGGGAGGATAGAGGTGAAAGGTCTGGAGCCTGGAGAGTTAGCAAAAAACAACAACAACATAGATATACTCAACCCTTTTGCTCATAATTCATTATAGACCATATATTAACATCAGCCAGACTGAGGTGTTCTCATATCAAGAAACAAAGCATCCATATATCTCTACCAGTAGACACCGCAGCGGATCAGTGTTTGAATTTTACACTGGATTGCCAATGCGTGGTGGGTGTACCTCAAGTTGGTTTTGACATTAACCGGGGTTTTCCACAAGGAGAAGAGAAAGAACACAAACGGATCACCAGATAGGGTATAACCGCAGATACTGGTTACTGTGAGGCAGTGGTTGCCATTCTATTTTCTCTCAGTCATATACTTTTGTTAGTGGTTCTCCTCGAAGGTTCTCATTCAAACACAGACTCAAATGATCACAGACACACTGCCAGTGTACTCAAATTAGGCATTCCCGGAGAGTAATTGCATTAAACATAGGACCCATATCACACACAGCACAAGAAAACATGGGATACACCGAAGATACAAGGCACACCTATGCTTACTCACACAACTGTATCATCGACATACATTGTTCACCCTTTGGCATATCAGCCGTTTTATTGCAGCTGGAACATTCAGACACGATAGGAGTCGGTACACTTATCGCGAAATTCTCTTATGCTGTTAACGATGGTGTATTGTATTATAATGACGCAGACGAGTTCAGCGACGATGTAGACGTTCGCTACAAGATATTCACATATGTAGACCCGGCATCATCATCGCTAAGAATGGATTTCTTCAAGGTGGCGGTCGATGACAACTCCAGAAGGAATAAT
The DNA here is from genome assembly GCA_030567595.1 of Kuraishia piskuri. Lineage (NCBI taxonomy): Eukaryota > Fungi > Ascomycota > Pichiomycetes > Pichiales > Pichiaceae > Kuraishia > Kuraishia piskuri. Next base: position 134,668 of record JAJLSM010000011.1, read on the forward strand.
GTTCTAGATTTTGACAACCACAAGGATTCGGAGTCAATGGATTCTACAGAGTTTTTGAAGTATGTGAGCAGCCTTTCTGGAACACCAGAGGCTCCCTCCATGGTTTTGATGTGTAACTTGCCGAAGGACTTCCCGGGTGAAGTTATTCAAGGCAGAGTAGGCGTTTTGAAATTCGAGAAGAGGCAGAGGTAATCATTCTATCATTTGGATCGATGCGTTGTAGACATTTTACGGCTATGTGCACAAATGGTTCCGAAAGGCTTTGCTTTCCACATTAAATTATAGGTTGGAAACTGCTGCGTTTGCCAACATCGGCTCATTAAATCACTTTTGTATGAATAAACAAGACATGTCTTTGAAGTGGTAGGGTTTTACTTTTGACCGGTTTGCATGTAAAAATACCATGCCTAAGGCTTCCATTTTTGGTTCGTGATCCAAGCGCCGGTTCTGGATGAGCATAGCTTTTAGACCAGGATACGGGCATATATGCGCACCCTTTGCTGCATCTCCTACAGTACCAAAGGAAGCCCAAACACTCGGTTCTCCGCATTCGCCAGCCTGCACCACTGAGAGGTTCCAAAAAATATCTGCTATTAGGATGATCTATCGGACATCTGTTACTCATACACAAACTTGTGAAGAGTGTTCAACACCTTCAAGCTGCTGATAACCCTATTTACTCCTCTCATGGCACCTGCAACTCCCCGGTGTATTAGCACACCGCACCCACATAAAATACAGCCTAAGGTAAGGGCATCCGCATCTTCCTGCCGTGCGCTAGATCGCCTATTAGGCAGAGATCATCTTCTTGTACATAGGGAGAGTGCATATAGTTAACACACGACTAAGAAATTTTCATAGGTTTTTTCTGCGATGAGGTCAAAAAAATTCAGACACCGTACAGATATGTGCGGTGAAGAAAATACATGGCAAGAGAGTAGATCATTTTGTTGAGTAGCAGGACCAGTAAGGGGTGATACCACTCATTGTTTTCTCTATTTTATCTTTTTTCAACAAAAGATGAGTTTATCACAGCAACTTGCTGGCATCAGCAATGCTAACGCTGCTGTGGCTCTTGATAGAAAGAAGAGAAGCAAGCTGCACTCTGTCTCTCTTATCTATGATGCCAAGTACGCTTCTACTCAGGACTATGAGAGTATATTCTTCGAAGCTTTGGAGGCTCTGGAGGAGCTCGAGACTCTCGATAAGAGGTTTGGAAAGTTCAAGCTCAGTATCTTCAGTGAGACCTCCGTGAACATCGATAGAAACGTTCAATCTAAGGAGCAAAACGACAACCTTGATAGGACCATCAATGCTTTCTTGGCATTGCTTTCTCCTTACTGGAATTTGTCTATTGCTTTAGCTGCAGCAGAGTGGCCATTGCGTCGTTTCCAATTCCACATTCACTCAGCAGAGCAACTGCTTCTGTGTACACTGCCATACAGCGACCGACCATTATTCTCCAGAGTTCTCCACACCATCCCTACACTTCCACCCATTTTTCAGTGGTTGAGCACCTATCAAAAACAGCAACAGCAGGGTGGTGCAAGCAATGGAGCAAGGTTGCCATCCAAGACGACCCTCATCAAGGCATTCACAGACTTGGAGTTTTATAACCTCTACTCAAAACACATCATAGAGCAGACCAGGCATAGAAACGAGTACCACCAACAGTTGGTCTTCCTGTTGAGCATGTCTATACAGGCTATTGCATCTCTAGCATCACATGACCTAGCCAAGCTTGGGGATTTGACGCCCTTGGTTTTGGAAGTCTCTGCAGAGCTGTTGAACACCAAGAAGCACTCAAAGGCTTCTGAGACCAGATTGGCAGCCTGCGCTATGCTGGCTGTTCTGGCCTCTTCTGTACCACTATCAAGGGATGTGATCTATGCGGTTATTGAAACTATCATATCCACCTTCAAGAACGAAGAGGGAAATCTCGCGAAGGAGGGCCTTGCCATAATCGTCAAGTTGTTTCAGTCACTGCAGAGCGACTCGTTGGAGCCACTCCCACAGAGGTTTTATAAGAAGCTTCCAGCATCTTTGGTTCAGGATCCTGAGTATTTCACTGTAGTTATTGGATCTGCTTCTGACAACAGCAAGTTCATAACCGCTTACCTGAGGGCAGTGCTGGCCTACGGGAAAACCGAGAACTTGGGCGATATCTCAACTGTCGTCGAATCTTCCAAGCTCTCCGCATCCCGTTCGAAGCAGATTCTCAAGGATGTGCTGAAAAAGGCAACAGGTGACGACGAGACAACGAATGCTGCCATTTTGAAGATTTTGAAGGTTTTCATCTCAAACGATAAGCAGCTCTTTGTGGACTCCCTGGATGAATCTGGTGTTGATCTGGACACTTTGGAAATGAAGTTTCAGACAACTCTTGTTGAGCGTGACAGCCAACAAGTTGATGTGGAAATGGCTGATGCACAGGGGGATGATAACGAGGAGGAGGATTCCGCAGATGCTGTGGATTCCAAGACTGAAGAGGAATTGAAGGCGGAATTTGAATCCACCAGATCAGCAGTCATCTCTTTTCTTCCTCTTGAGCATTCAGCTGCTGAGACCGCGGCTGAAGAGTTTTCGCGTTTGGTTCGGTTGTACATAAAGGCTGTTGAGAAACAGCACTTTGCACTTTTTGCCAGAAGTTGCTTTTCTTCTCCCGAAGTTGGCATCTCTTTTATCCTCAGAGCAGCGCTAACTCCAAATGTACCAGTCAGAGCACGTACCTTTGCGCTGAGGAAGCTCAGATTCAGATTCAGAGAATTGGAGACCAAGTATGCTTTGCACATGGTGCTGCCTTATATCTTTGCTCTTCTCAATGACAGCAACTCGCTCATCAGAGCGTCCGCAGTAGAGCTGGTGAGAACACTCTCTGCCAGACCCATTGAGGAAGCCAAGAGTTTGTTCCTTGCTGAAAACTCCAAGGATTTCCCTGCTTTGACCCCTAAAGACGGCAAGAAGGTGTTGGAACTTTTGGAAGGTGAAATCGCATCTTGCACTGTGGATGCAGATGTGATACTGTCAATCATGGATAAAGTGTTTGATACAAAGCAGCTAGGTGGGTTGGCCCTTGCCACATTCGCAGCATATGCCGTCAACACTGAAATTCCTATGGTGAAAGCACCACTGCTGCGCCTTGTGTGCTCCAGACCAAATACTTCCCACCTCTTCAATACTCTCCTTTCTTCTTACATTGAGGTAAGAAGCCATTGGGAGTCATTGTGTGTCAGTTCTGGGTTTAGTTTCTTGACCTTTGAGACTCAAATAGTGAATATCGCATCTCCAAAGGAGAAGAACTCCCCAACGATTCAATTCCTTTCGAGCTGTCTCTCCTCCAAGTACGAGCAGTTGGCCGCTCTTGCTGCTTCACGTGTCAGAGAGATTTTTACAACCCTTAAGCTTGATTTTAAAATCCACTTTGCCAAGGTCATTGTGGAGCATGCAGTTTCTGACTCCAGCGACTCCGGCGATGACGTCAACTATGACACTGTGGAGCTTTTGGAATCGCTTCCTCTCTCCAATGCGATTTTTGAGCCTATTCTTAAGGAGCTAACTATCAACCAGCAGGAAGGTGGTGCTTCTACTGCTGCCTCTTCCACCAAGAGGAGACGTAGATCATCCGCTGCTGCTAGACAGGCGATGAGGGACGAAGGAATAGCCAAGGTTGCAACAAACCACTTGAAAAAACTAACTGTTGTCCTTGATGTTTTGGCCAAGGCAAGCTCCACCAACAGTCCTGGTGAGTTCACTGGATCCTACGACCTTTTGCGCACTCTCTTCAATGTGTTGGATGAACTCACCACACTTGGAAATGATGGAAAGCTGCCAATCCTATATGCACAAGAGACATTGGCAAGCTGTATGCTCAATATCACAAACTCCCTACAGCAGCAGAAGAATGCCAACACTCATGATATCGCAACAATCAGAGCAGATGTTCTTGTCAATGGAATCCGCTCATCAGATTCTCCACAGGTTCAGAACAAGTTGCTTCTTGTGATTGCAGCCTTGGCTGCTCTCTCCCCCGAGATTGTTCTCCATTCCGTGATGCCAATCTTCACCTTCATGGGTGCTCACACGATAAGACAGGATGACGAGTTTTCGGCACATGTCATGGAACAGGCCGTGCAGCACATTGTGCCTGCTCTAGCCATGGCCAGTTCAGGTGCAAATGCCAGCCAGGAGGAAGTGGAATTCCTCCTGACAAGCTTCATAGGTGCGTTCTTGCACATTCCTCGCCACAGGAGAATCAAGCTCTTTACCACCTTGGCCAGAACCCTTGGTTCAAGGGTATCAGTTGGAATGGTGCTCTTTTTGTGCGGTCAGCAGTACGATACCGCTGTTAAGAAGCACCGTTCTGCAGATGTGAGTTCGCTGGTGGAGTTTGCGTCATCCTTCATGAGACATTTTTCAGCTGAAGAACAGATTCTCATGGTGGAGAGTTACCTCCAGCTTTGGGACAAGATCCCAAGCGAACCCCTTCACAAGGATAATGATGGTGAACTGTTTGCCGAACTTTCATCGAGATCTGTTTATGGATCTTCCGTTCTCTCCTTGAATGCTTCTGAGCTGAACACTCTTAGAAATTCCTTGCTTATTTTCTTGCACCGTTCTTTGACCTCAGACGAGACGGGAAGTGGTTTCTCGCTCCTCCGTTTGAAGGTGGCATCGCTGCTATTGAATGATGATGAGGAGAAGGAGGAGTCGAGTGTGCCCGAAATTGCTTCTCTCCGTGCTAACTTTGGCAATGTTGTGACGTTTATTCTGTCAATGCTTGACAACTTGAAGAGCACTGATAATGATGAAGTTGAGTCCTCAGTTGTTGACAATGTCTACACTGTACTAGATGATGTTTTGTCTCTCCTTCCAATCAAGCAGTTTGCCAAGGCTGTTTGTGAACTTCTCGAGTCATGCTCTGAATCCTCAGAAAACTCCGTTTCCAGTATCCGTACCATCAGAAGTCTCATTTCTCTGATTGGAAGCCGTTTTGACACAGAGTCCAGTGAAGATGTGGATGCCTGTGAGAGTGCTGAATCCCTCATTCCAGTCCTCAACACCCAGCTGTCCACAAATGCCGATATTGAACTCTGCCAGGTCACTCTGGATACCCTGAGCTCTATCTTCCAGAGGTTTGGTCTCCGCTTGGATTGCGCACAATTGATCAACACTCTGAATGTCATTACATCGTCGAATGCTTTCGGAGCGTCATTATTGACTGTGTCCTCTCCAGAAGTGGTTGTGTCCTCTTTGAACAGCATCTCGTGTGTGGTGTCTGCCGTTGGTGTGAAGGCCATTTCGTTCTTCCCTAAGATTGTACCTCCAGCTATCAGCCTGTTTGATAATGTCAATGTAGAGGCAGATGATGAGGATGCATCATCATCGTCATCATCTCAGTACATCCAGTTATCTGTGCTGGTGTTGTTTTCTTGTCTTGTGAAGAAGATCCCAGCATTCATGACGCCCAACCTTAAGGACATCCTTCGTATTATTTTTAGTGCCATGAGGGTTCCTAACGCTACCAGATCATCTCTTGTGGATGTTATAGTTGAGTACATGGAGACAAAGGATGTGCTCACGACTCTGTGCTCTCTCTGGTCGTATGTGTCTGGTTTGGATGCCATCTCTATTGGACTTTTCCTGCATTCCATCGAGATCACGATTGAGCGTCTTGACAAGAAGACTGCTGCGCAGCTGTCGTCTACTTTCCTCAAGTTCTTGCTGTTTGCCTTGGAGTTCAGGTATGGCTCGTCCTTTGACAACAACACCATTCACCGTATTGAGAATTCTCTCTACAGCTGCGGTATCAGCTACGTCATGAAGCTCAACGACAAGATCTTCAGGCCATTGTTTGCTTCTGTGGTGAGATGGGCTTTTGATGGAGAAGGTGTTAGATCAGACATTGGTGAGGTGCAGAGACTGCAGGCATTTTTCAAGTTTTTCCACAAGCTCCAGGAAAGCCTCAAGTCGATCATCACGGGTTACTTCAACTACCTGTTGGACTCAGTTGAGACAGTGTTGCAGAGATTTGCCAGTGGAGAGCTCAACGACATTGCGCTCAGAAGGCTGCTGCTGATTTCGCTCACGTCCTCGTTCAAGTACGACCAAGACGACTACTGGCAGGTTTCATCCCGTTTCGACACCATCTCCAGGGCACTGACTGACCAGTTTACCAATGTCGAAGATAGCATTGGCAAGTATCTTGTCAAAGCTGTGACAGGTCTTGCACAGATCAGTTCTGGATCCGACGAACACAACAAGAAGCTCAACGCGCTTCTACTCACTCATCTTTCTGGCGAGTGCAGTGCAAAGGAAAAACTGTGGGCAGTCAAGTCCCTCAGAATGGTCTATCAGAAGGTTGGGGAAGGCTGGCTCAGTTTGTTACCACAGCTTGTTCCTATCATTGCTGAGCTGCTGGAGGACGACGATGAAGAGGTTGAGCTCGAGGTGAGAGGAGGGCTTGTCAAGGTGATTGAGGGTGTTCTCGGTGAACCTCTTGACAGGTACCTACAGTAGTGTTACACCCGCTGCGGATGCATATCTACAATAATAACATTTACCATCAAATTTAAATATCGTTATGCCTTAGACCAGAGTTCTCCAAAGATAATTAGACGACTATATATCGATCAGAACCTGCCAACGACCATTATATTACCATCTACCGTTCACTAACACTTGATCAACAACCTCAGCAACAGCTACTTCAAAAGTACAAGTGCAACAATAAATAATATCCTTCTCGGTTAAGAAGCTCATCCCAAACACGGGCTCATCGCCCCGCAAGTGAGATACTTGCGTATACACTATGGCCACTGCACGAGGCAGGCGCACAGGGCAGGGCCAAGCAGAGCAGGGCCAATCCTCTAACGTGGACACGCATTGTTGATTAGCCGTAGCATGGAGAGAGAAACCTTTAATTGCAATGTTGAGAGGGACAGAGGATTGTGGTCAACGGCTGTCATAACAATTCCAGCGTTCACACTATTTGGAGGCGACTTGGAGTTTTTTTTCTGGCTATTGGTTGACCTGGAATCGTCCAACCGGGTAAATAACTGTACACACAACTACTTGATCAGATAACTGCCGATATACGAAGATACTGTGAGAGGACCTTCAATTGATTATTCTCACCTCTGAGCCAATATAGAGAAATACAATACATAACAGCACAACAGAGAACTACAGGTGGCAGACTGTACGCGTTACTGCTTCGTGGGAACAGTTAGGTTGATAAACATAGCATAATTATACATATTCGCAACGATGTCAAGTAGGTCACACACGCCGGTCCTGGAGGGACTTGGATTGCACTCGAATATACACCATGTGCTGCCACTGAACAATGACGATCTATCGACAATCCCCGACGACGTCACAAGAGACTCAATTCACAGCATGGCAGAAAGCGTGACCCCCAGTATGGCCTCCACCTCGTTATCGGCGTTTGCAAATAAGGCCAAGTATGGCCGTACGGCCAGACAGGCGTCACACGGACGCAGGGGTAGCGGCAGTTGGAGGAGTAGAAGTGGCTCATTTTCCCTTGGAAGGGGAGTCACCGTTCCCGTGTTCTTCAAACGCTTGCTGCGTCCGCCAACGTTGGACTTTGAGACTGCCATGTGGGAGGTGTTCTATCTTATCTTGCAACCAAAGCGCGTCTACAGATCCATGTACTATCATAGACAAACGAAGCATTCCTGGTCACGAGATGACCCAAGCTTTTTGTTGTTGCTGACATTCTTTGTCACGGTCAGTGCGGTTGGATGGGGTCTGGCGTACTCGCCAGGGGTGTTCCCCATCTTGAAGCTCATTGGATACATGGTGGTGGTTGATTTCCTGCTTGTTGGAGCCGCCATTGCCACGGTATCATACTTCCTCGCCAATAGGTTCTTTGGCAAGCGTGCGGTTGCTGGACTGTCCAATGGCGATATCAGAGATGGCAATGAGAGTATCGTTGAGTGGGCCTACTGCTTTGACGTGCACTGCAATTCCTATTTGATCATATGGCTTTGTCTCTACCTCATACAGTTTGTTCTACTGCCGCTGCTCACCATGAGTAACTGGCTGTCCACTCTCCTCGGTAACTCGTTGTATCTCTTCAGTTTGTCCTACTACTGCGTCATCACATTTTATGGATACAATGCCCTTCCATTCTTGGAACACACAGAGCTCATACTGATTCCGGTACCAATTTTCGGATTTGTGTGGCTCATCATGACCCTGCTTGGGTTCAACATCGCCGCATACATGAGTGATGCCTATTTCAATTAGAGACCCACGGGGCGCAATAGGTTTTGTTATCAATAGAAAGGGAGTTCAGTTGGAATAAAAGTGAAATTACTTGTGTTTGAGTTTTGATATGTATGTATGAGGGTGTAGCTCTCCATCCATGGTGTTCGCATAACGCTACTATAGAGAACCCGAGGGCTTGGCTTTGGCTTTGTTCTTCCACCAATTTCTTATGCTGATAGCGGCCCAGTGCTTTGTGGATGGATTTTCGGGCTTATATTTTCTTGAGGTTTCTCGTTCATTGAGGTACCTCTTTTCGTCTAGGATGCAGAGAGTTGACTCTGAAGAGGAGGAACACGATGAGGGCCAACTCTCTGAAACCCTATTAGGCGAATCAGACAAATTCCTGGGGTGAGTGTTGGATCCTCTGCCTTGAAAGCTCCTAGACCAAGCCCAACTCCTCTGGGGAAGCCATAATCTTATGCCCCTCTTCCGGATATTGGTATTCTGGTGGCTTTTTCCACCATGGGATACTGTGGAAACCTTCATGCTTTGCGGCGACCCAGGAGGAGTTGGGTACCTGGAACATTTTCTGATGTAATGTTTATCATAATAAGCCCTGTGAGTGCTATACTTCTCTCTTGTAAAGCTAGACATGTATAATCAAACACCACTACAATGTGATATCAACTAGTTCAATTATCTGCAATATAGTTGTTTATTTGAACGGACTTGTGCCATCACCTTCAAGTCAGCCGGTTCCATGAAGACGCATCACAAATGTACGAACCACAAACACTAAGAAAAAAGGATTATTAATTATACGGCAAATGGGCAGAAGAATATATGTATATATATAAGAAGTAAATCACACAAGAGATCTGCTATGATCCCGACACCCTGTCTGTTTTTGTGGATCTCCACCAACCATGAGAGTCCACTGAGTGCACACCTGCAAGAGTAACCGTGCATTACTCTAAATTCCACGCGCCTTCTATATTAACTCACTGAGCTTCTCATACACCCCCTCGCTGATCACACCAACCCTCAGGAGATACAAGTGGAGACTCCTGACCAAGAGGACAATCTCCTCCTCATCGAGGTTGATGATGATATTCTGCAGAATAGAACCGAGGTTGAGTTTATGGCTGGAGATGAATGTCTCGTAGTAAAGGTACGAGAAACTGCCCATGAGGAACTGGCAGTCCATTCTATCTGTGATACCACCGTGACCGGGGATGGTGTCGCCAAAGTCCTTGACACCAAATGCTCTCTTGAGCCCCGATGCAAAAAATCCACCAAAGGGGGCAATGAGGGATGCAAAAGTTGCAAGAACCATGGAGTGGAAGTAGATGGGCTTTAGAGCGACAAATTCCTGACCAACGAGCTCGGCAATGTTATTGGGAAGCTTGAAGATGTGAGAGATGAACACAGGGTTGGGAGAACACTGGATTCCAGACAAGATGTTTGCACCGAGGTCACTCGAAACCGGGCAGATGAGATAGTTGTATTTGCTGAGGAAATACGAGAGCAAGACAGCCATTCCACCTGTGCAGAACCAGGCACCGACAAAGCCCTCGACCGTCTTCTTTGGGGAGATCTCGATAAGTTGTGTTCTGCCAAAGGTGATACCGCAGATGTATGCAAAGATATCATTGGTGATGACAAGACCAACAGGTAATAAGAACCAGATCATACCATGGAGAATATTGTTGATGATACAGTGGGCCTGGAGCACAACCAGGAGCAGAGTCATGTGCGTGATACATAGCTGGGCAAACTGGAACTTGTAGTTGCCCTTCTTGAGGCTTGCGACAAAGAAAACAAACCCCATCACATAAAGACAGTAGCTGATGAACTGATGGTGGATCACAAAAGACCTCAAGATGCTGATTGGGAAATGGCCCTGGATGAGGGTAGAAGTGAGGTAGTTGAGCAAACTCTCCCCATCCAGGTAATAGATGGAGGTGACTAGAAAGTACCAGTTCAGTGATCTTGTAAACGGCAAGTTCTGCATGCGGGCGGTCTCGGAAGTGATCGTTATACACTCCTTGAAGACCAGAGTCTGTAATACCAATACAAGTGCAATGGTCCAGATGTGACCGGCACCAATGATGCAAAACATACCCAGGATCATCACCAGAGTCCAAATCGTTCTGACGATGAAGGCCTGCTTCTTCTTTTCCTTCTCATTCACCACTGGGGCCTTTGTCGAAGAATCAGTTGGCTTGAGCGCCGGGCTAGCCGCAGGAGAAGGGGTCACAGTGGACTCCTTGGACTGAACCTTGCTGGCTGGCATTTTATTATAGTACCGTCCTTCGGGGGGAAGTCGTTAATGTTATATGCTGTTTCACGTGCCACCGAGGGATTGATCAGAAAACTTGAATATCTGACTGTTGTCTGTGTTCAAGAATGACTCCCAGATCTGTCTTGGCTATCTTGCCTTTCTGTGTGTATGTGAAAAGTTCAGGAAATAGACATCCAGCACACCAGCTGTAAGTAGTAATCCTGTTGTAGTGAGTTCTCCTTGTCGCGCAAAACGAATGAAAAATTCGTTGATATCTCTCTGTTTTTTTTCCCTTTTTATTGAAAGTGTGTAGACGACACTCAGATACCGAAATGGCCAAACAGCAAAGTGTATGCAATTGATTAGCTAGCTGTTGAAGTGAATTGAGTGGAATAAACAAACGGCCAATACCTATTCTTCCACAAATAAGCAAAAATATTATGAGCAATTCAACCTCACAAGCCAAATTGACAAACGGTGCGCTGCTCCAGTGTGTGTCCAAACGTTTTACTCGATTTTTCAATACTCCCCCATAGGAATTTACTGATTGCCCTTCCTCACAGCCCTCCCATCTCTTCCAGCTCTTCTCTTCCTGCCTACCCTTTCCTGCCTGCATAGCGTGTAACTGTTGGACATTGGCCTCGTTGATCTGCTAACATCACATGTTAATGTCACATCCGCAACTGACAGAAGGGGCTCGGGATCAAGAGGGACCACCACCGCTTTCCCCACCGATTCTGTCTGGCGATGCGATGGCATCGGATGGGATGGGCAAGGAGCTGCTCGCTCGGTGACAAAAACCGGTTGAACCTTAGGTAGTGCAGCAGGGTTTCGGGCAGTGGGTGATGGATTAGAGAGGGGGTCATCGGAAGCCAGTGGCAGGTCAATAACCATTAAGCCAGACAATGGTGCAGAAATGTCTCACAATAGAACACTTAAGAGAAGATGAGCAATCTCAAACAACCTAGAAAGAGAATGTGTGGAGATTCCGCCTAGAAAGCGGGTACCATTGGGGAGTCCAGATCGCTGGTCCACCACGGAAAAGGCCCATCACACAGCCCAGCTCACATGATAACACTCGATGCTCTAGGCGAGATGAGACGGTGGAGCCACCCCCGAGAGCGCCAACTGTAAGCCTCTCTGTGTGCTGCGGGTCATTTGGGTGAGAGGCGTGTAGTGTGTGAGATAGAAAGATAATAGGGCAGACGATAGGGCAGACGAGTGAATGCAGAGAGAGAGAGAGAGAGAGAGAGAGAGAGAGAGAGAATAATATTTAGCTTATTCTGTATATCGGATCTGACATATAGGTTCTAGCACTCTGCTCAAACTTACTTGTATATATTTTGTGAAGTTCATAAAGTCCCGAGAAAATTCATCTCACCGTTTATCGGTATATCACATCGAGGAATAACACACATATCACTGTATGACTGAATACAAGGTTGAGAAACCAACACCAAAGAGCACAAACGGTTTTGTGGAGGAGAAGAAGGCTTATCTCTTGGAGAAAATAGATGAGGATGTCCAGGCCATCAATAGGCTCAAGGCAGAGCTCAAGAAGAAGGAGAAGGAGCTGAGTGACATACAGAACAACAATGTTGAACCACCAAAAGAGGGAAAGCGTGGGGCACAACCACAGACACAGCCCCGTGAAGCTTCAACGGAGAGGATGCAACTCAAAGACTCAAACTGGAAAGATAATGCAGGAAACACCCTATATGAAGGAATAGACTCGAAGGCATACAGACAGTATGAGCTGGCGTGTGATAGGGTGAAGGACTTTTACAAGGAGCAGCATGAGAACCAGACCGTTGCCTATAATCTCCAGGCAAGGATAAATTTCAAGAGCAAAGTACGAGACAGAATGACTGTGTGGGATGCCCTCACAAAGTTAAATGCTCTCCTGGATGAAAGTGATCCCGACACAGAGCTGTCTCAGATAGACCATGCCCTACAAACAGCAGAAGCGATCAGGCGAGCCAACAAGCCCCGCTGGTTTCAGCTCGTTGGCCTCATCCATGACCTTGGAAAGCTCCTCTACTTTTATGACAGTAAAGGGCAGTGGGATGTGGTTGGTGATACATTCCCAGTGGGGTGCAGGTTCTCAAAGAAGATCATTCACAACAACTTCTTCAAAGAGAACCCTGACTACAAGAATCCTCTATACTCAACAAAATACGGTATATATTCTCCTCACTGCGGACTGGAGAATGTGATGCTGTCATGGGGTCATGATGAGTACATGTATCATGTGGCCAAGCTTCATTCAACTCTCCCGTTGGAAGCTTTAGCAATGATCAGGTATCATTCTTTCTACCCTTGGCACCAAGAAGGAGCATACACATATTTGATGAATGACCAGGATAAGGCCATGTTGGAGGTTGTAAAGGCTTTCAATCCGTATGATTTGTACAGCAAGACCGACGTGGTATATGATGTAGAAGAACTAAAGCCATATTACTTGGAGCTGATTGATGAATTCTTCCCCAACAAGATGGTGGAATGGTAGGGTGTGATGTATTTACATGTGGTCTCACACACATCTCAAGATATATGACGCGGCATTTATTTGTTTATTGGTTTGGATTAATTAGGTATTGGGCGCATGTAGAAATTTAGACAAATGGTATATTTTTTAAGCGAACATTATGATATATTGTGTGACGTCTCTTTTTTTGTGCGTTTTGAGACGTCAATAAAAATACATAAAAGGGCAGTTTATGGCTGCCAAACGAAGTACTAACATTACAAGTTCAATTGATGATGAACGGAAAACATAACAAACAACAACCACAAGATGTCTTTCTCAAGACTCAGGTAGCTGTCCGACATAAAGTCAGAGGTATCATTCTATTAACTGAAAATTCCCCCTTTGAATCACTCCAACAACTGGATGATTCCGAAAGACTGCTCAATACCATAAGGACCAGGGGCCTTCCACAAGTCATTGTAGGTTGTGAGCAAGGTGACATCAGCACCAACGGTGTCTAGAATTGCAGCAATTGCAACCTTCTGGTTTGCAACAGATGGGACGTTGTCTCCATTCTGAATTCCAGAGCTTGGATATCCAGTCTCAGTCACCAAGACTGGGAGGTTGCCGCATATACCCTGGATGAGAGAGATCTGTCCTGCAACGAAGCTTCCTGCGGTTTGGGCAGAGGCATACAAGTCAAAGTAAGCATGAGCATTGATACCCACCAGATCGATATCGGAATCTGTACACAATGATGGGTTATTCTCAAAAGTCACCGGTGGTTCAGAAGTGGTGATCAGACCGTTGTAACCGGCAGCCCTCAGCTGTGACTTGACAGAAGCAATCTTATCTATGAGCTCATCAACGGTACAGTAACCCGAGATGACAGCCTCATTTCCAACGGTGAGGAAGGTAAAGAGATCCCATCCCTTTGATGACTCAGTAGTGACCCAATTGATGAGATCGGTCACATCCTGATCAATGGAATCCACGCCATCAGAGTCAATCCAGAATCCCTGATTGATGGTCAATCCAAGCTGTTCACAGATTGGCTCGATGGTTTGTAAGTAGTTACAGTCGTTTCCGTAGACTCTGATGGAAGGAATTCCCTTTGACTGAATAAGAGACAAGTCATAGAACACCGTGTCATAGTCCTTGCAATAGCCGTTGTCAAGGTATGGGGAGTAGGCAATGTACTTGGGGATCACTGAAGTGACTGGAGTAGAAGAAGGCACAAGAGTGATGTCCATCTGAGATGCAGTCAAAGTGAATGAATTAGTGGTGACAGTCTTCAAAGTAGTTGGGGTAAAAGTGCTCGAAGTAGAGGTAGAGCTGGTTGAGCTGCTGGTAGTACTGGTAGAGGATGTAGTGGTACTAGTCGAGCTTGTGGAAGAAGATGAGCTTGAAGTAGTGGAGTCATCTTCATGAGTGGTTGGTTCCGGATCGTTGATAGCCACAGTTGTAGCATCCTCTGTAGAAGATGAAGAAGTCGAAGATGTGGTTGGAGTTGCAGCCTCTGGGGTAGAAGTTGTAGTTGGTGCAACAGCCTCTGGAGTGGAGGTGGTAGTTGGCGCAACAGCCTCTGGACTGGAGGTGGTAGTTGGCGCAACAGCCTCTGGACTGGAGGTGGTAGTTGACGCAACAGCCTCTGGAGTAGAGGTAGTAGTTGGTGCTGCTGGAGGTGGTGCCTCGGTGGTGGTTGTTTGCACAGGCGCAACTGTTGGTGTAGTGTCTTCATTGGTAGAGGTCTGCATGTCCTGAGTATCTGGGTCAACGGCAGTGCTGGGCGTGATGAGGGTGGTGGTGTATGTTGCACCAGCGGAAATGATCACCTCCACCATAGGAACAGAAACCACCTCGGTAACCTCATTCACATGGGTCACTGTGGTAGGCTCAGCAGTGAAGTATCGGGTAACCAACAATGGCTGTGCCAGAGCGGCGGAACTCATGTAGAGAGCACCCAACAATGATGAGGCAACCTTCATTTCAAGCTATTCACAACGAGTAGTGGGTTTGTAGTTACGCTCGAACTTGGTAATCACAAACGGGAATTTCTTTCTTGCAATGATGCTGTTAGCAATAGAAGGAAAGGAGTGAATCTTAGTTGGTGGTCGAGCTGTGGTCAAAAATGAGTGAACAAGTTAGGAATTGATTAAACAACGCCTGACTATAGTGAGTAGACCTGACAGCTGTGATTTCAAAGACTGATCGAGTAGATGGAGAAGGAGAGGAAAAGAAAAAGAAAAAATGAACTACGCAAAAAAGGAGATCGGTGTCGCTTCTTATATATCTTGGCTGGAAGACGTTCAGCCGTCCTGCTTTCCGAGATGGTGAACATAATATGCTAGCCTTCTTCCATGCTTAATCGTACAGCTGCAGCAGATGCATGCAAGTAATCTATCAAATTCGTACATTGATTTAGATCTATCGGCATCGATTTGATCCAAATCAGTCAAGAAAGCTAGCCGCCTACTTATTCTCAAAAACCAGCCCCACCGCACGGTTCCTGGAGATGAGCATCTCAGAGGAGGCAGGAAGTTTCCCAATCCGGATGATATGCACGACCTGCATGATGCAAGATTCCTCGGGGCTGGTTTGTGCTTTTGTCCAATATGAGATCTCAGCATTCAGTGACATGGAACGCTGTCGAGCTGGTATATTCAAACATGCTATCTTGAAATTCGATTCCGCGAATGATTTCATATGAAATTAGAGTCCTGAAATCTGAGAGTTGCTAACGCCACTCGCGGAAACAAAGCGAAGCCGCAGAATGCTTATTTTTAGACGGATATATTAGTCAGTGCACTACCTGTGAGAGATGCATCTCACTCTTGGCAGACATGCTTCGATAAGTAACTGCCGCATGCCCTGATTCGGCACAATTCAAGATTTCGAGCTTAACAGTTCTGGAACTACATTATTCTTTCCAAGCCTGTTACAAGAAAAAAAAGCCCTCTTTCAGAAAGAAGAATGTGAAATGCTTGTTCCATTTTTTTTTTTTCGTGACTGAATCACACAGGAATGGCTTTGCAGGAAGTGACGTAACCTCCTTGTAATGCTTTTCTTCTGGCCAGAGCTGTATTCTTTGTCTTTGGAGAAGGATTCTCTGCCCAGCGACCATCTTCAGCCGTTCTCTCAATAACTGAAATCTACATTTATGCAAATTTGCAATTAGAGGCAAATGAGGTAAAACTTGGTTGGCTCTATCATCTGAGCTGATCATCACTCTGTGTTCTTCCTATCGGACCGCCTTGTGGTGTACTCAAACATGCAGGTCAGAGTTTCGAAGGCTCGGCTTATTCAAGGGAAATCAATCCTCAATATCACAGCATTTTTAAAAGGGCTTATGTCGCTGGCGTTATTGCTTGATTTTCCTTTCAAAAGCTCATTCAGCTCCTCCACAGACATGCCAGTGTTTCTGCCACGTTTTGTGGCATACAGCGCTGCATAGTTACTGCTTCTTTGGGAGTTGAGCCGCACCCAGAGATAAGCATCTTTGTGTATGCATGATAACTGTCAGTTGGAACAATCAAGAATGCTATGAAGAAGATCTCCATGTAGACATACTTAAACTTGTGAAAAGATAAAACACACTAGTAAATGACTGATAAGGACTGCTATTTGGGGAAAGGAAGGTTGGAAAAACGCTTGGATGTCCACCATGGAGAACACGTATGAACATCAACATGAGAGAATTTCAGACCTTGCGAACCAAGGAGGTGGGAAAGAGAAAAAACTACTGCAACCCTCTCTTCTCGAAGAAAGTATAACACAGGATCAATCCTTGGAATCATCGAAAGGAGCCCTCTGGTACAGCTTTTGTATTGGCTTATCAGGTCTGTTATTTGGATACGATATTGGCATGTTGGGTGGGACATTCAATCTTGAAATGGTGCAGGTAACCTATGGAGATACTAAAGTGGAGGAAACTGGAACATTTCACAAGAGCACCCTGGGAATGTTAGTAGGAGCCTCTAGCGTTGGTGCTGCGTGTGGAGCTCTGCTTCTTCCGCGCTTTGCTGATAATATTGGAAGAAGGTGGATGATTTTCCTCAGTATGATTGTCTACCTGGTAGGAGGTGTTATCTTGATATCTTCCAAAGATGACTGGAAACAACTAGTTGCAGGTAGATTTTTGAATGGGGTGGGTATAGGCTGTGCTTGTGGTGTTGCACCGATGTTGATCAGCGAACTGGCTCCGATGAACATTAGGGGATTTCTCATATCTGTGAACCAGCTTCTCACAACAGTAGGAATAGTTTTTGGCACAGGAGTGATTCTGATTGCAACTCATCTCTCTGGAATATGGCAATCCATACTTCCCTGGTTGGTGAGTATTCTATTAGCTATCCTTTCCGGGATTTCTGTGTGGATGAGCCCAGAATCGCCTGTGTACTTGCTACTCGTTGGGAAAGAGAAGCTAGCGAAGGATTGTCTATCCAGAATGTACAACATCCCACAGACCTCGTTACAACTAGATCACCTCATGGCCCTCCTACACCCGTCTGGCCTGGATGGGCAGCAAGAAGGGCTTCCAGACTCAGAGAAGAAACCACTTTTACATGGCGAACCTAAGATACTCTTGAGAACTGTTGTGGGAGTTACTCTGATGTGTTTACAACAGTTGTGTGGTATCAATTACTTTTTCTTCTACGGGACGGATGTTTTCCAAAAGGCAGGATCCAGAAATCCTTTTCTGATATCTATATACCTTGCGGTGAACAACCTTGTCTTTTCGGTACTCTCAATGTTTGTGATTGATCGAATAGGCAGAAGGACGCTGCTATTGTTAGGCGGGCACATAATGTGGATTTCAATGTGTATATTTGCCACGTTGGGATCTACGTTTCTTGTTATTGACTCAGATCACACAAACTCTAAGGCAGCGACTGCTATGATAATTGTTTCATGTTGTTTCATTGGTGGGTTTGCCGTATCTTGGGGCCCCGTGACATGCATTGTCTTGAATGAGATATACCCAGGGGAGTATAGGGCTCGTGCTACGTCGGTAGCGTTTACATTCAATTGGATTCTCAACTTCTTGGTTTCATTTTCAACACCGATCATAGTCAGTCAGATTGGTTTTCAATGTGGTTATATTTTCATGGGGTTTATATTGACTGGGGTTGCCTTTGTGTGGGTGTTCATTCCAGAAACAATAGGACAGAGCATCGAGGATATTGATTCCTACTACGCAGCTAGCTATACTTTCTTTAAGCAGAGCAAATTGCTCAGGGGGAAGAAAGGGGCAGAGTAATAACAAAAATTGCACACAGAGTATGATGAAATATATGTAGATCTGATCATAAAACTCTTTATGCAGAATCCTGATTCTGATTTGACCTTCCAGGGTACAGGCGGAAGGGCAGGGCAGTAAACACAGAGCAAGCAGTTTAAGATGAGTGAATGCCAGCAACATTGATTTTTGTGTAGGTCTGGTTAAGCATCACTGTGGAGACACATTGTATATCCAGATGTAACCTAATAACACAAACTCAGGGTCTTAATTTTAAGTAGATCTCGTATCGTAGTGGTATATGAGCATTAGTGCTAAGCTCTCGCAACGGAAATTCCTCTCTGCTTCAACACTCACTAGCTAGAAGCTTGCCTTTTCTTCTACATGATGGACTTTCGAGGGGCCACTGAGGAGATAGAGGACCCTACTATAGCAACAGGCTCGTGGAAGAGAGGAGGATTCAGAAAAGTATTCAGCAAGTTATTTGCAAGGAACAGGGGGAGCAGTGAGGTAGTTACCCTTTCAACTGGAAAGTTATCTACAGATGTTGCATTGACACCTGTTCATACATCAACTCTGGGGGAGAACTCTGCCGAAAAGGTTGATATCTCATACAATGAATATGAATTCTTCAATGAAGGAACATTTCAAGAAAGTGTATCCATTATTTCAACTCTAAAATCATTTGATAAGCAAGCTTCTCATGAAGAAATACCTGACACCCAGGAACAGAGATTTCCAATAGACAAAATGGCAGGAATAACTGTAGATTTTTCGGGGCCCAGCTATGTCCGTTTCCGGGACTTTTTGAGATACAGGAAAAGGAATATGAAGAACGAATGGGGTGAACTTCTATGGCGAAGGGAAAGGTTTGTAGGCACGTTGGAAGAAAGATATATCAAGGCTGGTGAATGGGATTGGGATTCGGTTATTGCCGATATGCATTTGCTAGGCAAGATAGGTCGATTTGACTCGGAGCAGACGATGAGAAGAGCAAATATGACTGAAATCTTTAGCACCCTGAGATGGAAGACGCTTTCTACAATGCGAAGGAAAAAACTTAAAACTCAGGAATCCTCACCCAGCTTCCGTAACCTCAATAATGAGGTATTGGATAGGATGCCTGCTGTCGACGGTATTGGTATGAACGGTCTTCCATTGATGTATATCCAGACCAAGACCCCAAACATCCCTGTCATAAGGCCTACACGTTGTTTCCCAACCTTTTCAGCATATGATCGTATCCCTTCAGAAATCTCATCCAATAGTGTTGACCTTCCTCGTTATAACCTTTCAAACTCCAGAGCAGCCAATTTTGACAGATTAATCAAGCCTAGGAGAAGCTCTAGTAACTATACCCCAGTTTCTGGAGAAACAACGGGAACTCCAATAGAGAGAAGTCTTCCGGGTTTAAGGGAATACTCTATTGGTAACCCATATAACAATGGATTCGGACAAAATGAAAGTGGCCACAAGAGGAGTGCTGTTCTCCATGAATCTGGGCAAACAGGGAATCCTTATTGCTTTTCCCCATCCATTTCCAGCCTAGTTGACGACAAACAGTCAGACTATGATTTGCCCCGGTTGTCAAAGTTCAATAGGAGTGCAAACTCATTCAGGAAGCCATTCATGCCCAAAAAGCCTAACATCCGGTCTCCTCTCTCACAGGTTCATCATCCCCCAAAATATGATAGGAAGTTAAACCAGATAGCAGAGTCAGCAGAACTGAAGAAAAAATTAACATGGCCACCAAGAGAGGTTATGGGAGTGGTCATTCCCAAACGTAGAGCTATAGCACCAGTTTCTTATCAACTAAATAGCCCATGGGATGTCCCAGATCAACCATCTCTCAACGATATTGGTAAGGAGAAACAGTTGATAGAGGAATTTCAGAGATTACTTGAAAGAGCTCTTGGGTGACCATCTCAATTTTTTTTTTTAGAAATTATTCTCACATATATATTTCTTATATAAAATTCTAAAAATACATCTTTCCCAAGTTGTAGTTTGAAGAATTTTTCAGTTAAAATGATTTCTGCACATAAACACGACCGATAGATCAAAAAGGTGAAAAATTTGGCATCTTTGAATTTGAATACCCTGTGACGAGACAATGTGTAGATTATTAATTAGTTATTGTTGAAGTTGTCGTTATACTTAACGATTAGTAGTGTAGACTTTAATGTGTAGTACACGTCTTCAACAATCAAAGAGGAACACAAGCAACATACGACGATGGTAAATTGAACCACAACAAGGGAATTACGGCAATAAAAGAAATCGGATCAGTATAATTGGCATAGGGTCGTCCAGAAATGAGGAACCATATCCGGTTGCAGATTCTATTCCTTAGCAGGCACAACCTGTGCCTACGTATAGAACAAACCCGAGAGCAAACAGAGACAACGGCCCTCCACCTCCTTGGAACCTCCAACACTGAATCCCTTACGCACGTGTGGTAACACTGGGATTTTTCATACAACCTGTATTGACTTATTAAAACATTTCAATGACAAGACATTTAACGGGAAGTAGCCTGCACCTTCTGGAAAGCACCCTTAGCCTGCTGCTTGGAGATCTTAGCACCACCGGCAGCAACGAGCTTAGCCTTCTCAGCCTTCTTGGCAGCCTTAGCAGCCTTCTTCTTTTCCTTGTCGGCGTTGGCAGCGGCCTCACGGGCAGCCTTTCTCACCTCTGGCTTCTGGTTACGACGCTCCTTGATGAGCTCGACGGAAGCACCAACGATGGCTCTCTGGTGCTTGACGCTCTTTCTAGAACGCTTCTTGGACACCTCCTCGGTGATACCCTTCTTGTGGTGTCTTCTGTACAGAACAGTCCAGGAAATTCTTCTTGGGTTCTTTCTCTGGTGGAAGAGAGAAGCAGACTTGGAGGACTGGAAACGGAACACCTTGGAGTCTCCACGGACAAACAAGGTACCGCGACCTGGGTAGATCTTGGAGCCGGAAAACGAGTCAATTTCAACCTTCATTTTTACGGACTGTGACTTGTGATATTCGAGAAAACTGGCTTGATTTTAATATATACTTTTAACCTCCGATATACCTTTAGCTCTCGTGCTCTACAGAATGGAGGTTGCCAGACTGAGAAGGTGTGTGAGCGTACAACTGAGCTTTGTCACAGAGAGAATGAGCTTTGTGAATTTGCACCTCTCCTGCGTGTATTTGAGAGGTGCACGCAAAATATTGGGAGCTAGTGCGGTGTAGTGTGGTACCATTTTGGGAAAGTTTGTGACGGTGAAAAATTTGCTAGGCATATCTGGGCATGCATGAACAACTGAGTACTCAGTTTGAAGAGAGCACACTGTAGACTATCCCTTATTCTGAGCATCACACGCCCAATGGCTTCCTCCAGCCATTTCGGTTCCTCGCTACTGCTCATCTCCTCGTGGGAGATTTTTCGTTTGCAATTTTTTTAAATCTTCAACGTCAGCTAGGTGATAAAGGAGGTATACTTTCTTCTTCTTCTTTAACTACAACCGACCGGAGTGTATAATTCACAAAAAACGCAGAGATGGTCAGTACTTCTTTTTAATTGCGTCTTTATGTATATCTGTGTGTCTCTAGTTCAAGAATCATGGGGGAGCCTTTAGCTAGTGCTTGCCCATTCACCTTTTTGCCAACGGATGTCACTTAGATATGTACATTGAGAAGAGCACATGTTTCCCTCTTGTAGAACACTCCAACTAACTATTTCAATACAGGCCCCAAAAGTTAAGAAGTCCTCCGAGAACATCAACTCGAAGCTTGCCCTGACCATCAAGTCGGGTAAGTACACCCTTGGTTACAAGTCCACCGTCAAGGCTCTCAGACAGGGTAAGGCTAAGCTTGTTATCATTGCTGGTAACACCCCAGTCCTCAGAAAGTCTGAGCTTGAGTACTACGCCATGCTCTCCAAGACCGTTGTCTACTACTTCCAAGGTGGTAACAACGAGCTCGGTACCGCCTGTGGTAAGCTCTTCAGAGTTGGTGTCCTTGCCATTCTCGATGCCGGTGACTCCGACATTCTCACCTCTGTTCAGGCTTAATTGCTTTGAGTAGGGTGATTATATTGAATAAGACGAAGGTTCTATAGTGAGGGAGTGCTTCATGTATATATAAAGAACGTAATATTTAACAAAACGCATATTCAATAACAAAGTTTCTGTTGCGTAGTAGGCATAAATCACTGAGAGTAACTTTTTGGAATTGAATTCTATGAAGATTTGTTTGGGATCATGCATGTCAAGTTATGTTGCACAGTGTCTTCATACACGAGATATACAAATTTCTTCCGGGAATTGGCCTGCCCGAAATGCCTTCCTTATGCATAGTATGCACATCGAGGTCAAGCGGCTTAACTCAACCTGCCAAAATTGTAGCACATACAAGCGCTCTTCGTATCCGAGACTGCATAATTTTCACAAGAATACACCAATGGCTAAAAAACGCATATACACAACTCTTAATTTGGATCACAAAAGTGTTACCGTTGCAGTTGCAGCTCGTTTTTAACGTCGTGTCTCCTTTCGTACGGCATCTCTTTAGCCTCCAAAGCTCAGCTAGGCTCTACCTCCTGCACCTCTCTGCGCTGCTGATCTCACCATCGGACCCTTCCTCTCCTTCTCTGCTAAAGCCACATGAACCAGGCCGTAGATAACCTGCATGCAAGATTACCCGACTGCAAAATAGCCTCCGAGAGCATCGCAATAAACAAAGGATATTTCTGCTGGTGCAGGAGTGACTCCACAAGGAGAGAAAAAGAGGTATGATTGCTTCGGGTTTTCCCTGGTGAGTCAAATTCCGTAAAGGGAGAGGTGTATATATACATATATTGGCGGCTGGACATCAAGCAAATTGTTTTTGTTTTTTTGGGTATCTCCTTTTAATCAAAAGGTAGGAAAACGGTCACATAGAACATGCTATCTGCTCCGGCTTCAAATGCCTTGGTCTACTCGACCTATAGCGCCATGCTGGTGGTTGGTGTTGGGATTGCCCTGTTCATGACTGATAAGGGCAGTTTCCTTTCCTCCAATAGAACCAGAAAGGGTGTCCCCCTTGCGCTCAACTTCATTGCGAGTGGTTAGTATACCCATTTAACAAAAAGGTCAAGCTAGTGTATTCAATGGAGGCCTCGGACATCAGTCTGTGGTTTTCTCCCTTCTCGTAATCCAGGATTTCCATTTTAATTTGCAACATGTGTTACGTTTCGTTTTCGATCTTCACCAACCCGGTGTGTTTTCCTTGGTTAGAAGTTTTTTTGTCTTTTATGCCAACAATATTATTTAAACGGGTGCTCTTGACGTGGTAGCTGAAAGAGCTGAGATTACACCGTTGGAACTCGAACAAGTTAGGACTTGCGTGAGGATTACTTAATATTGTTGAATATGGCTACTGATACTTAGGTTTAGGACCAAGCTCGTGGAAGCATGGAGAGGAAGAGGTTTCTATCAAACACACATAAACCATATCTCATTAGGAGGGTGGCAGACAACGTTGTCCCACCAGGCAGATTTACACAGCATTTCACCATCTCACCCTCTAGAACACACAATTACGAACAATCATTGACCGGATTCGACCATCACGAGTCTGCCACACATTGGATACCCCTCTTTCATCTCTTCTGCGAGTTGGTCACTCGTTTCTTGACTTGCTATTCTAACAAAACCTCTAGCTATGGGTGTTGGCATCCTCACCACTTATGCTCAGATCGCAAACATTGCGGGTATTCAAGGCCTGACAGTGTACTGTTTGACGGGAGCAATTCCGATTTTCATGTTCTCGTACTTTGGCCCTCTCATCAGGAGAAGATGTCCAGATGGGTTTGTCCTCACCGAGTGGGTGTTCCAGAGGTTCGGTGCCATTACAGCTCTATACCTATCTGCTTTCACCATCTTGACCATGTACCTGTACATGGTTAGTGAACTCACTGCCATTCAGTATGCGATTGAGTCCCTGACTGGCCTCGATGCAACTCCATGCATTATTGTGGAGTGTGTGGTCACGTCTATCTACACAGCTCTTGGAGGCTTCAAGGTTTCCTTCACCACAGACACTTTGCAGGCTGCCTTTGTCCTTGTGATGCTCATCGTTGGTATTGTCGCGTACTCCTTGAACGTGCACATTGATCCCGCTTTGAAGCACGAGACAGCCCACGAGTTGCTGGGATCCAACAAGCTGGGCTGGATGCTGGTGTATATCTTACTCGTGGCCATCGTCACAAACGACTGTTTCCTCTCTGGTTTCTGGCTGCGTACATTTGCCGCCAAGACTGATAGGGATCTGTATATCGGAACTGGTATTGCCTCTTTCATCATCTTTGCCATCTGTTTCATCGTTGGTATCCCAGGTATTCTTGCGGTGTGGACCGGCGACCTTGAGATTGGCGATGAGAACGGGTCCAATGCCTTTTTCATTCTCATCGCTAAAATGCCCAACTGGGTTCCAGGAGTGATAATTGTGTTTTCCGTGGCTTTGTCCACCGCAACCTTTGACTCTTTGCAATCTGCTGTGACGTCTTCCATTTCCAATGATGTTTTTAGAAACAAGATCCCTATTCTCTGGGTTAGAGGAATTGTTCTTCTGATCATGGTACCATGTATTGTTGTTGCAATCAAGGCTGCTGCAAACGTGCTCCAGATCTACCTGATTGCTGATCTCGTGTCCTCCTCCATTATTCCTATTCTCTTCCTTGGCCTTTGGGACAAGATGTACTTCCTCACGGGCTGGGAGGTGATGGGCGGTGGCCTCGGCGCCCTTGTAGCTGTGTTCGTCTTTGGTACAATTTACTATGGTGATGCTACAGCTGGTGGTCAGTTGCTTCTTATCTGGAATGGTATCTACGACCCCAATGACTGGGGTCCCTTCGGTGCCTTTGTTATCGCCCCCTTCGGTGGTATCCTAATTGGGTTTGTCATTCTCGGTATTAGATTATCGCTGCTCTGGTCCTATGCCAAGTTCACCGGCACTCCATTCACGGCATTGGATAAGCCAGAGCAACAGCTTTCTGAAGATGATGCTACCAGTCTTATCATCGACCACCAAGAAGTGAGTTATGATTCTACTGGCACCATCAAGAAGAGTGCTGAAGTGGAGATCTAATGTAGTGTACCCAGCTCTATCGATGTAGGTACTATGTATCCTCCTTTCGCTCTTTTTCCTGCAATCTGTTGCAGTTACTTTTCTTTTGTATGTATCTGTAGACCTGTGGTGACTCGGACCACAATATACTAAGAAATGCTATATATATATATAGATCTACAACTTTCTAAAATTTGCGTTAAGAGCTGTACCCCATGTTTCTATGCCAGCTGCCCTCATGCAGAGGGCCTATATAGAGGGCCATCTAATTGCTTACCTGCAGTCTGAGCCATCTTGCATACTGAGGCCAGAAAATATATTTAAGGCTTCATTCAGCATACATCTCTGTCTCAAAGATTGGTGGGGTCCTAACGAATCTATATAATTTCGGAGTCGAAATAGTTTCGTTTTTTTATTTCATTCAGGCCCGTTTACATAAAGGAGAGCCATTTTCCCCTTTTATCATCCAATACCAGCACCCATGCCCAGCTTAGATCAGTTTGCCAAACCTGGGCAGACTCATTATATTGCACTGGGACTGGAAGGTTCAGCCAATAAACTGGGAGTAGGTGTGATTCGTCACCCGGTGGGTAATCTAACGGTTTCCAACAAGGCGGATGTCCTGTCGAACGTGAGAGACACGTATATAACGCCTCCAGGGGAAGGTTTCCTGCCTAGAGATACCGCACGTCACCACCGTAACTGGGTAGTGAGAATCATCAAGAGAGCTCTCAGTGATGCCAAAATACAAGGAAGCGAGTTGGATGTCATCTGTTTCACACAGGGCCCAGGAATGGGAGCGCCTCTTCAGAGTGTTGTCGTTGCAGCTCGTACGCTTTCACAGCTGTGGGACATTCCTCTGCTAGGGGTCAACCACTGTATTGGTCACATAGAGATGGGCAGGGAGATCACCAATGCCACTAACCCAGTGGTGTTATACGTCAGTGGAGGAAACACACAGATCATTGCGTACTCGAGACAGAGGTATAGAATATTCGGAGAGACGCTTGACATTGCCATTGGTAACTGTTTGGACAGGTTTGCCCGTACGCTCAAGATCCCCAACAACCCTTCCCCTGGCTACAACATAGAGCAGCTGGCCAAGAAGGGTAGTAACCTTGTGGAACTGCCGTACACTGTGAAGGGAATGGACCTGAGCATGTCGGGGATCCTCGAGTTTATAGATAACCTCGCTGCGGATCTGTTTTCTGGAAAGAAAAACAAGCTGCTGATAACAGAGAGCGGAGACAAGATCACAACAGCTGACCTGTGTTTTTCCTTGCAGGAGTGTCTCTTTGCGATGTTGGTGGAGATTACAGAAAGGGCCATGGCCCATGTGAACTCCAATCAGGTGCTCATAGTTGGTGGTGTGGGATGCAACGAGCGACTCCAAGAGATGATGGGTATAATGGCCAGAGACAGGAAAGGCTCTGTGTATGCCACGGACGAGAGGTTCTGTATTGATAACGGTATCATGATCGCACATGCTGGCCTGTTGCAGTACAGGATGGGGGACACCACACACCTCAAGGATACAGTTTGCACACAAAAATTCAGAACTGATGAAGTATACGTCAAGTGGAGAGACAACTAGATATCTGGGACTGTGTAAAGCAGAGCTGAGTTAGTCTTTATACTACACCATAAATTAATTATATATATCTAAGGGCTTTTCCACTGGAGGTGATTGACTTGAATTTCTATCGTAGGTTAACTTCATTTACGCTGGCTCATGGACTCTTTATATGGAACTCCAAATAATGCACCAAGAGAGCTCATTGATCACAGGGACCTTGATAAAATATCCATTAGTCTCATTTGTTTTCGAAATATTTATGATCTCACCGGGTTCTCTCCCTGTGCACATGATCGGCTTCCACTTGCATGCAGGACGGGTTTGTTTTCTTTTCGCGCACATTTATGCGTGCAGACGCGTCTTCAATAAACGATGAGAGAGTGTCAACGAATGTTTAGTTAATAAGATACGTTGTGACCAGTGTAGAGCAAAAGAGGACTAGAAAGACTTTAGTTTTTGAATTTGGGGATACCTTGTATTTCTGTGCTTTTGTACACCATATTACTCACGAAGACTACCGATTGATAGCGTTAGATCACACAAAACGACGAGGGAAAAATGTCCAGCATTGATTTCCATCTCAACACCATAGCCGAGGGTGCACATTCGCTTGAAACGTTATACTTCCGTCCACCGGGAATATTTACCAATGCAATGTTGCTGGAGCCAGAGATCACCACACTTATACGGGATGCGGATGAATACGAGGGCTCGTTGTACGTGACGAATGCGATGGGCGAGGCGAGGCGAACGGATGGGGCAAAGGGGTTTGTAGAGAGCACCGACAATTATAGACAGGGCCAGGTGTACCAGCCTGTGGTGACGGTGCCCATACCCATATCAAGTACTGGTGATGGTGAGGATCTCGAAAAACAGATACGCAAGACAACAAACGTGCTTCACAACGTAGACGGAGGATCCATTGGCGTTGAGGCTCTGGTTGAAATGGCCAGAAATCTCACAGGTAATTACCCAGTGGTGGGAATAGAGGACAAGCTAAAGGAGTACCTAGCCAGGTATAAGCTTCTCAATAATGAGATAGCGGAATATTCTGAGCTGGTGGAAGAGCAGAAGAAACATCTGGCTGCTTTGAACGTGAGCGTGAATGATGGAGAAATAATGAGGTACTCAACAGAGAAATCAGCACCCCCTGTCGCCTTGGAACAGAAAACTCCAGATACTGAGAAGCCAGCGAAACCGCTTTCTGCTTTGGAGTTGATAGCACAGGAAGAGGAACAGCTTAGGTTGCTCCAAGAGCAATTAGCTAAGAAGCAGGCAGAATTGATATGATGAGACGTTAAAGATATGGGGACGAGTAAAGGTGTCCTCTCCAACGTGTACGCGATTTTGCCTCTTATCCATACACTAATGAATAAACAACTT
The DNA here is from genome assembly GCA_030567595.1 of Kuraishia piskuri. Lineage (NCBI taxonomy): Eukaryota > Fungi > Ascomycota > Pichiomycetes > Pichiales > Pichiaceae > Kuraishia > Kuraishia piskuri. The sequence continues at coordinate 162,931 of JAJLSM010000011.1, forward strand.
TCTATAGATGATCAAACTTACAGCCGATTTCAACCGACTGCATCATCAACGACTAGGCTTAAAAAACAAAACCTACCGCATACCACTAGGCTAGGCAGCAGGGTGCAATCATTGGGTCAGCTAGGTCATACAAAAAGCAAAATATAACCTGGTTAGAACCTTTTGTAGCCCTCATCATCAACAGGTCACGGTCAAATCAAAAACTGGATCACTTATCCTCTCACCAACTATGTAATCGAATATATTCATCCTCTCATCAAACTACGTTGCCACCAATTTTTAAAACTTAACTGACTGACACGAAAAGGTCACCAGAATCACGCCCATATAGCTAGCCACCGCCATCCGCAGGCCTACCTCCCCCACATTATGCATGCATTGACTGATGGCCCAGGCACGCCACCTGTCTGCTCTGCAAATTTCACAGCAAGGGCCATAGGCTAGCGAGAGGCATCAAATTGCAGTAGAAGGGAAAACGGCGCGCAGAATCAGGCAGAGATAGGCAGGAAGGCACATCAAGGCACTAAGACGTGCGCAGAGAGAAGAGTATGTACACAGAGGCACAGAGGCAGAGAGAGAGAGAGGACGAATCATCAAACCCATAAATACCAGGCAGGATAACCAGGAGAGAGTCGATTGAGGAACAAAGCCTCGCTTTAACGGGTATTTTCCTTACAAGGCGTTGGAGTAGGATTGTGTTTCTTTTTTATATTTGAGACTGGTCAAGTCAGAGGTGTCGTTGGTTCATTGCATCGGTAGTTTTGAGTTGCTTGCTGTGTGTAAAGGTGAGCCCTCTGATCTGCAGGACAACACCACTAGTGTGTCAGCTGACCCATTGATATACCACAAGGTTCTTAATTGATTACAGCAAATGTGGGGGAAATCACTGGACCATTCTGTGAACCATTTTGTGAACCACTCTTGCCACATAACACATTCTTGTTAGAACAGCTTCTCACCACACACCACCACACAGACCATTTCATCCATATGAGTGGGAACGGCCCCAAGTCGAATAATGGCTACGACTATGGGATTTCCAATGCCATGGCCACCGCTTCTATTCTTGTAAATACAGGGGGCATGCCACAACATTCTGCATTACTGAGGAACAAAAGTTTCCAGAGAGCCATAGGTGAGACCGTGGTGAACACCAGACAGCAACAGGTGATAGCAAAGCACGCAACAGAGGAGTCAAACAGTTTGATCCGCAGGGTACGGCGAGTGAATACCCGCGTGCAACGGAGAAAACCAAAAGACTTTGAAGATATTCCCGATGAGCTCCTATCGCAGATCCCAGACGCCGTCCCAGAGGAGGTATCGTCATTTTCGTTATTCCAGGGGTTTTCTGCAACGCTACCCGAAGTTGATGAGATCTTACTAAAGATAAAGGAGGGATCGTCCAAGCTCCTCCATGGTTCATCAGAGCGCGAGGCAGACGGTGTCGGTCGCGATCCACTACCAAGAGGGATAACACAGAAAAAGATAAGAACCAGCCAGAATTCCAAACAACTGGGACAGTTCAAAGACGACATAAATTACAAGTTGGATTTGCTGGAAATCCGCAAGGAGCTAGCTTCAAATGAGTTGCGGGAAATCGATTCCAAAGTTGAAAGATTGAACATGATGCGCTCGACGGTATTCCAGAAGATGGCACAATTTGAACAGGATGAGAGCATTTTGGAGAATGAGCTAGGCGAGATAGAGGCACGCTTAGACGTTATAAGGGATATAGAGCCTGCGGCAGATGAGGGAGATGAAAACGATGCTGTGTATGGTAACGGCACAAACGGAACAGCCAATCATACACGATGCACAAACTCGGACGATGATACGACATACAATGATGATTCTTATGATACAGCCGATGACACTTCATCGCTCATGACAAAATCCGTTTACGGAAAGCTGAAGAGGGATGTCTCGCAAAGGGTAAAAAAGAGACAGGTGTCACGTAGGTCCAGGCCAACCCTTCAGCAGTTTTATAAACGCGGAAGTGAAATACGCACCATCAAAGCACACGACGATGTGATAACCACCTTTGATTTTGATCTGCCGTTTGGCACCATGGTATCTGCTTCTCATGACAACTCTGTCAAGGTGTGGGATCTGAGCCGTGGAAAGTGCACTGGGCTTCTCGAGGGTCACCTTGCGAGTGTGAAATGTATGAAGATGGAGGAGCAGTTGGTGGTGACGGGATCTCTAGATGCTACCCTGAAGCTTTGGGACCTATCCAAAATAGACACTACTACATGTAGAGATTCAAGCGATGACGATGGCTATGGTGGTGACGATGGCGATGGTCCCCTTCTGACCTCTTTTGAGTCACACGTGGAGGAGATCACGGCGTTGCATTTCAACCAGAATACTCTTGTTTCTGGATCAGCAGATAAAACCATTCGCCAGTGGGACATGAATACAGGCCATTGCATGCAGACAATTGATGTGCTATGGGCTTCAATGAGCAGCCAATCAAGCGGTCTGGCTGGAAATGTTTCCCCAGGGCAGAGATCAAGCGTGAGCTCTTTCCAAGGGTTTGGCCTCACATCTTTGAGTCGCGAGAATACTCAGCTGATGCCGCCTATCAATGCCACCACGCCATTCATTGGCGCTCTGCAATGCTACGATGCGGCATTAGCTTCTGGAACTGCTGATGGTGTTGTGAGACTGTGGGACTTGCGCAGCGGCGAGGTCATTAGACAGTTGGTGGGGCATACCGGGCCAGTGACATGTCTTCAGTTCGACGATAAAAACCTCGCTACTGGGTCTACCGATCGCTCTATTAGAATCTGGGACCTCAGGACAGGTGGAATCGTAGAGGCTTTTGCATATGATTCGCCCATCACCTCCCTTCAGTTTGATGCCTCCAAGATTGTGAGTTCAAACAATGAGACTACAGTAAAGATTTATGATAGAATAGAAGAGAGACACTGGACCTGTGGCGCTGGCTTAGCTGACGAGAATTCCGGTATCATCACAATGGCACGTTATCAGGAGGGGTACATGGTTGAGGGTAGAAGTGATGGCAAGATTGGGGTATGGGCAATTTGAAGGCACAATTGATATTCTGTATTTTCTATACCAGAACGAGATAGTAACGTATCCAGTATTCACGAATGAACATACGAACAAAAAAAAAAATATAATAAAATAAAATAAAATACAACGACAAGTCTAACTTGAATTCACACCACAATTGCTACTTGATGCTATGATCTCGAGACTTCTGTGAAACCAATTGTTCTCTATAATTCTTTACTTGACGGTGTGTGCACTCTCCCATATTATATTTTGACGACGCTGCCATTAAATAAGTGTATGTCGTGCCAAACTATGGTGGTGTGTCCAGCCATTATGGCCTATAGCAGAATAGCTCATCCGGGTAATGGGCGTATTTTTCAACGCGTATGGGCCACGCCAAAAGACGCTTACTGCAAACTGCGTTGACGAGATGGGCTCGTGGAGAGTGGTCTCCGGCACCGATGGCAAGAGCATCATCGATTTGATCTGGAACAAATAAGCAGAAGGGCTAGACAGCCATTCGGAGATAGCACATCACTAATTCATCGTTGTGGAGCGTATTGTCATTGACTATTTTGTGGTGGTTCTACCTGTTTTTTCTTCTGTATATACCATCCCCCGTTGAGTGCCTGTACATTGATTCCAGCTGCACTTGAACAATTTTGTGAAGGTGCATTTCACTAGAAAGAGAAGCCAACGCTACTTGATACATATCCATTCACAATGAACTTCAACGGCCAGACACCAACAGTGGTTGTGTTGAAAGAAGGTACGGACACATCCCAAGGTCGTGGACAGATTATCTCCAATATCAATGCCTGTGTTGCAATCCAGGACACGTTGAGACCCACCTTAGGTCCTCTTGGTTCAGATATCCTCATCGTCAGTGGAAATGGTAAGACCACCATCTCCAACGATGGTGCAACCATTCTGAGACTGCTGGAGGTGGTGCATCCAGCTGCTAAGGTGCTGGTGGATATCTCCAGAAGTCAGGACGCTGAGGTTGGTGATGGAACTACATCGGTGACTCTTCTTGCGGGCGAGTTTTTGAGAGAGAGCAAATCTTTCATCGAGGAAGGAATCCCATCCAATGTGATCACCAAGGGTTATCGCAAGGCTTGCCAACTGGCAGTTGCCAAGTTGAGAGAACTCGCCGTGGAGGTGCACAATGACAGGGCCAACCCAAAGGAGTTCAGAGAGTTACTGGAGAGATGTGCCACCACTGCTATGTCGTCGAAGCTTATTCACAACAACTCTGATTTTTTCACCAAGATGGTGGTGGATGCTGTGCTAACACTGGACCAGGATGACATAGATGAGAAGTTGATTGGAATCAAGAAAATCCCAGGTGGCGCTATGGAAGACTCTCTTTTCGTGGAAGGTGTTGCCTTCAAGAAGACATTTTCATATGCTGGTTTTGAACAGCAGCCAAAGAAGTTTACCAACCCAAAGATTCTCTCTCTGAATGTGGAGTTAGAGCTCAAGGCTGAAAAGGACAACGCCGAGGTTCGCATTGAGCACGTTGGCGACTACCAGGCCATTGTTGATGCCGAATGGCAGATCATTCTCAAGAAGCTTGAGGCAATTGAGGCCTCTGGTGCTAACATTGTTCTTTCAAAGTTGCCTATTGGTGACCTTGCCACACAGTACTTTGCCGACAGAGACATCTTTTGCGCTGGGCGTGTGGCCTCTGAGGATATTGAGAGAGTCATCAGTGCCGTTGGGGGTGCTGTGCAGAGTACCACATCTGATCTCCATGCAGAGCACCTGGGAGAGTGTGCTGGCTTCGAGGAGGTTCAGATTGGTGGTGAGAGATACAACCTCTTCACTGGATGCCCAAAGGCCAAGACTTGTACTCTTGTCCTTAGAGGAGGTGCTGAGCAGGTAATTGCTGAGGTTGAGCGTTCTCTGCACGATGCTATCATGATCGTGAAGCGTGCGATCAAGAACAACAGTGTTGTTGCTGGTGGAGGAGCTGTTGAGATGGAGTTGAGCAAGTACCTCAGGGATTACTCAAGAACAATTGCTGGCAAGCAGCAGCTTATCATTGCAGCCTTTGCCAAGGCTTTGGAGGTGATCCCAAGACAGTTGTGTGAGAACGCTGGTTTCGATGGTACTGATATGCTCAATAAGTTGAGGAGTGCACATGCCAAGGGAGAAAAGTGGTACGGAATTGACTTCACTACAGAGACCATCGGCGATAACATGAAAAGCTTTGTATGGGAGCCATCCATGATGAAGATCAATGCCATTAGCTCAGCTACTGAGGCTGCTATTTTGATCCTCTCCGTGGATGAGACAATTAAGAACCAAGAGAGCGAATCAGCCAACGCTGGTATGGCTCCTCCAGGTAGAGGCAGAGGTGTTCCAAGGTGAAATGAGGCCTGAGATTGTGTATATGTGGAACAACGTTCGTTAACCACAAGTATAGAAGTGAAGAGTTATATATACAGATATATAACGAGGGGGAGCCTCTTGGCATTTCCTATGATAGAAGAGATAATATCCTTTTCTCTGCAAATACCGTTATGTAAATGCAGCTGATGTACATACAGGTCAACATAATCAAGTAGTAATCATGCTAGTGAACACACAACGTAGAGAATGCATACTACAATGCAAAAAAGAAAATAATAAACATAAAAAGGATAAAATCCACCACGTATAAACACGGGAAAGAGAGGACAGGAGTGATTAAGACCCAACAAAATATATGAACGCCAAAAAAAAAAAAAAATTGAAATATCTCTATGTGAACTGTGAACTACATCACGAGCTTCTCTTGGGGGGTCCCCTTGCGAGGAACTCGAGAATGTCTATTTCGTCATCATCACCGTCTGATCCGCCGGGATTGGAACTGTTTGAGTTTCCTATGGAGGTTGACTGGCTGCCACGCCCGGGCAGACGAATGCTGCTGGAGTGACGTTCAGCTCTGCGATCACTACTACGACTCTCCTTCCTGGGGGTGAACAGGTTTTCCAGTATACCGAGAGACTTGTTTGATCTTCTATTAGCAACATTCTCCACGATAGGCACCGGCACAGAGTCTGCTTTATCCAGTTTAGGTGCGAAATCCGGAGTTGAAGCTCTTGTTTGTTGTTCCGTAAGAGCCTCAGTGATGTCCATAAGCGAATGGCCCCTATTGCCATATTGTGACTGGCTCTTTGTGCGGGAGTGTGTTGGAGTTTGATGCGTGTAGCCTGAATCTTCTGACACCTCTTCTCTGCTTTCCTCTTCACGCCCCGCATTTCCCTTTGTGCGTGGGGAAATAGGATGACCACTGGAGGTTCCAGATGAAATATCACTCATCCTACCAGTGGAAACACTATCTCTGATGCTTCCCCTCCTTTGAGGAACAGAAAGTTTGCTCTGTGCTCCATCAGTTTGGACCGAGTTCACAGAATGGTGCCGCGATGACAAACTGCTCTTTCTCAAGGAGGAGAGCCAACTCATACGAGAACCCCTGCGCCCTGCTATGCCGGGTGCCATGTCTGAAAAGGAGGTGGCCACCACACGTGTGGGTTCGGGTCCCATACCCAAGGCCTCATCAAGGGAGAACTCCCGGGTATCGTCATCTTCGTCGACGGCTGCAGAAGCACCTGTATCGCCTTCTGTGCGAGAATGAGCCGCTGCATGCTGCATGGGATCCACAAAGGAGCTCTGCCTGGGGATCATAGCACCACCCGTAGGCTTTGTTCCATCCTTGAAAGTGAAAGAGTTGAACCCGCTATTTGTTGTGCGCGCCACCCCTGGCTTGACAAAGCCAGTTATGCCACTCTCATCGGCAAGAAGATTGGAAAAGTCGAGATTTTTCTGTGTGCCAGCCATATGTGATGTCAGATCTCCATCCTCGGAGGACGGCATCTTACGGCTCTTCTCGTCATACTCTGGGTAAGCAGGGAGACCGTAAAATGGCAACCAGGAGATGGCTCTCCTAAACGGCGAATACTCCACCGAATATGGATACAGTGCGTCTACCTTTTCTGTGGTGATCCTCCAAGGGGTTTCTCTAATGAGGAACACCGTGGTGTCCACGGTACAGTTGAAAGCCTGGAAGAATGCCGCGATAGCACTTAGCCAAGGCGCACCGCCCCAATGAGACCCGTACTTGAACTCCACGCACTGTACGATGAATGGGAAAAGCCACAAGAAGATGTAGGCCATTGGGTAGATGAAGACGGCCTTCATCTGCTTGAGAATTTGCAGACGTCTAAGCTGGAACTTCTCCATCGTTTCACGGTGTAAACTCTTTTGCACATTCAGACTTTCTATGATGCGCTGAATTTCTTGATCTTTGTCTACGGAGTCATTGTTTGCCGAATTTTCTTCTTTGGCCATGCTCTGCGCATGTATAGCCGTGTCAATATGAGCAGATGAATTCTGTGAGCCCGTTGAGGGTGTTGCATCTGTGTTTGGTGTTGATGTAGTTGCTGTGTTTTTTTGGTTGTAGCTGGAGCCCTCACGTGTCATTTCGGAATCTGCATGTTCATTTTTCTCAACATCTGAAGTGAGTGATTGGTCAACCGTGCTATCGGTGAGAGCCTCCATCTGCTGTTCGAGAACGCTTAGGTTGTTCTCCATATCGTCAACGCCCATGTTATTAAGCTTTGCCAAGTTTTCCTTATCAATCTTGGTATCCAAATGGTCTCCATGGAGTTTGCTGGCAATGTGGATATCAGGGAATACCAGCATTAGGAGAAACTTTGACACCTTATACCACATGGAGTCTTTGAACAGCCTGGTGGCTATGTCACGGGATCCAATATCCTTCATCTTACCCGACACCATCTTGTACTGACGCATGACATGCCAGTAGATAGAGCAGTATATTACAATGATGGCAATGATGATGAAGTAACGGGGTCCCCAACTCAGCACCAACCTGTACCAGATAGGTCTGTTCGGGAGATAGCACCATGTCACCTGTGGCAGGTATCCGGTGTTGTTCACAAATGCGAGGGATGCCAAAACCACAGGCGTGATGAAGGAAAAGATGTAAACGTAGTATCGGTACCTATAGAGCCCGCCCTCGAGGTTGTTGCCCACCCTGATCTTTCTGTTTGGCAAGAAAATCAACAGCGCAATATGTACCGCAAAACTCAAGATGGCAATGTCTGCGCCTTCGATAGACATCGCTGTGAAGAATCCAACGGCCGAGCAGAGATCCTCATCATAGTAAGACTGCGGTGAAGAGACTATACGAGCAGGATAAATCAGCAGAACGATGGCCTTGATAAAATCAAAGGAAATCAGGAACACAATCAACTGATGGCGAAACACCTTTTTCTTGTGGTCAATGGCGCCAAAGAAGTAGTAAGCGACACATCCTGAAAATATCGAAAAGGACGAAGCAACTATACTGGCTATACGCATGGAATGCTGTTCTGAGGGCGAATACTCGTTGGCAAAGTCGAGCCACCTGTAAAATAGCTCTGTGTGCGACGGCATCTTGTTCTAAGTGATTACCAGCTGCAGTATGATTTCAAGTGGGAAAACCACTGGTTGGCAGTGGTTGTGAAGTTGTCACTATTTATCTGTGTATGTTGGTTTTGTATTGTATGGTGTGTCTTGTGCGGCTATATCAATTCCTTGTAAGATATTTCAATCAAGTCGATAGGTGGAAGAAGCATGGATATAGTCTTGTGAGTTGGTATGTTCATTGGTGGCATCTAACTAGTCACGAATGGTCATGGAAAGTTTGCACTTTCGGAGTGTCGCAGTGGTGGTGCTGATGTCAACGGATGGGGAACCAATACAGTTTCCAAAAACACTAAACAAAAACAAAAGCAGAAACGATAACAAAAATATAATACGAGGGGGAGTCTGGTGTCCAATGGAGAATCAAATATAGTTCAAAGCTGTCAAAAACTGGATAAACCCACGAAAGTAGAGGTGAGCTCAATCACACTGATTTTGTGGATGCGTATAATAATATACACAATAATAGAGAAAGAAAGGCAGGGGAAAAGTGATGTCCAACAGAGACATTATCCCCAGCGCAAATCTCTAAAATGACTGGATGAACTACACTGCAGTTAAAAAATAGCTGATGTGATTACTATTTGCTGAGTGGAGTATATTCGTCTAAAAACAGAACCAACCATCCAATATATAATAATTATGTCTGCATAGGAAGCGTACAAAAAAATGGCGCTAGAACCCTATCCCAAATTGCCTACATGCACCACCTCCCATGCCTATACAATACTGCAGTGGGGGGCTCTTTGAGGTGTTTAGGTACGTGCGTGCGCTTTTGCTCCCCTGGCGATGCAGCTAATACTAAGCAGTAGCGGCTAGCTACCCATCATGTGTAATGAGTTTTTCCGTGTTATCGCATGCGTGCATATGGCAAGCAAAGCCCAGAGCGAAGGCAAGGGCGATGCCTTGCGCCGCCTTTTTACCACACGTGACGGTTATGGCTAGAGGAGAGATGACACAGGGGATGACAGAGAGGGTGGGGAGGGTCAGCACAGCTGAGGATGGAGGAATAATATTCTGACAATGGTACACCTCAAGGTGCATTTGTGGGCATGTTGGTGGCTTCAACAGCTAGCTCGGTGATAAGGCATGCTCGGTAGTAAGGCGAGAGGGCAGCATCGCTAGTAAAAGGTGAGAGGGGGAGCTGGGTGTTAAGGTGAGGGGTTCACCTTTTGATGATGTTATCGGAAGGAAACGGGTAAATAGGGGCAGCAAGTGGTTGAGAGTTTGGTTGAGAGTTTGGCTGAGAGTTTGGCTGAGAGTTTGGTTGAGAGTTTGGTTGACATGCGGTCATAGAGGATGCCTTTTTTGTCTAATTACATCCCACTCTCTATCTTCTCAGCGCTTGCTGGGGACCAAGTTAAACGACCAGGTGAGTGTACCGGTTGAAGGATATACGAGCATAGTCTAGTTGTGGTATGAGGACTTTTTGTGGTGGTTCATTTGCAGTAACACTCATAATCTGATCATTGTGCCCATTAGAACCCCCCATTTCGAACTCACCACATCCTGCCAATGTATCACTGTCCTCGAGATGCCCCCCGTCATGCACTTCATCCCGAGCCAGTGGCCATAGCCGTGTCGCACTTACGAAACCCTCCCTCCACGCGCATAAGTTGTACATGCAGGCCTGCATGTTCGTTCCTTCTACAGCCGATCGTGCCGATACCGATAATCGGGATTCCATAATAACTCTCATATGATATCCAAATATATACAACTTGTGGCTACAGAAACCAGTCATTCGGACGAGCCTTTGAGCATAATCTCACCCACATTGAATGTCCTCCCTATAGGCCCTCTCAGCTGAGAGAACTTAAACCTACAGCGGTCGCCGGTGTCTCCGGTGATACATTTGTAACCAAACACGAAGCTCTGTGTCGAATGCGCATAAGTTAAAAGCATTGGCCACATCTGTGAGCGCCTTTTGATCACTGCCACGACGCCCACGTATATGATCGTATCACCAATTTCATTAATGGCTTTCAGATGCACTTCGGATACGGCACTCTTGATCGCTCCCTCTAGCACAGCAGAGATCGGCATGACATCTCGCCAATCCGGTGCAGCTTCCCCTTCCACATCATCCTCTTCAAGTTCATGTGTATGTTCATGTGGAGGTGTCTCATTCAAAGGGGGAAGCAGGTCAGACCCATTATCCTTTAGGTGTTCAAGCAAGTACCTACAACAGTAGCGACTCAGATCCATTTGGATGATGTCTTCCCCGTTCCCACTGCACATCACGGTCACCTCAAACTCACCAGAAGCCATCGAGTACACACCGGCTCCTATTATTGCAGCACAGCCAATTCGCCCCGTGGGTTTAAAGAAGTTACCTCCTGACGATGCTCCTACTAGCGTTGTATCTGTAGCCACCAATGTCACGCCAATGGTGTCGGTAATTATATCAGCCAGCTCATCGTCCTTAGAGAAGCTCATCTGCGTAGCATCGGTGGAAGCCGCATCTTTGAAAAAATCATCGTATATCCGTTGTGACTGCTCAGAAATGAGGCTCGCCTTGTCCACCGGCCCAAAAGGGCCATCGCTAGTAGCTCTCATGATACTCCTGGTGATACCTCGTGAATCCATTTGATCGCATCGTATGAACTGCGAACAGAGACTGTCAATCGCGGCAACAACAGGTAATCGCGAATGATGACAGCTGAGTGAAGACTGACATCGTTTTCCATCATGCATCATCAGGATTGAAGAGTCACATTCAACCTCCCCCTCGTAGTTCAGAGACGATCCATACCCTGTATTAGTGAGAGGGGAGGCCTCAATAGTGCTTGCAGCACACACGAACGGCCGTGCAAATGAAGCCACAACCTGACCTATGTTTGATATCATGTGATCTCTCAGATTCTCCAGTCTGTTGAGCATTTCCATTGCCTGGGGCTCCGAGGAGTTATTACCAATTGCACCATCCTTTAGTGCCCTCTTGACGAGGGCCCTATATGCATCGCTCTTCCTGAGACTGTGCTTTCCCGCACCCACATGCACCAGAAGAAGACTCTCAGGGCATGAACCATCCATCTATATATGTGTCATCATTGGTATCAGTTTTCCATGCCGGTGTATCCTCTAAAGGGAGGTTAGCGGATTCAAGAATGGTGCAATTGTGGATTCGTGTAAGCTTGAACGGGTGCCCTACACCAACCACTACGCATCCGAGCTCATCGCCTCGCCCGCATAGGAGGTGGAGATCGCTGCAATGTTCTTTGCGGGGAGCTTGAATGCTGAGATTGGGCGTGAGCATTTCTTGGAACAATTTAGTGATAATATAGCATATGTAACATTGATAGCAACATGGTGGGAATATAATCAAGCGATAATCTTTTCAAACGCACAGGACGTATTGGTTGCGTTGCAGTCTAAGGTGTGATACTAAGAGGACTACTTCGTGATTAGGACTTCATAGAATCTATTGATATGCATTCATCAACTAAATACATGCCTTGAACTTGTTCAATATTTCCAGTCTCAGCTTCTCATCTGCGATCTCGTCATTCAAAATGGCCTCGATCTTTTTCCATCCCTCAATCGACACACCAACAGGTGCCTCAGTACTAGCCGGTATTTCGACCGCTGGCGTGGCAGTTTCAGACACAGGCTCAGAAACAGATGCAATCTGTGGTGTGTCAGCCTTGGAGACCATCACCGTCAGCACCAGGTCCGCACCATCGTCTACTATTGATTGTAACACTGTACTGTCCTGGATGATCTTGGACTTGATCATAAGCTTAATCCTATCTGGATGGACATTCTCTGCCTTGAGGGCATCAATGTTCTCGGCTAGGTATGCTTTGACTTTGAAGATGTGATCAGTGGAGGGAAACTCAAGTGTAGAGGAGAAACGTGGTGGTCTGATGGACTTGAATGTGACGGTGACTGGCTTGCCGGAACCGGCACCACTCTCATTGCTTTGAGGTCTCTGGTATGTAGGCACATGCCCCAGTTTGGGCAATGACAGCTATTTGGAGTTAGAAACATATGGCTCAACATGAAATTGGCAAGAACTCCCCGGGAATTGGTATGCATTTTACTTACATTGGCGGCATTAACCTCTTTGAGATCCTTGGAATAGTCATCTCCATATGTCTTGGAGGGCACAACCACACTGATCAAAGACAGGTACTTGGAAGCAAAGTCCTTCTCTGAAGGTACTGCAACAGCAACCTCGCTCATTTTTGTCGATATACTTGTAGGTACTCAATGATTGCCTGATTTTAAACGGATGACAAGATAACAACAAACTTTATCCATTCTTCTATGTTCATCCATTGGTTTGGTCATCGCCTGCCCTCTTTGTCTCGGCAAATGCGCATGCGATGAGCTGCCGCGCTAATGTATACGCATACGATGTTAGCTGCACACACCTACTTGATAGGGAAGTATCTCTGCGGTTTGATTGATGTGTTCTTAATATGGCGATAAGAGACAGAGAGTGGACACCCTTGAGTCGATTAAAAAATAGCAATGGCTTGTAGATTTGAAAGCTAAAGGCAGGACGCTACAGTTTGTAGCCGATTACTCTTTCAGATTGGGTTGGTTAGTTGAAAGACAGGGTTAACTTGTTAGGATGTCAAACGCAACAGCACCCTCTGTTCCACAGATGCAAACACCAGCTGCTAATCATAAACCTTTAGAGGCACAGAACAATTTAGCCAACTACACACACAGCAATGATATATCTGTGCCCGAAACAGACTCTCCGGACCTGCTGTTCTTCAATTACCATGAGTACTCCATTAACGATTACCAGCTGATCGGAGAATCGCATGAACGGTTTCACGAGACTCCGTTGATTATAACTCACTTCCCCAATTCATACGAGTCGAAGGATGCTTATCACACAATACTCAATACGAGAATCGTACGAATCCCCAGGATATTCGACGTGGAGGGAGACCGATATCCGAAATTCTCCACTGTTCTTCCTGGTTCAGAACCTGCTGCGTTACCAGATAAGTCCTTAGAGGCTGAAGGAGGCTCAAAACCCGGAGGATCCGCATTTGTTGCAAGAGGAAGCATATTGGGTGTTTATTTTGGCTATTCTTCTGTTAGTCCATTATCACTGTATCTGAGTCCCGAGGAGCTGAGCATGACTGTTGAACAGATTAATGCTCACCTGCGCTGGGCGAACGATCCGTATACTTGGTCAGCGTTATTCTGGAACGTGCTGGATACAATGACATTATCGTTTCTGACATACTTCGATACCACGAGGGGGGTACATAACGATAGACGAGAGATAAGCTCTTTGGAATCATATATAGAGGAAACAAATCAGCTGTATAAACTACAGGGTAAGCCAATACGAATCATCTCTCCGAGGAGATCCGGGTATCTATCATTGGATTTCGAAGTCCCTGCTCCCCAGGCCTCTTGTGCTGCCGGGGGAAAACTTAATGGCTGATGTTCTATAGAAATGACGTTTAATGAAATGGCGTGGATTACACACTGATGAGTAGGACAATTACTCCTTTCAAGCCACTAAGATGCCTGTATCAAAAGAGCATATTCCTCAGTCAACCTTTAGTCTGTACTGAATCTTCTTCATTCTACTATTCAGTCTACCATTCCAGTTCAATGAACGCAGACCAACCTTTTTCCCACCGTATGCCATGCTGTTGTTGAGCAGCGTTTTGCGTTCGTCCTCCCCTAGACCATGCTTTTCATCACCCTTTCCCAGGGCGGTACTTCTTCTTTGAACCAACTCGTGATATCTCTGTCTTCTCGCCGCTACGAACTTTTTGCAGTTGTTGATCTCTTCTTGGGAGACATGACCAAACCCGGTAAATCTCTTAAAGCACGTTTCCATGAGGAGGTTCGCATCCAGAAACGATTTGGGCGAGTTTTGGATGATCTGGAATATCTCAGCATTGACTATATCAGCATCATCCGAGTCATGACCATACGGTTGTCTATCTCTGTTGGAACTCTGCAGTTGAAGATGGACAATTTTTGGCTCCAGCAACTTCAATATGGACAACGATATACGAAACAGCGTCTTGGAGTCTTCGTAGAATATGCAGTCCCAGACCCTCAGAGTGGTCTCTATAGGTAAAACACCAATGAAGACACTCATGAACCAGCTCGTTGTGCTGAAAGATAAAGGCGGCAGGTCAATGAGGAAATCAGAGGTGCCTATTTCATTGTTTATGTTTATCGAACTCCACACCGATGGCAGGTATTCCTTTATGCATAGAAGCAGCACACCCTGGTGCACAGAGACACCCTCAAGGTTGAAGTCATGAATTCCAGGTAAGATTCTCTCTGTAATGATCACCAACATCCAAAAGGCTCTTTCCTCGTCCATGAATATGAGAAGGAGACCGGCAATGAAGTTCATCGACTGACAGTACCCGATCGAGGGCCTATATTTTGCAAAGGAGTAGAGAACCCTTCTCAATGACTGAATCAGTGGGCTTTCCTGGGATATCATTTCACCAGTGTTAGGGTCCATGACATCAGAGTATGAGAAGTAGATGTTTTCCGGGAATGTCCTATGCAGATCTTTCTCGATGGCCTCTGAGTTGACACCAACCATATTGAGAGTCTCTTCAACCAAACGGTCGTATAATCCCACATTATCTTTGAGTTTGTCGAACCCCTTCGCAAAATAAAACCACGCATTGCCTCTCCACTCGGCGGGGATTCCTTTACGAACAAACCGTTTCAAATCATCTGACCGTGCCGGAAAGCGTGCCGGAGCATTATATGTATTTGCACCCACCACCAGGGGTGAATTCGATTGCGCACCATCATCGCTTGGTGCACCTGACGCGATTGGAGAAGAGGATACGCCTCCGGTAAAGGTGGCCAGGCCATTCCTTTGCATCAACTTCACCCATTTCTTTTTCCTCCTGATGAGATACAAAGAGTACTCTGACCACCATGCGTTGTATTGTTGTGTGGTTATGAAATTTGTGGCCTTTTTAAAGCCATACCGATCCCGGTCAGATGCAAGGATGGGATCGTAGGCTTGTGGGACGCGTCCGAATGTCTCTGAGGTGTACCTGGTGTTCTGTTTATAGCTGTGTGTACTCTGCGTAGCGGTAGGTGTGGTTGTTGTTGTTGTCACAGCACTAGTAATTGTACCAACAGTTGCTGTAGATACCTTCCTTGCATTGAGCTTGTGTTCCTCGATCCCTTGATTAAAACTTATACTGTTTCTCACCATATTTGTTGTTTTACGCGATGCACGGGCCTCTTCCATTGGTGAATGTATGTTGATGGCAGGGGAATCCTGTTTGGAAGGGATGATACCATCAACATCGCCTGCTACTGATAGCTGAGTGGAGTATGGTTTCCTCACCGGTGAAGGTTGTTTGGCCGGCGATCTCTCATCAGTGGTTGCGGTGATAGTGCTAGGCGGTCTGCTGTTGTTTGCATAGAAATCCAGAAAGCTATATCCGGAATCGGATAGATCTCTGTTGTGCGTCTTTGCTTCTGAAGGAAACACGAGCGTATTAGAGTCATTGCTCGGAGTAGTGGAGAAGGACCCGCTATCGCTCAAGATTTGCTGACGGGAGGTTGGAGTCACTGGTGGCTTGGAGTGAAAGTTAAAGGAGTCGTCAAATTGCTCGTCCTTTAACTGCTCTGGTAGGGGCAGTCTAGAGGAAGAATCATTTTGGATTGTGTTTATTCGTGGCCTCAATGAAGACGGTAGGTCTGGCATTGAGGGTGATGCGTTCATGCCTGCCTGGTACATGATGTGGGGTGTGTATGTAAGTGGTTGGAGGGAAGAATGCTGCTTGTGGATGGGCCAAAGCTTGGGGACCAGGATTCACCTACTTATGCTATATTTTTTTGGACAGCGATGCTATTGATTAAATCATAGAGTGAATGTCTTTTTCTTTCCTTCATGGGGGCACATGGGGGAATACAGGCTGTCCAACTCAATAGATAGACCGTATCGGCGCTTGACTGACTGTACGGTGATAGGCACATCGCGCGTTCTGCAATAACAGAAGGCTGGCAGATGCACGTCTCAAGCCAGCCTGCAAAGTTGAGATAGGCTGAACATTAGGCGTGCAGTACCGCTAATGGCCACGAGCGTTGTTCGTATTACTTCCCGGGGATATGTGTTTACTAGCGATTGTATTAATAATTGACAATTTCTCTTTCTCCGCTTTCAAATACTGGTACATTATCTTTATTTATTATCTGAGTTATGGTGTAGACTGTATGGGCCTCTGCTTGGTGCACCTGGTTCGGCGATAGAGGGTGCCGTCCTACTCTCGGTACTTCTTAACTGATGCGATAGATTAGTGAGGAGGGCATATGCTGAGGAAGTGTCCATGCCCATCAGACCACTGCCAAGACGATGGCCTCTTTATATTCCAGTTATGTACATTTATTCGAAAAACACCAGTACATCAATTTCTATCTAGCAGTATATAATAATAGGAACATGGCCATCCACTGGTGACTTACCCCCGAAGATAATCTTCGCTTCCCTCTGCGTAACAACGCCGTTATGCTTAGCCAGCCCAGCTGACGCAAGATGCTTTGCCGGTAGGCATCAGAGGGCCCCCATTTCTACCACTTTTGTAATTACACGCACAGATGATCATCTAATTGGCGGGGGGCTATACCCAGTGTGATTTAATTGGGGCCGAGTAAAGGAGAGGGAAGGCTTTCACATCTGGCGAGATCTCGTAATGATAGCTGTGTTTTTGTTTGTATCTTCTACAGAAAAGAGATCCTGATATATATCGTTTGGTGTATCTATTGAACAGCTAGTGCATTTGGGGGAATTTTTCTCATATTCAACTTCACAAACCGCGGAGGGGCATCGCGGAGCGAAAGATGTATGATGGCATTTAAATTGCCGACCGAGTGTGCACAGTGAACCAGTCTATTAGCACAACATGTCGCTCCACAAAAGAAATATCGTGTGGAGGTACCCTCAACTCAATCAAATCAACTACCCTGTTTGTCAGCCACAGGCCCTGGAAGATGGCATGTTACTTATCCCCCATTTTGAGCCATTTGTCTTCCGAATAGATGAGGACCACCCGGGGGAGTTCATGGGGCTCTGTTATGAGGGTGTGCCAGGGCTGACCTCAAACAATCTCTTCCTTGAGAGAAACTACAAAGTTTCAAACATACCGGTGCACCGGGAGTCGTGGGCCGCGTTCATCTCGCAAACGGCGGGGGGAGACATGAGCAGTTCGTTTCAGTTTTCTGTGTATCCCATTGTGGAATCACTCTGTGCAGCCACTGTGGTTTGCACTTTTCTCACAGTTATAATCTTCACAAAACAGTACATGTCATCACAGCGACCACCCGCACTTTTCAAGTTTTCGACGCTGATAGCCACCGTGCAGTTGGTAGCCATGAGCATATACTCAGTGCGAAAACTCACAGAGCAGCACAACAAGGGTGAGAGCAACCCGAACAGATTGATCGACGATATGTTCACAGCCACTCTATTCAACGTCATATATATGATCGCATTCACGTTTTTGCTGATCTCGCAAGCGCAGATCGTCATGAGGTTGTTTCCCAGGCGAAGGGAAAAAAGGCTTATATTCTTGCTGGGTGTGACACTCTCCGTTATCTCGCAGGTTATCTGGGGACTGTCCACGTTTCTTCCGGAATCGTCCTATATGACTTTGTCGAACCAGACTGCCATTGATGACTCTGAAGGGATAGCAATGCTACCTGCATTTGTTTACCTGCTGCGTATATCTCTCTCTGTGATGTTTTCGTGTTTGGTTATTGTCTACTCCTTCAGCAAACGCCGTTTCATCTTCGGAAGAGGTATCTTTTTTCTTACACTCACCATGTACGTGGCTATCAATCTCTCTGTCGGGTTTTTCATAGCGGATGTGACCAGTTTATGGGTTTCCAAATTGAGTGAGGTGTTTAACCTCACCTGTTATGTGGTGTGCAACGTCATCACTTGGGAGTGGATCAACAGGGTGGTGCTTTTAGAAAAGATACACCAGAAAGAGGGTGTCTTGGGCCGTCCATTCTACGATGAGGATGATGGAGAGTACCCTCCTGAACACATGCTACATGATAAGGATGTACCGGCAAAGTTTGGATACAAGGAGTCCTCAGGATCGACTTCTACTGAATCCGATACTAAGACAGCTGCTTCTGAGGGAAATAGGGCCAACGAGAATGATCACCACCTACGGCATGATCTCTTAGGACTGTACGAGAGGACCTCAGATGCCGCGTGGTCGGCGTATTCGAAAGCTTATGCAGGGGTCAACTACCTTGCCTATTGCACAGATAAGCTCATTGCGCATGGTCTCTCGGTATCAAGAAGTGTATCCTCCGCCAGCAATGAAAATAACGTGGCCTTGAACGGCAGATCTTCCAGGGGTGGTGTAAACAGAGATGAGAGACCGCGGTTGAGAACAGAATTGTCTTCAAGGGTTGGAAACGATGTCTTCGTATATGGATCCAAGATGGTTGAGATCCCAGAACGAGTACAGACCGTGAGGCCCTCCAAGATACGAAAAACTGTGCCTACTGTACATCCTGCAGCAACTGTTTTAGGCTATGAGCATTCCGCAGATTCTGGCGAGAGCCTAAGCGACGATATGATGAACGACAACGAAAGCATTCTCTTGCATGCTACGAGAGTTAACAACAATGATGCTTATACATTGGAATCTCTCTCCAGTTTCGAGAATCATAGCATGTCCGATTCTCATGGGTTGTGAGAAGAGTGGTATGCAGGAGTAATGGGGTTTATCTAGGAGGGTGGCGTATCATAAAGGTTATCGGTAATTTGTTTTTTATATGTGCGTTTACAGGTGTGAATATCATTGGGTTAGGATTTATTGGGCGGATAATCATTGCTTCTATAGGCTATCTAGGGAGTACCGTAGTTGAGGATCCCCCCTCCCTTATCTACATGTAAGGCTTTTCTACCCCAACCATATTTGTCGTTCGCTCTTCGCTTGCGCTCTTGGTATGACTCGGTCACTTTTGATCAGTCCCCCGTGAGTGCACCGTGCATATCAGAGAGTTGCCTATTTAGGTAAAGAGCTTGCGCAAATGCAGCCGTGCATGATCATCGGCATCCCAAGCGAGACAACGAGCGACGGACTAAGGAATGGACAGCTGGATGAATAGAACTGTTCAGGAGCAGAACGACAACAAAACAGCAGGGGATTATTTTTATGGTTGGAGCAACAATACACATTTGTTGCAAGTGATCAAAACCCCTGACAGTCTCGGAGACAAACCCGCATTTTGGAGCATTCTGCCCGTCACACATAGCAAGCGCACCAGAGATCGGCTTCCCCGGATTTTCTTTTTCTTCGGAGGCACATAGTTGCATACAGGACACTAGCGAGCGAACCGGGGTACGAGGATAACCCAAGTGTGTTCCAGGTTGCCCTTGGTAAATATTGGTCAATATTCCAGCGTTCAGGAATCTTAGCGGGTTTCGACCTGGTTTTGGATCACATATACCATACAGCTGGCATTCGAAGCCGGCTTTTTGCTGCACAGGATCTCTGCCTCAAGTTGATGCCTGCGAGATACTTGAACCCCGAATAGAATCAGATGGCAACCCTAAAGAGGATACGATCAGCCGTGATCGACATAACATCATTCGTTCTTCCCTTTGTGATGGTGCTCTTGGTTAAGGACTTACTCCACCACCTTGACATACATCTAGATGAACTCGATAAGACATACTACAATAAGCTGAAAGGTATATCCATCTTTTCTAATGGATTTCAGCTGCTACAGGATTTTCTCCCATTTGCTTCAGATAGCTTAGCCACCAGGGCAATCGTCTTTCTATTGTGCGTATACACATTTCTATCCATCGCTTGCATCTCGTCTGAAATTTCACTAACTGTTACAGTGTCTCCCTCTATGCTGCAGCCATCACGCTGATCATCTTGTATCTAGTGGTGTTCTATTCGCTATGTGTATACGAATGCACCACTAAGAAATGGAAAGTGCCGGCAGAGCTGTTTACGCAGATGTTCCAGTAACCCAATCTGCGCATCACATCACCTTCATATCCTCGCCGCACTGTTAACAAAGTTCAAAAAGATGAAATATCAATTGGACACAACGACAAACACACAGCATCACTCATTCACAGCCTGCTCATGATCATAAAACGGCATTACTTGGTATATATAAGTTCAAAACTCTAAATACATAAATTAGTAGTACATACGTTCATATATCTAAGTCTCTGCGCAGGATTCAAAATCCAAATGCACTCATATCCGGTTCTTCAAATACTGCTGCTGGTGGCTGGACTCTATTGGAAAACCCCTCGGTGGCTGGCCTAAACGATGATCCATTCGCAGAACTATCACCATCGCTTGTAGCCCTGGCTTTTCTGTTGTCTTTGCCAAAGTTGAAGCTATTGAAGTTCTCAAATCCTGGAGCAGCATTTGTTTCTTGGGCCTGCTCTGTCACTGCAGTCTCGGTGACAGTTTGCTCCACTCCGTTCAGCGCAGACTTCTGAGCATGCTTGCTATTCTGGGGCAACAATATGTTCATGAACGTCCAGTTGTTCAAGATACAGAGCGAAATCATATCGCAACCCATGCGCGTATAGATAAATGCCACACGCAACACAAATTCAAACTCATCCGCTGGGTTAAGTTTGGAAGCTCCCTTGAAGTAGTCAATATGGCGCCTGCGAAGACTGTCATACATCAGAAGCAGCACGGGGTCTTCAGAAGATTTATCGATCCGGCGAGCCTCTTCCTTGCTGAGAGCATCTCTGATAGACATCGTGTTAAAGGAGGCTCTACGGTTGAGCTTTGCGCCCTCCACCAATTCTTCGCGTTCCAATAGCTCATGGGATGGTTTGACCAATGCCTGGATAGCCCTGCTACGATCGCCCAACTTCCAAAACACCCATGAGGCGCACCACCTGTCACCGGCTGTTGCTGCTGTCGGTAAAATTTGATACAAGAGGAGATTACGCAACACCGGCCCTGGTACATGACTCTTGGGGGAGAATGCATTTGGAGTGGGCACCGCGCTAGTTGCAACACCATTCAAACCATTCTCTCCGCCACCCTGTCCACCACCCTCGTATACCCTGGCCACCGCAATTGCGAGTGGAATATCACTCACTTGCTTGACGAGGACATTGACACAATCCTGCAATGAGTCAGCTAGAAGGAAAAACGATGCTGCCTCCATGAAACGGTGCTTGCTTAACAGAACAAAGGCATTCTTCAAAGCTGCTGATCTCCATCTCTTCTCGCCAAAATCGTTGGCCAAAAACTTCAACATCTTTACCTGATCGGGATGTCCCGTGGCTGTTCTCCATAACCCCAAAAGAATCTGTTTCTTACGAAGAGCCAGATAG
Source organism: Kuraishia piskuri (assembly GCA_030567595.1). Classification (NCBI taxonomy): domain Eukaryota; kingdom Fungi; phylum Ascomycota; class Pichiomycetes; order Pichiales; family Pichiaceae; genus Kuraishia; species Kuraishia piskuri. The sequence continues at coordinate 184,757 of JAJLSM010000011.1, forward strand.
AATATAGCACAGCAAGAGGGGTCTTTACGGCCATCATTCCGATTGCTGAATTCCAAGAACTCATTACGAGCTATATGCTCGAATTCTGCAATTAGCTTATCGGTGGTCAGCCAATATGGCAGGGCATACATCTTGGTGATACTCCACGTGAGCTTCCCATGGCATATATCCCTGATGATATTCAATAACAGATCGTTGTTCTCACTATGCAGTGCGAAATTCACATCACGCATGGTGATGGTCTTGCTGGCAAAGTCTCTCTTGGACTGGTTCAATTGAAACAGACGAATCCCCAAGTAGAATCTCAGCCCATTGAAATCCAGAATGCTGGAATATGTCGATGCGATGTCGGATAATATCTCAACGGTAGATGCAAGGGTGATCTGCTGGTGTCCAGTCAGAAATGGAAGTTTGATCTTGCGCAAAAGCTCGAGGAGAGCAACCGCAACCTTCTTTGTAAATACATGGTTTGTGCTGCTGCCATCACCATATGAAGGAGCCGGTGATCCAAACCTTGAGCCTGCCTGTGAACTGTTGTTGGCATCATCATTGAACAGGCTACTGTACTTCGCGATCCTTGATGATTCGGCTTTACGGTAGCTGCCTGCAGGTCTATCACCATTGGTTTGAGATTTATCCTGGATAGCGGCAGGCTCCATGCCGATGACGTCATCCTGTTCTAAGAAATCAGTGGCACCAAAACCCAGTGAGATATCTAGAGTCTCAGCTGCGTTGCCATCCAATTCAAATACCTGCTCCTTCAAATGAGTACAGAGACTCGTGAGGATCTTCTCAGCCAGTGAAAACTTGCCTAGAAAGAGACTCTGGATGATGAGTTGTGGATGATACACAGGTAGCGGACCATTCAGAACAGAACATAGATGGATTATATCGTTAAACATGATTTGTTTTGTACCAATGGCCCGTTGAGTCAAAACATCAGACGAAGGGTCCACACTCTTGTCTGACATATAGAACTGGTTCCCACTTCCGATAACCAAAAGCCCATCCTCGAGCCAAATGGAGTCACCGATTTCATGCGTGGTGTAATCCGATATCTCTATTCGCTTGATTGGTGCAAAGGAAGGACTATCATTAGTGTAGTCATATCTCAGTTGTGTATAGAGAAGAACATGAGAAGTGAAACCAATGGCCAAGATGCTCTGATCGTACTCGGTGCATGTCCAGTCAATGTCCTTAATCAGTGAAGCTGCAACAGACGAAGCTTGAGTGGATGAGGTCTTTTTCATTGATTCTTTGGCACTGGAGTCTGGAGACACACCGAATTTCTCCTCAAACTCCAAAACACAACTGCGTGTGTCCCAAATGCTCAAAGTGGTGCACTCTTCATCCACGATGGCTATCTTGTGAAGAGAGGATCCCTTCAGGAAGGCAGCGTTCCTGATCTCTGTGCTGAAAGTGCTCTTTAAAACCCATGAGATCTTCTTTCCCGAATTATTTGATGCCTCTTTATCGTCATCGTTGCTGTGGTCGTGATCGTTCAATTGGACGCTGTAGATCTTGAGGCCACCTTTGGAATCAATGACAGACAACAGATCACGGGCCCCTCTGCCACCATTGTCAATGGATACATTCCAGCCTACTGGGTCGATCGCAGAGATACGGTGGATTGGCTGCTGATCCGTAGGCAGTCCATCAATATGGCACTCTACGATTTGGAATGAATTGTGGTCGTTTTGGTCGTTATCCAGCAGTTTGATCTCCCAAGCTCTCGTCTTTATGTGGGAGTAGATTGCAACCACATGGCACATAGAGTCATCAGATTCGGGGAGCAAAAGGAGAGATAAAGGTAGTTCTCTTTCATTGATCGGGAGCTTTCCAACACACCTGGCAAACTTCTCATTGAAACCAGCAGGGGGATTATCTGGAGTCTTATTGATTCTGCAATCCCATAGAGATACCTCATCCACCAGTAGCGCAATGACATATCGGCCGTTCTGCCAGATCACTGCACTGAGAATTGGAGAAGGGGAGTTGATGATAGATTTCCGACTTAGAGTCTTCGCTCCATGCTTCAACGAGGTTGGACACCACAATGTACTCTCGCAGAATCTGGTGATGGAGAGCACAGCTGAGCCATCCGTCGAACGAACGAGGTTACGGATTGATTTGTTGTGTCCCGTGAATTTGTGTCTCAATGAACCAATTGTGATTGTTTCCGGAGGTGAGTTAGCAGAGAATGCCGAGAACCGCCTGTAAGTTTTGGTTGGTGACTCTGTGGACAGCGGATCTATGTTTTTATCACTACTGCTGTTCAACTCAATCATATTCGACTCAGTTGTAAGGGCTGACTTGTCGTTCAGACCTGCACTGGCAGTATTCATGTGCCTTTCGGAGTATCCAGTCTCGAACTGGAGGATATCCTCAAACGAAAGCCCAACGTGCCTGATGGAGCCCTTCCTCATGTCATGTATAACGAGAGACAAATCGGGGATATCACTCTTAGCTGTAGCAGACTCACTGGTATCAGGGCTGGAAGAACTCAAAGCCAAAAACGAAGCGCACAAGTAGAATTGGATAAATCTGGGATCCTTTGGGAAGCAATTATCTCCCAGAACAATATTTGCTCTCCTTGTATAGGAATGGATACTCACTGCATCAGCAGTTAAAGGAACTCGGCCCCTGTAGTTGAGACGATCGATCTGAACGGTATGTGGTGAAGAACCAGCTATGGTCGTGACACTATACAAATTCACATAGCCATAAGAGTTGATAATAAGACAATAATCAACTTCATCATCGAGGAGCTTATTGAGTTTCTCCTCCTTCATTGCATACATACTGGCATGACTATCACTACGTCCCCTCTGGTGACTGCTAGATGGGGGCCTTAGAGAACCATACTCGTCATGGGACGCGACATTTGACGAATCTGCTCCAGAATTGGCCACATTACCGCCATAATCCACGGGTATTGCAGAAGAATGAAGATGGCTTTCCTCGATCTTTTCCAGTAGCTTGAGTGCACCTTGCTTGATGATGCTGCCATCGAGTATGGTTGCAAAAACCCTATTGTGGCCCTGTGTTGGAACGTTTTGAAATCCCTCGTGCAAATTGAGAGAACCAGAGAAACCAACCCTATATGCGGAGTCCATATAGTAGGAGCTCCACATCCTCAATACACTGTCTGCGTCCAGGGTGTATAGAACATGGCGTTCCTTTTCTGGAGCTACCGAAGCTGCTAATCCATTCAGAGCACTCACAAGATCTGAATTGAGTGAGTTGTAGAGGCTATGTTGGGGAGTAGAACTGCCATCATGTCCTATGTGCTGTGGCACCGACTTCCACTTCAGCTCCGTCACATAAGTGCTGTGTTTGAGATATGAAAGATCGAATTCACTTGTCTCGATTCCAAATGATACCCTGTGCCATATTTTCACCAGCTTATCGTAATATCCCACACTTGCAATGCTGCTAGCGTTTGGTGAGAATTTCACCATATATACGGGATTGGGCATCGACCTGCTCCATAATCTCTTGCAGCATATGTCCCCTATAGCTCCACTGGTGGCACACACATCAGATGCCAATTTTGTGGTGGTAAAATGGTTAGAATGATCACTGTGATCCTTGCTGTAGAACAACCTATACAGGGTGAGTGATTCTCCAGAGCCAGCCACAAGCTCACAGGATGTTTCTGTATTGTACTCGTCAGGAATGCCGAAAAACCTGTTCTCGGATAGTTCATCTTCTCTGGAGTCACAGTTGTCTGACCAATTGATGCAGTTGATATCGGATGTATCTGTTGGATTAGTGATGATGGTTTCTGAGTCCCAGTGTATCTCAAGTTGAGACACATCTTTCTTTCCGCTGAAGTTGAAGTTGTAGAAGTTGGAAATTGTTGGTCTGTATATGTGTATTTCGTTCTTTATAGCAATGGCGATCTTTCCATTCACATGGTTGATGTCCACCACGTAGGAGTCACCTGGTAGATACACAGTCTGGAGATGTGCAAAGTTTTTTGTGAGGATCACCAAGTTGTTGCCAGAACAATATGCTAAGATGGTCAGCGCATTCCAGCTGGTGAATGCCGTGGCTGAGTGCGAAGAATTGGGTTCACCAGGGAGGAAGTTCAACATGTTATGAGAAAAGCGATGGGGCCGGGTTGATCTGGTCGTGCAAGCTCTGTAGGTGGACTGGAAACGGGGTATGATCCTTCTAGTACTGGTTGTTTTAAATATATGTAACAATTACTGTGCCTGTGTGATTACTTGGGGACTCATGCCTGATGGTGACTATTGCTCGCATTGCTCACCAAGAGAGATGATCCATTGATATGATCGTCTGGTTCTGCTCCTATCGCTGCAGTCTCAGACACGGCACAACTGATTCACCCTGTGTGGTAGCCTATCTCTCTCACTTGACAAGGTATCTCAATTGCCAAACCAACAAAGAAAGAATAACTCTCTGGTATAAGAATAGGTGGACTCGACTACCACTTCACAACCAATTGTGAATATACAATGTCTCTCACTCCACCTTTCAACTCATCGCACAGAAAGAAGGCATCGCATTTAGTGCGTCTAAAGGTGGCCTAACGCAGCCGTGTGTTCGGGCCGTCTTGCGCTTGCCTGCACCCCGTGCTGCCAGAACGTACTCTCTATGCTGCACTTGGTGGCTCGTCCCAAGGTACTGTTCCTGGCCGTCGCAATGGGGAGGAACTTCCCTTGCAAGTCTCCTTCCTCTCCCGCAGCTACCCCTACTGGTGTCCTGAACCCGGCCGATGGATAGTACGGGGAAGAAGCCCCAGGGGAAGAATGGCAGCGCATCACACAAGAGCTGCGTACTGCCGGCCTGTGGTATTAGAGAGTGGAGAAGGAAAAGTGCATGTTAGGCTGAGTTTGGCTAGATGACATAAAGACCCAGCAGCTTTTTTGAACTTGGAGGGTTTTTATTTGAACGTGAGAGATATTATTGTCGGATAGTAACTGATCGCTGTACAGAAGTTTTGTTTTCAAAGCAAACGATAGAGTGCATTTTGCAAGAGCCGAAGCATATAATGGTTGCAAGGTAAGTCAGTGAGACGCATGATTATCAGATAGGCATGTTTGGCCTCGGATATTTTATGACTGTTACTCAGAGAAGCACAATACCAGGTTGTTACGGACCCCACTAACATTATAAGTTGCAAGGATCAGCTCAAACAGGTGGCGATCTGCCTCCAGAGGTCACCATGTGTGATGCTCGACCGTAACACCCCGAAAGACTGTGTGACGAAGCCGGAGCTGTCCCAGAATTTGCCCGAGCTATGCAAAAACCAGTTGGCCACATTTATGGAGTGCAAACGAGGGATTGTGGATATGCGCAAGAGGATTAGGGGAAACGCTCCGTTGAGTACGGGAAAGTACGATGAACAGTACGAGAAGCTTTCCAGTGGTAACTTTGACCCAATGGAAGAGATACGCAAGCTGGAGAGTTTGGATGTTGAAAAGAGATCGGAAGCAACTAGATAAACAGTTGTTCGGTGGTGGTGGTGGTAGTGGTGAAAAATATGGTTTGCGCTTTGTAGTTGGGCCCTCGTATATCACCATCTCGTGCTGAAACCTCTACACTACTCACAGGAAGGTGCCTCCTCTGTACATAGATTGAACCGCACATTGTGAAAAAGAACCTACTTGGATATATTTCAACAAATATGCATCTACATATGATCCACGTCTATTACGGTCTATTATCCATTCTAAAAATCTAAACTTTGAAAACTGTTTACAGCTCTTCCCCATACTTGACAATGTCTTGGATTAGCTCGTCCACAACCCTGTCTGTGAGAATTGGAGAGTTGAACACAATTCTGAAAAACTCACCTCTATCCCTTCCCAGTAATCTATCATCTGGGTTAGGCGCATAATCCACGAGGTACTTTCCGGCAGAGTGGAGCTTCGTTGCAATATACCTTGTAGCGGCGGTGGCATCTTTGCCATCCCATTCGTCGCTCTCCAGAGAAATGTCCTTGTGCTTTGGGTTATAATAAAAACACACCTGCAAGCATGGCGTAGGCACTTTACTCACCACGGTGAAACCAGAAATTTTGGAAATGCTTTCTGCAAAGTATTCGGCAATGGCGAAAGCATGGTCAACTCTCTTCTCGTAACCACTTGTGCCATAGTATAGCCACCCCAGGTAAAACTTAACACTGTCAGCTCTTCTACCACAACCCAAGGTGCCGTCTGCAAGGTCAAAATTTTCATCGTCGTCTCTGGCATTGTGGAAGAGGTACGGAGCAGCCAAAGAGTTGGCCTGTTGGAAAACCCTCTCATCTGGTACCAGCAGGAATGAGCAGGTGGTTGGAACGCCCAGCATCTTGTGAGGATTAGATGTAATGGAGTGTGCCAGGTGCGAGCCTTCCAACTTATTCCTCTTGGAGGAAGAAAACACGGCATTACCACCCCAAGAGCCGTCAATGTGGAACCAAATTTTGTATTTCGCAGCCACCTCTGCTATTTTGGCGAAGGGGTCATACGAGCCAAAGACAGTAGTTCCTGCAGTTGCATTGATGTACAGTGGAGTGTATCCGTCTTGTACCGATTTTTCAATCGTCTTCTCGAGCTTCTCTACATCCATTTCACCAGAAGAGTTCACAGGGACCTTAAAGAGAGAGTTTGCACCGAGTCCAAGAAGGATACATGACTTTTCTACAGAGTAGTGGCTGTGTACTGAAGTGTATACAGCAAACTTGAAAGAAGCATTTCCCTCGAGTTTGGTCTCTGGGAAAAGGGTCGCCCTTGCCATGTGCATAGAGGTTATGTTGGACCAGGATCCACCAGCAAAGGTAAGTCCACCTGCTCTGGTGTCGGTGAATCCAAAAAGATTGGCATATTTGCGAGAGACAATCTTCTCAATGGCACTGAGAGCAGGGCTCACGGTGAACACGTGCGAGTTTGTGTTGAGAACACTCAACAGAATGTCTGAGACTACACCGATGGGGTTGGTTGAAGCGTAGAGTTTGTCCATGAAACCTGGATGCCATGTGTTGACCGAGTTGACGAGGATCTTGTCGAATACCTCCATCACCTGTTTTGTGGTTTCGGCCAAGTCCCCACTGTCTCCGAACCCGGTATCTAACGGATAGGACTTGAACGCGTTGACGATCTTCTTGGGGTCTTCAAAACGAGGACCGATGTCTGCCTTGCCGCTATCCGTATCTTTGACATGTTGGATCACACGTTCGCAGACAGCCTGAAGAAGCTGCTCGAGCTCTGCCGACCTGTTGGTTTCCAGATCCGACACTATACTGGAAGTCATCGTATGTGTGAGTGACTATGAGAAAGTTGCTTGCTGGAATGGAATGGGTTGGGTTGTGCCACTTTAAATAGGTCAGATTTCACACCAACTGAACATTAGATAAACACACACCTTTGAAGGACGATTTCTTGCCAGGGTCCTTTTTAAAAGTCGCTCCAAAGCCCTTCCCAACCAACTCCGTGCTAGAAGGAAAAAAAATGTCAAAGAGCTAGCCCAAACCGTCCGGGGTATGCGACGCGACGGTTTGATAATCCCACGATCAAAGGTAAGGGTTGTGGCGGTCGGCCTGCTCAAACGCCGAGGCCTTCCACACCCCATGCTACGCACGGTGTCTACATTATCCACAGACTATGTGTTCCCGGCACTTCTTTGCACTGGGTCTATCTGGTTGGGGTATTTTTTTTATTTTGTGTGCGAGTTGGTTTCACACAAACGGAATATAAAGACACCATGAAGCATGTATAAGGAAAGGGCCAAGGTATTAGGGCGCTTATCAACACAGACGCACAGCACATTTCTTACAGAGCCCTGGAAGCCCTTGGGCCATCGCACCCTTCTGTCACCTGCCAGCCATGCTCTTCTGCCTGTAGCGCAGCGTACCCTTCTTCGTCTAGCGTGTCTTTCTACCTCTAAGGTGCCAACATGCCTTTGGCCTATTTTTTGCCCTGCCTAAGTGGTTAGCAAGCCCATCATGCGCGCCTGGCTCTAATTAGGTGCGCAGGCTCATCGCTGACTATGGGGAAGGGACATCGCAGCAAAGGAAATTATATTAGGTGCAGTGCATATAATTTAGATAGCGGCAAAATGACAAGAGGCATGGAGAGAAGCTATCTGATTGCGATTTTACAATCACTTAGGGGAGAGACCGATTTCTTTGAAGGTCAAAGGTTTTTGTATTTAATTTGTTGGGCATTCGAATTGCGTATATTGTTGTTTGGTTTTTTGTGTTTTTTGTGTTTGTTTGTTTTTTTTTGACAGAGAGGTCCCGACTGGCTATTGGCTTATTGTTGCATACAGCAGCTTGCCATCTTAAGTGAGGACACATACTTCAAATTTCATTCTATAAGACTTTTAAAGGATTTTAATTTTCTCATTCATTTACGTTAGATATCCATCATGAGCACATACCAGGCATCACACAGAAGGTCCTCGGATCAATCGAACCCCAACCAGGATGAAGGCACCACTGCCAATAATGCCTCCTCAAAAGGCAACGACCTGCACTCACTTGGCGAGTCGTTGGGTGTCACGCTAGTGGAACAGGACTCTTTAGAAAGGCAGATGGCTGAGAAAGCTGACAGGGCCATGCTGGAAAAGGATATGGAACTAGATCAGAGGAGACTCGACAGAGCTACCACATCCTTGAACAAGCATCTGGCCAAATTGAAACTTCTTGAGAATAGAGCGAGTGATAGGGGTATTCGCATATCGGAGCGGCAGAGGTTGACTGAAGAGATTAAGCTGTTGAAAGAGAACGACATTGCTCCGATAAGGAATGACATTGAGGAGATTACGGCCAGAATTCAAGCTGCCCAAGGAGGCATCAATCGTGGAAACTCCAATGAAGTTGTGGCTAGCGTGCTTGGTGGAGAGTCGGCACCAATATCCGGTGATGGAGAGGATGAAGTACACCAGTTGCCTACAGAGTCTCGCACAGAATATCTGATACGAACTGGTAAGATCACAGCGTTCGGCTCGTCTAATGCGTTTGTGAGCGATGGACCTCAAAGCGGAGCATATGAGGCCAACCATGAAGATACAACCACCCATCAAGATCATAGGCAGTTGAGAGCTCCAGGTTTTGCTTCATCCGCGATAGTTGGAGAGAAAAGCAAAAAGGCGACAGTGCCGAAGGCGCCCACCTTTTCCAATCTGGTGGAGTCCGTGAGGCAAGCAGATTCGTCGTCCTCAGAAGAGTTTGCTCCAATTCCAGAAATAGTGTCAAAAGAACACCCACGGGTCAAGGAGGAGGAGACTAGTATTCCTCTTCCTCTCCCGCCTCGCAAAAGGAGAAGGGTCACAGTGAAAGAGGAAGTTTCTTCTGCAGATGAGATTCCTTCTGCAGGAGACTCGGACGATGACTACACTATCAAGGAGGAAGACGGGGACGGTGATGAAGAAGATGACGATGCATATCTGGGTGTGGAGGATGAGTACAATGCCATTGAGGTAGGAGACATTGATGAGTATGCTGAGGAGGAGGCCTCTGAAGCTGAAACAGCAGAGGACTTCCGTAACATCGACGACGGTGACGAATCGGTGTACAGAAAGAGATACACGAGGTGGGCCAATTCCAGATCGGCTGCACGTCAAGCTGCACAACCTTCCTATGTGAACGATCCAGATAAGGAGGAATGGCAAAAACCGCATCCTACAATTCCAGACTCAGTTCTCAATGACGAATTCCGTATTCCGGGCGATATATATCCATCACTGTTTGATTATCAGAAAACATGTGTGCAGTGGCTGTGGGAATTGTATTCTCAGAGAACTGGCGGTATAATTGGTGATGAAATGGGCCTGGGTAAAACGATTCAAATGATCTCCTTCTTGGCAGGCTTGCACTATAGTGGGAAACTCAAGAAGCCAATTTTAGTGGTATGCCCAGCAACTGTGTTGAGACAGTGGTGTAATGAATTCCATACTTGGTGGCCAGCACTGCGGACAGTCATTTTGCACTCCATTGGTAGTGGAATGAGTCTTAGACAAGAAGAGGATGAAATAGATGAGGATGAAAAGCTTGAGCAGATGTTCATGGCCGACAACTTTGATGAGAATGATGCCACGAAAGGTGTGAGGAAAAGCAGGAATGCTCTGCGTAGTATGGCAAACGCAAAAGCCATGATAAAAAGAGTGTTTGAGAAGGGACATGTGCTCATCACTACGTATGTGGGTCTGCGTATATATTCAAAATTCTTGCTGCCGCAGCAGTGGGGTTATGTTGTTTTGGATGAAGGTCATAAGATCAGAAACCCCAATAGCGACATTGCCTTGGCTTGTAAACAGTTGAGGACCCATAACCGTATCATCTTATCTGGAACTCCCATTCAGAACAACCTCATTGAATTGTGGAGTTTGTTCGATTTTGTCTTTCCGGGCAGACTGGGTACGCTTCCTGTTTTCCAACAGCAATTCAGTGTTCCGATAAACATTGGAGGTTATGCCAACGCTTCCAACGTTCAAGTGCAGACTGGTTATAAGTGTGCTGTGGTGCTGAGAGATCTGATATCTCCCTACTTATTGAGACGAATCAAGGCCGATGTAGCGAAGGATCTCCCAAAGAAGAGGGAAATGGTTCTTTTCTGTAAGTTGACCGACTATCAGAGAAGTCTTTATCTAAAGTATCTAAAGAGTGAGGAGCTCAATAGTATTCTCAAGGGGAAGCGAAATGTTCTCAGTGGGGTGGATGTACTGAGAAAGATCTGCAATCATCCTGATCTCGTCGATATCAAGTTGAAGGGAAGAGACAAGATGAGAGAGCAAGGAGTCACGGGCGATCTTGTTGAGAGATCAGGAAAGATGCAAGTCGTCAAAACCTTGATTGAACTTTGGAAGAAGGAGGGAAGCAAGGTGTTGATATTCACCCAGACTAGGCAGATGCTTGATATTTTAGAACAATTCATGCAATCATTTGTCGCCCTGGATAATGGCAATTCTGAGGCAGACATAGAAGAAAGGCACGTCCATTATCTGAGAATGGACGGCACGACTCCAATTGCAGTTCGTCAGGAACTTGTTGATAGGTTCAATGGAGATCCCAGGTACGATGTTTTTCTATTAACGACCAAGGTTGGAGGATTGGGTGTCAACTTGACAGGAGCCAACAGGGTTATTATCTATGATCCCGACTGGAACCCCTCCACCGATGTCCAGGCTAGAGAGCGTGCGTGGAGACTAGGCCAAAAGAAGGACGTCACCATCTTCAGACTGATGATTGCAGGGTCAATAGAAGAGAAGATCTATCATCGACAGATCTTCAAGCAGTTTCTCACGAATAAGATTCTGAAGGACCCCAAGCAGAGACGTTTCTTCAAGATGAATGACCTTCATGATTTGTTCACCTTGGGTAACGCCGATGAAGCAGGCACGGAGACTGGTGGCCTCTTTAATGGTACGGAGATGAATTTCACCGACGGAAGACAGAGATCATCGACACGTCTTAAAGGTTCTGGAGGGAGTAAACATAAAGATTCCGATCAAGACAACTTCATGGAGGTGGCAGAGATGCAGGGTGTTGCGGGCATGAGCAAGTATGAAGGTGGGGATGATGCTGAGAAATCGAAGGGCGATGGTGATACAAGTAAGGATGAGGATGGGATTATGAGTGGATTATTCGCAAAATCAGGTGTGCATTCTGCCCTTGAGCACGACTCCATCATGCACTCTTCCAGGCAAGACACTGCCCTTATCGAGAGGGAAGCATCGCGGGTGGCTGATGAAGCTGTGAAAAAATTGAGAGAATCTAGAAAGTTGGCAAGAAAGGCTGCCATCGGCACACCCACATGGACGGGCAGGTTTGGTCAAGCAGGAAGATTTGGACCGCAAAAGGCACAATCAGGTGGTGCAATCAATGGCAGAGTTGTGTATACCGGGATTGAGCCTCGTTCTTTGTCCTCCACCAGATCTCCATCTCCTGCTGTGAGAACTCCAGGTGAATCAGTTTCGTCAGCATCGATTTTGGAAAGCATGAAGAAGAAGCGAGATCAAGAGGAGAAAGCCAAACGTGGCAATGGTCGCCAGTCATCCATCGGAAGAGGCAGTGCCTTTTCAACTGATAGAGAGCTCCTTGCAACGAAACTGGGAGATTTCCTCCGAGAAAAGGAGGGACATTTCAGCACTTCTCAGGATATCATTTCCTCGTTGAAGCTAGACGTGAATGATCAACAGTTGCTGCTTCTGGTGCGGTCCATGCTCAAATCTATCTGCAGTTGGGAGGCTGTTGGTAAGGGTTGGGTGCTCAAGGAGGAATTCAGATGAAAGAACTCTTTTTTCTATAGGAAAGCCACCGATGTATACTAGATCAAAATTTTACTGTATTGCACTATTGATTCAAGTCTCATAACATCAGCAAGTAATTTAACACTAATTATAATACACTCTTCAACTTTTCTGTAAAAAAAAAAAAAATTAAGCAAAAAGCAAAAAAATTCCGAGTCGCGCCCTACATGGGACTCGAACCCACAGTCTCCCGATTAGGAGTCGGGTGCCTTACCATTTGGCCAATAGAGCTCGTCAGTACTGGGGTAAATGCAACTCCTATTATGAGTGTAATCTCTAAATAGGAGCCCGAATAGGCAGTGAGATTACGCGCGTCATCACAGCAATCGGATTCGATAAGATGCATTTGGCTCTCCAATAAAATTGCGATTATCGCCACCATCAAAACTATTTGAATATTGTTGCACCATTAGAGTTTTTGTGGGTCCTTGATATCAATGCCAAAGAAAAATGTCCAGGAGAAATAGAGCGGAAAACTCCAGCGTTCGGGGACCCAATAGTGCTCTGACTGAGTTCCTCAGAGAACAGGGTATCAATGCCGAGACGATTAGAAGGCGACATGAAGCTAGAATGACCGGCGAGGAGCTGGATGAGTCAATGAGGTTTGAGGGAGATATAGTTGATCCCACTGGGGGGCTCACAGATGTGCAGCAAGAGGACCAAGAGGAAGAAAGGCAGATGAGAATTGCAGCTAGGCGAAAGCGCAGAGCAGCAAGGTCGAATGACGACGACGACGAGCAAGTGTATACCGATAGCGATGAGGAACCAATTCGTAATGAGCAGGTGTACTGTATTGATTGTGACAGAAAGATAGTTATTTCTGTCTACTCAAAACGAGTGGAGCGTGATGGTAGGATGGGATACCTCTGTACACCCTGTGCGGAGGAGCAAATCCGCAGAGATAAGAATCTCAGAAAGAACCAGCTGGATGCCCGTAAGAAGAGAAAGAAGATAGCGGCAGCCCTTTTGGACAAGCAAGAACTAAAAATCCCATCACTGCAGGACGTGTGCATAAGGTTGATCTCCAAGAACATTGATGATGTGGAGGTCTTTGGAGATATTGGTCTGATGAATATGAAGAAGATCAGCAGGATCCTCAGTAAGAATAGGTCTCTGAATGGAAGGACAATGTCTCTGTTTTTAGACCCTGGCCTTCGTGAGTTGGAGTTTTGGGACTGCAGCAATGTTGACAGCGACTCCCTGAACAAGATTGCCTCGTTTTGTCCCAACTTGGAGCGCCTTACTCTTTCTATGTGTGGTCAGCTCCACAATGACAATCTGAGATATTTCGCAACCAACCTTCCCAATTTGAAGTACCTTTATTTGAACGGGCCATTCCTCATCAGCGAAGCATGCTGGCTTGATTTCTTTGATACAGTGGGTTCTAGGTTGAAAGGTTTCCACGTAATGAACACACATCGTTTCACCAACGATGCTTTCATTAGCCTACTAGATAATTGTGGAAATGGTCTAGAGGAACTCACTTTGAGCAGGCTGGACGGTCTGGATTCAAAAGCTGTCTATGAGATCATGCCGCATTATCTGAGCAGCCTCAAGCACTTGGAGATCTCTTATCCTACGAAGGAGGAGCTTGTGGATGATTCACTTATTGTCTCTGTTGTTTCGGTGTGTGGTGAAACCTTGGAGACCCTTGTCCTAGATGGATGCTCAGGTTTGAGTGACACCTCTTTGGTATCAGGAATTCGCCCATTCTGCCCCTCTCTACGTAAGCTGTCTCTGGGGCTACTGGATCAAATCACAGACAGCGGAATGGTGCAGTTATTCCACGACTGGAACATGAACGCTGGCCTAATGGAGGTGAGTCTGAAGAGGTGCATCTCCTTGACGGATGACGGAGTCTATGCTCTTCTAAATCATTCCCAGCACACTCTCATTGAGCTGAATCTCAACTCTGTCTATGGATTGACATCAAAGTTTTTCCAAAAATGGTCTCGTAACCTGAGGCTGTCGCTTCTCACATGTCTCGACATAGGCTTTGTCAGATCTGTAGATGATAGGGTGGTCAATATACTGGGGAGAGTATGCCCTAAGTTGACGGTCTTGGAGGTCTATGGCAACAACAAGTGTACTGCATTGGCCAACATTAGGAGCGGCTTGAGGGTTCTGGGAAGGCAGAGTGATAGTATATAATACAAATTTTGTTATGGGTTCTATAATACACCTTTCAGCTATAAACTTTTTCGACGAAAACCAAAAAGAAGCTAAAAGGTCTCCTCTTTAGGGTAATGGATTGATGCCGACGCCTTTTCAACATTCCTGAATGTGGGAAGCGCATACGGTATTTTCTGCTCGAGCAACGAGGAGGTCACATCGATAGCATTCGTTATCATGGGTCTCTGTTCTACAGAGACACCTGGATGACCATTTTCTCTTACGATTCTCTTATTGACACTTTCCTCCGTAGAGTCAACAGACACCCTCAGCTTCAGTGAATGTTTGGAGTGGAAAGAAGACTCTGGGTCATTCTCCACTATCAGCTTGATGAGCTCCTTCTGCGCTTCAATGAGTTCATCTGGTGTTGAGTTTTTCTGCATGAATTCCAAGTAGCCATCCACCATATCGGCCAAGACCGAGGGCGGCAGTTCACTGTATACCTTGACATAGTTGATGATATTGGTCAAGTTAGTCTTGTTACGCTGACACAGCTCAAACTTGAAGAAAGACAGCCAAAATGGAACCGACTGTTTTACCTCACTCTCCTTATAATATCTCAGGAAAATTTCTCTGGCAGCCTTGATATCTCTGTTTTGCAACCAGTACGTCTTTGCAAGTTCGCTAATCACCACAGTTACAGTTTTTGGGTTCAGTAGCTTCAGCATTTCCTTGAAATTGGAACCTTCAATAGAGGGCACAGACGAGTTAGGAGCACGGCTATTGAGCTTCTTTTTCTTAGAAGATGCAGCAGATGAAGGCGGTGTTTGCGAATCGTCTTGCTGTCTCTTGTCGTCAAAGTAAGTGCGCAGGACGGCATCACAGTTGGATGTGAATGAATCGGAACCCTTTTTCTTCAGTAAAAATTTGAGATACTTGAGCAGAGGCTCATAAGATGCTGGCAGCTTGGTTAGTGTATCTATGAAAATGGAGTTCGCGCTTTCTGTCTCTCCAACTGATTCGCAGTATTCTGCATACTGAAACCTGATCTTGGGTTGGTCGACCGCCACAAACCTATCACACGCCCTGCTGTATACCTTCGTGATCTGCTCTGATATACTCTTGTCATCCTTTCCAATGTTGTATTGTTGAAGGTACTTCGTGTACCTCAGCCAAAACGTCTCTGTGTGAGCACCTGGTATCACCGCACGCTCGTAAAGGGCTACGATCTGCTCGTGGATATGGTGAGATTCCTCAAATTGCAGGTATTTGAGCCAGTTGTCGATTTCAGCCTGGTCCAATGGTACTGTGTTATAGTGAGGGATTTTGATGTCTGCTTCAAACACCCACCTTTCGGTCACTGCCTGCTGCGTTTCCGCAAAGAGTTTCCAGAAATAGCTGTCACTCACCTCGGAAGTCTCTTCCGGTGTGAGCGTACTTGCATCTTTGCCCTCTCCATACTTCTCACTCAGGATCTGCTTCAACTTGTCTGATGGTATTATGTCTGTGATTTCAAACCTGGACTTGAGTTCTGAAAACCTGGTGGAGTACTTTGCATACTGGTGTAATGGGAGCGGCAAGATCTGGAGCAGAATGTTGATGTACTCAGTGGAGCCCTCTCCGCCTATGCTGCCCTCCCACTCCAGGTACTTATCCCAGAACGTATGAGAGAGGAACTGTCTTCCAACGTGGGAGGCGCCTTCTTGGAACAGCTCTCGAATGTTGTCAACGGGCTGCAGGTCGTTGGATATTATAATCGATAGATAGTCCACCCACAAGTCAAGCGATGAGGGGAAAGCATCCACGGCTCTTTGCAGCACCTTGACAGAGGCATCGAGACCATCCATCTGGTATGCCACAGCCACATACCTCTTCCAGTATCCGAACAAGAGTGGGAAACGGGATAGCAGTTCGTCGAAATGGCTTCGTATGAGCTTTTTCACCTTGTCTGACCTATGCTGTTTGTTTGAATCATCTGCCGCTATACTTTCTATGAGGCCAATTATACGGTCCCATGAATCAATGTCATCGGGATTGGCTTCTATCTTCCTCTTTGGCGTTTGCCATTCAGGATAATGGGTGAAATACAGAGGATCCATTGGTTGTCACGTGCAAGAAGTTTGGGGCAGGTGTGTATAGAGTGCTAATGGGAAGTTGTTATGTATGACATGGATAAGATTTCTAATGCGGGCAATGCGGTGAGAAAGTCTTGGTTAGGTTGCAGTCACTTATACTGCAGATCTATATACTTTCAAAAGTGGTATCCTTCGCAACATCCAGTGCCTGGTAAGCATGCATTCCAAGAAATTGCACCAAAAAGTCAGAGCCCAGTACTGTTTGTGCTATGCACACTGACTATGCCATCGCTTTATCAATAGGGACTGGCACATATATATACCAATATGATGTTAGTGGTTGTAATAATGTCTTAACATAATTGATGAACAGGTGAAAGCGATTTGATTTTTATTTCTCTAAAAAGACATGTGTGTACATAGAACTTTACTAATATGAATGAATCCTGCTTGCATTATTGGATGGGCTGTGAGAAGCCCCAAAATACAGGACATGCAATGTTTCTACACTGTTAAGAATGGCTGCTAACAATTACTGTATTATATATCTGGCCGCACTTTGTATATTTGTTGCTAATCTTGAAGAAGAACGACAGTTTGTTATATATGTTATGGCATATCCTACGAAGAAATCATTGATGAACCATGTTTTTTTGGTTTTTTTGCTGAAATTGTGGAGTTCAGACTCCTCTCCATACCAGAGAAATTGCACGCTCCAGAATCCTGCACTAACTCAGCAATATTCTTGACTATTGATAAACAAAAAGAAGCACAAATGGCCAAAAAATACTGATGCAAAACCACCAAAACAAACAAACAAACCTCAACAAAAAATAGTACAAACACATATGCTCATCCTGAGATTTATTTTTGAGAGCATGCTCATTAAGTATAATATATACGCTGGCCTACTCCTTTTAACCCTGTACTCCATCCTGTATATCCCTACAGATCATCCCATCTCCCCCTCCAACCCTAACGATGGCGGAAGAGCGGTTACCCTACGATACCACGTTGATGGCGCACCCCCACCGATAAGATGCTCAGTACGGAGAGAGCGAGAGAGCACACCTGATGAAGAGCCGAAACCACGATATGGTTATTTGAGGCTAATCTGAATAAGCGGAAGTAGAATATATCGAAAATTTCCATATTCAGTGTGAGGTCCAGGATGCAGGTATACTTTAAGGATTTCAAGAAGGAGAAGACTGTTTTGGACGTGGAACTGTCGGATACAGTGAGTATATATATACACACGCATTGCGTGAAACATGATCTGTGTGAAGGTGATGTAAAAAGGCGGCCAAACAACATGCAGTGTCATGAAAACAACGAGTGTCAATGTTTTTTTCATCACACAAGACTGCATCATGCAACACGAGGTTGGGTACTTGCGTGTAGTGGGACATGACACTTGGACTTGGATATAATTAATGTCTCCTCCGCCGCGTGAAATCAACTCGTGGGTGCCTCCAACTGCATGGTGTATACGGTTCCTTTTTTTTTTACCCTGTACCGCGATAACTAACCACTTTTAGGTTCTCTCCATCAAAGAGAAGCTGGCAGGGTTGAAAGACTGCGAGCCCTCGCAGTTGAAGTTTGTGTATTCGGGTAAGTAGCACACGATAATACGATACACAGTCACCTTACCCCAGCATACTAACAACCCATTACAGGCAAGGTTCTGCAAGATGATAAGACATTCGAGAGTTTCAAGGTGAAGGAGAGCGACCAGATCATCTATATGATTTCGAAACCAAAGAAAGCCGCTGCCGTTGCTGCTGCTGCCCCAGCCGCTGCCCCAGCTCCAGTGGAGCCGGTGACAACAGCCACCGCTGCTGCCCCAGCTTCTGAACAGAACCAAGCTGGTACTGAGACTACAACCACCGAGAACACCTCGGCAGCAGCTACCGCTCCAGAGGCCAACTATGATGCCTCTACACTTGCTGTTGGCAGCGCCAGAGAGAACGCTATACGGAGCATCATGGACATGGGCTACGAGAGACCCCAGGTGGAGAGAGCACTCACTGCTGCTTTTAATAACCCTGACAGGGCTGTTGAGTACTTGTTGACGGGGATTCCAGAGGGTCTATTGAGGCATACAGCACCAGCAGCCACTACCGCCGCAGCAGCACCTTCTGCTGAACAGGCTGCGGAGCAGCCAGCTTCTGAGACTGCAACCGCCCCAACCACAGGAAACTTGTTTGATGCCGCAGAGGCCGCCGCTCAGGCATCTCCAGAAGCAGCAGGCGCTGCAAGCGAGATGGACCAGATGGCCCAGTTGAGACAGATCATCCAGACACACCCAGAGATGTTGGAGAATTTGCTCGCTCAGATTGCCCAGAGTCACCCACAGTTGTCGGAGATGATCCAGAGCAACCCTGAGGAGTTTATGAGAATGATATTGGAGGGAGAGAATGGGCTGGATTCTGCCTTTCTTGGAGAGGAGGGCGAGGGTGAAGGCGAGGAAGAGGAAGGTGAGGGTGACAGAGAAGGTGGGAACGGTGTTTTCAGATTACACGTGACAGAGGAGGAGAATGCTGCAATTGACAGGTTATGCGAGTTTGGCTTTGACCGCAACCTTGTGATCCAGGTTTATTTTGCGTGCGACAAGAATGAGGAGATGACTGCTGATCTGTTGTTCAGCGAGCATATGGATCTGTAGTTTTATCGGTGGTTGTGTGTACCTGATATGTTCGTAGTAAAGTGGAGTCATCATGTTTATTTTCGGGTAAGCTTAGTTTTTTTTCCCAACAGACCTTGTCCATGGTGTCATAGAATACCATCAAAGTTATTAACCAAAGTAAACTCCTTCTTCTCGGGTTCCGTCAGCTCTGCATTTCCAGGCCTCAGCACAACTCCCGACTTCATCCCCGCAGCTAGCGAGGCCCTCACTTCGTCACAGTTATCAGACAGGAACAGCACCTTATCAGCTTCAAGGTCAATTGCCTTCAAGAGTTTCTCGTAGCTGACTTTGTCCTTTTTTGGACCAATGTTGACAGTGTCAAAGTAGTCAATAAGAATGGGATTGAGGTCTAGGGAAGGCTCACCGTTGATGCCCTTCACGTTGGCAAAGAGCAGCTTCTGCGCCTTCACACTGCCTGACGAATAGATGTACACGCCTCGATTCAACTCCACGCTCCACCTCTTGATAGCTTGGATGGCATCCTCATATACCGGTGCTGTGATTTCTCCCGTGGTGTATCCGGTTTCCCAAATAAACCCCTGCAGCTGTTTCAAGACAGGGTCCTTAATATCCTTGGCTACTAAGGAGCGGATGTACGCCAGAAGTGACTCTGCAGACTCAAGGCTATCTTGCGGGAATTGAAGTACTATTCTCACAATTGGGTCATCCTGATTCTGCTGTGTAGCAGCAAGTGGGAAAGATTGCTTTTCCAGCAGAGAGGGGAGTTCCCGTAAGAAGTACGGGAATAGTTCATCCTTGACGAACGAAATGGGGCACACAGTGCCCTCAATGTCCAGAACAACTGCCTCTATCTGTGACGAGAAAGGTGATGACATGTTAATCCAAACAAATAGATTGTGCTCTCCACAGCAATTATTGTTTATTCACCACCGATCTATAAAGCCAACGTTTATTCAGCTTCCATCGTGACGTCTACCGGCACTCCTCCTCCGCAATAGCTAAGAACCAACGTGGTGCATACGTTATGCATGTGCGATGAGGTGATGAAGGAGCCTGCCCTATTGAGTACACTTTTTGCTGTCATTACTTATCCCAAAAGTCAATATGTCCAAAATCGAGCATTATTTTATAATTAGAATATACTGTCGGGATCCGATTTTAACCAATTGTCCATTTTCCTTGTATGGGCTACCACCACACACTGGTTGCTCTCCTGAGCCTCCTCTTGAGGCCACCGCCTTCGCTGTCTGCAGTGTCTGTTTCGACATCATCGGTGATATCGTCATCATCGTTTGACTCGTTTGACTCCTCGCTGGCTTCGTAGTCTTCATCCTCCTCCTCCCTGTAGTCTTCATCACCAAAAATACCATTTTCACCCCTGTGAACACCCAGGTCGTCTGCTTCGCTGTCACTGCTGCTCTGGTACCTCGAGATGGTTATTCCATTGTCGAAATCAGCATACGGCTCCCTGTCCGAAAAAGGAGCTTCCAGCTCTTCATTGGATCCACCAAGATTGAACACTTTAGATCCATCCGGCTTGAAAGTGGCCATGCTGGCGCTGGCTGGTGTTCCTCGCCTGCTGTCGTAGCCACTGATACCGGCAAGCGCAGCACGCTCTCTCCTGACAGTTCTTTGGCCCCTCTCAATTGCCCTCTCGATGTTCAGCCTATGCCTTATGAATAGCAATTTCGGGAATGCCGATTTCACACCATTACGAATCATCACCTCGAGCCTATCTGGGGTGGGATCGCTCAAGATATAGGAGAAGTCAAATATGTTGATCTTGGGCCACAAAGTGATAGTGCCCGAAAAACGCTGGAGCCAAATGTTGGACCAATCTTGATCCAGGAGATGAGGGAGGAGGTCCAGTTCCTTGATCAACTTGAGCCACTTCCTCACTTCCAGTTTGAGAAGGTTCTCTAAGGCAGTGCCTATGAATCCACCTCTCAGACCCACCACGCCTCTCCTTCTCGAAACGGGGTTGCCAACTGAACCTCTCGGAGCATAGAAGAACAACGATATATGAGGGTTAACTTGCGAGACAATCGAAAACTTGACATTGAAGTACTGATTGAGCGACTCAACAGGAATATCAGTACGCAGACTGCCGTCTCGCCATTTGCTTCCAAATGAAAAGGGGACAATGCTACCATCTTTCTGCTTATTCATCAATACCACGGGGTTCAAAATACCGGGAACGGCAGCACTCGCAAGCAGTGCACTCCATATAACGCAATTCGGAGAGGTTATATAGTTACAGAGGATAACAGGTGAGTGGGGATCGGAAGGAACCGTGGATATGTTGAGTACCTTACCGGTTCTTTCGTACACCTCTTTGAACGTGAGACTTCCAAGCGTGAACCACACACTCTTTTCTGCCCAATCCACGGCGTCAAAACGTGCGCCTGTTTCCCACCACCTCTTGAACCACACAGACATGGGTTCTCCACATGCTGTTATCATCTTGGCCAATTCGGGCACAATCAGTTCCTTGAGTTCCTCGTCTGTCCTGGTACATGCTAGGGCTGCTACCAGTCCGCCACCACTGGTACCTGATATGATACGGGGCATCAAGTCATTGTCTACGAGGGCTCGTATTATGCCAAAGTGGTTATAGGCAAAACAAGCACCCCCAGAAAGACACAGAGCTGATTTACCAAAATTCTTTGAGATCAACTTAAAAAAGTTGCGTTTGTCTTCCAGGGAAATTGCATCTGTCTCAGTGATGAACTCCAGAGAGGCGACTACCTCCTCATTATACCTTTCGACCAACTTTTTTGTGCCATAATAACACTGCGAATACAGCAAAGGGTTTTCTGTACCTGCAAAGTTACTCCTGATGCAGTTCTGTAAAATTACCAGGACCTCCTCTGCCCTGCCATTTTCTCTGCTGATCCTCAAGTTTTTCACAATCTTGCGAAGGGTGCGCCAATCGTAGTAGTAGAATCTGTCATCCTTCTGCCACTTGTTGAATTCCAAATACTTGTCCAACTTTTTGGCGTTTTCCACCCACTCCTCATATGTTTCGGAGCTTCTCAGCGCCTCTCTGAGAACACGACGCTTGCCCGACCAGGCCAGGAACCCTTCTGAGACAGCCACCCAGAACCTCACCAATGAATAGAACACCATTAGCAGACCTATCCACAGGAATATACAAAACAAAAAGGGTATTCTGAATAGCCTGAACGACCACCCAGATATAAATACGTTGGACATACTCTGCCAATTTTCCTTTTCCAACTCGTCCATTATCACCTTCTTGGGATCTTTAGTCTTTTGGTTTAGATGCCGGTGTATGGGGAGCCAGTCGTTTTTTGATGATATCATTTCTATACCGTCACTGTTGACGTAGTGAGTACCATCTTTGGAGCTTATAGCTGTGGAAGGCCTTCTGCTATGGTGTCGGCTGTGTAGTTTGGAGGGAGATGAAGGAGCCAACTCTCCACCGCCATGTGTATCCGAGGGTGTATTTAATCCGTAGAGATCCTCCTCCGACTGCCATTCTGAGTACACCTTTGTTGACGCGGAGTCCTCCTCGTATTCTAGTGCCCTTGCAAAGGCATCAATATCTGAATCGTTAGTGAAACTCAAAAGAAGCGAACAAGAGTAATGTAGTATTTGTCCTACTTACGCTCAACGTCAACATATTGAGCAGTGAAGTCTGTGGGGTCTACTGCTGCGATCGCCATCACTAGAGAGCAGAAGGAATCCTCTATAACTGGTTTAGAACTTCTATTTGACACAGGCACCACCCCAAGCAACACAAAACCTGAAACCATGGCCACAGTTCATCTACCATCGTGATTATCACAGGAGCTCATTGCAGAATAATGCACTTGCTGTGCCTTGCGCAGAGCTGCACCCACCTTCCCCAGGTCCCTCTCATCTGCTCACCTTATCTTGTTGTCTTATCGTTTTTATCCCATGCACTAAAGGCACTGTGTGTGGAGGTGTGTGGAGGTCTGTGTGAAGACCCTCAGAGGGAGGCCCCAGGAGGGAGTGGCAGGAAGCGATGAAGGACTGACAGTTGCTGCAGTCGTTGGAAGGTTTAATCAAGAGGGACGCGACTGGAAAATGGGATGATTGCAAAGTGGGATATTTTGAGATTTAGATTGAGATAAGTCCAAAAGTGGTGCAAGGATTTTTTTTCTTTTCTCATTCAGGTTTGAATTGTTGAAGAAAGTCAAAAGTGTCAATTTTTCGTGTTCACTGGTGACCTGTGGGCTCTATGTCACCACCTGTACATGCGGTTGATGATTATATTATGTGTCGAGAAGTTGGTTGGTACTGCTATTTCCGGTTGATATGCCGCGTCTATTATCCTGTATGGCGCAGGCGTGTGCAGAAGTGAAATAATTACGAGGGGGATAGTTTGTATGCATGTATATGGCCTGCATGAATCAGTTGGATGCATGTAAGTATGTGAGCCTTAAGGCTTAACCCACACAGCTGCAGAGCAGGTGTACAAGTAATAGCTTTGAAGAAACACGTAACCAAAAATAAACAAACAAAAAATAGAGCAAACATCACACACGTAATAATACTGTTCTGGGAAACTGGAGAATGGGATACGTGGCATAAGAGGTGTTATCCTCACACAGAATACAGCAACCTGCAGGGATCAGTCCCGGGTGGAGAGAGACGGAGATATTACAGGAGATCGAATGCTTTTTTTAGGCAAAGAATGCTATCTTTCCATTTTTCAGGGAAGATGATATTTGAGTTTTGTTCTGGGCCTGAGAAATTATGCATAGAAATAGAAAGCCTCGATGCCAAGATGGCGGGGAACTTGGCAAATCCAAACGGTCTCTGTAAGGCTGTGTGCTCTGGGGCTATGTAATGTAATGCAAGCTTGCACCTCCCCAAGCCAGACCTATACCAGCATGGCACGCCACTGTTAACGGAAGGACTCAAATCCAAAGGAGGCGCTGCGCTGTGCCCATAGAAAGCCAAATCATAAACCCCTTTATTTTGTTTCTGCCATTTTGAGATTAAAAATAACTATTTTCGCAGTCTGCTGCTGCTCTACTACCTATTCGTGCAGCGTGTTTCTGCGTGCAGCGTGCGATGACTCCGTTGGGATGATTCGATCCCGCGTAGCGACTCCTGAGCTTCACAACCATCACCGTCGCCAGTCTGCTACAATATCGCCTCAAACACAACCCGCAATTCTTTCCTGTATAAACAAATACCGTATTTTCCACAAACTGGGATGCTACAGATATTATCAACTCTTTTTGCTACGACTCTCTTGCCACCTCTCTCGACCGACATCCTTCCTTTGACGCAGCCTCTGTTTACCCTTGAAACACGGAGATAAGCCCAAGCACTATCATGAGCCTCTTATGCAACACAGCCCTCAGCAGCGCTCGGCGAACGCATTCAGGCAGGGATACAACACAATCGCCTCCCACAGGGACCCAATTATCTCCCTCCTGCAGTGAAGCCCGCATGATGAAATGGCAGCCCGCATAGAATTGGCCGAAAATCTCCCTAGGGAGATTACAGTTAACCGCAGATCTTGGCAGTCGTCATTAACAGTTAGGGCTCACAAGACCGATGTCCCTAAGTCATCGTGGGATGGGATCTTGAAGAGCGAGGTGATCAAAAGGAAAGGGGGCCGAGCGTATTTTGACAAGCAGTCTGCATTTGGGTTCTCTGTGGTGTCTGTATATTCTGCTGTATATACAGTGACTGGCTCCGGCGTTACTGATTTTGGTTTTTCTTTTGAGCTTGCTTTATTGGTTTTTTCGTTTTCAGTTAAAGGACTTGTTGCTTTACAAGCCTACCACTGTGTCTTGCGGCTCTTCATACACCTCGCACACCCAACACCACCAGGAAACCATAACATCACCGCTTCTACAGCTAACAAGGTTTGTTCATATATACTCAAATCGCTTGGTCCAAGTCCAAGAGTGCCAGACAACCCCCCCCTTCCCTACCCTCCCGCTCCTTGCTAGATGGATGGAAAATAATGATAACCACCACAAGCCATAGTATCACTGAGTCCAGCCGTACGATGCAGCCGAAAATGAGTTCCAGGTTTCACCTGCGAAAACTGCCGAGACGGTCACGATGCGTGCTAGTGTTGCTGGTGTTGATCATGGCACAGATCCTTTCGCTCTGTTTCTTCGGCCCCTCGTACGCTTTCTCAAGGCAGGCTCTGACAGAGGATTTAGTCAAGGCTCGCGAGTTTTACTCGAATCTGTGGTCGCAAGCCGACAGAGAAAATGTTGAGATGATATTACAAGAGAGCTGTAACAAGATTGACTTGTCCTATGAAAAGATGTGGAAGTTCAACACAGAGCTGAAGGACACAGAGCTCGTACTGAACGTTGACCATTACCTTAGGATGAGAGAGAGCAAACTGCACTGGGACCCACGAATCACTCATAGTGTCTATTTTGATTACATCAAGAATCAGTTCGCTGCAAGTCGGCAGGGCTTGCAGTCAATCAATGTTCCCTTCAGCTGGAGCGACTGGGTCGACCTCACAGCACTCAATGTGTACCTCCAGATGGACGAAGGCTCACGACCCACATGTAAGGACATACTGGAGAATGGCGTAGAAGTAATACCACCTCCGGCAATTCTGAAGAAAAGAGACGCCATTCCAGACGCCGCTCCACCTCCCCCTCCTGTGGAGAAGCGCCCTAACGGTGAGTCGGATAAAGCTGCATTACATGCCGAGTCAGAGAACAAAGAATTACCAGCTGCCTTGCCCCAGCTGAAAGTTGCGGACAATCCGCCACCAGCTCCCCGGCCTATTTCACAAGCCCTTTGTGTGGATAACCTCATCTACGGCTTGGACGAGGGTGATTCGAGTGTTATTCGTAAGAGCACAAAGCTGCTGCCTGGTTTCAACTTCAAATCTCGTTCCGGTAAACTCTCAGGAAATGAGAAGACTATCCATGCCAAGTCGTACCTGAATGCGTATGCTCCTATCCCCAACTCGTTAGTGTTTCTTTCAGAGGAGGGCTTATACGAAGTGGGAGTAGACAAAAGGGACACAATAATCGACTCTGGCCTATTTGGGCAATTTCTGAAGAGTCACAATATTGACTACAAGAAGGACTCTGGACAGTCTGTGACGTTGAACTCTGTAGAGGAGTTCTCTGCATTCAAGCAAGTGATACCTGCTGACGGTAGCCAAATGACTGAGCTTGCAGAAGAGCTCGATAAGAACAATCATCTGCTAGACATCCCTCAGTCAATGTTTCAGTATGACTACGAGGCAGATTTGGCAGCCTTTGAAAAGAGAATCGCCAAAAAGGAATCTCTATCCGCAAAGGAGACCAGATTCTATGAATCACTCAAATTTGCCCAGGGGAAGAATCCCAACAGTTTGAAAAAGTACTTTCTGGAAGTCAATGCCAAGATTCCATCAAAGTTCCCAGAAAACGGTGCCCACTACGACTGGAGGTTCTTCAATGGATTCATCTTGCAAAGCAGCCTAAACAACTTTGACGATGTTCATGAGAAAAGACGTATTGTGTTGCACAGGCTGTTGCGGAATTGGCTGTCATTCACCTACAAAGCGGGCATCCGCACTTGGGTTGGTCACGGCTCCCTGTTATCGTGGTACTGGGATGGTCTCCTATTCCCATGGGACAACGATATCGATGTTCAGATGCCCATTGCCGAGCTGGCTAAATTCTCCCTGAAGTACAACAACTCACTGGTAATTGAAGATGCCTCTGAGGGATATGGACGTTACTTTGTGGATTCTGGGTCCTGGCTGATCCATAGACTGAAGGGTAATGGCCGGAATAACATTGATGCGAGGTTCATCGATGTCGATACTGGCTTTTACATTGATATTACCGGGCTAGCACTGACTGGCGCTCCAATTTCACAGAGATATTTGCCGCTGTTTGATGATTACCCAGAGAGGAAGAAACAGATCACCGCTTTTCAGAAAGAACAGGCCAACATGGCCGCTAGCCGGAAGCAGAAGCAGAAGAAGCCGGTGCCCGTTGGTGATTTGCGCTCCGCTGAAGAGAGACTAAAGGATAACACGCAGCTGCAAGCGTACAACTGTAGAAACAACCATTTCTACCTCCACAGCGAGCTGTCACCGCTGAGGCTGACGATGGTCGAGGGGTCCTTAGGGCTTATCCCCAATAGCTACAAGGAGATCTTGCGTGCAGAGTACACAAATGGAATGACATCATTGCGGTTCAACAAGTATGTATATGTCTCCTCACTGCGTCTGTGGATCCCACAAGCTACAGTGGAGAGGGTCATCCATGCCAGCATGCCTGCAGGCACTGGTTTGAACCCCAGAGCACTCAACAGGCTAATCAGAGAGATGAGTGACCAGACTGTGTCTCGTCTTCTCGAAGACGAAGAGGTGATAAGGTCGGTGTATTCCACTAAAGACATGACTCTGCTGCACCAACAGGAGTTGGAGATCCTTGAGAAGGTGTACCCTAAGGACACAGGGCCAACCGACCCCTTTGCGTTATTTGGTAGTGACAATGACACCACCGCCAGCGCACAGGAAGAGTATGCGCAATTCCTTGCCGGAATGAAGACCAGACCACCGAGAACCAAGGATGCTTTTGTCTTCAAATCTCAGGTTTTGGAGCTTGCACATGGAGCAGTCAAAAAGCGTGGCACCGATCGTCCCTAACAGACCAAGAAACTATTTCTAATGTGTTACGCCACATCAATTCGTGGCATCACGTTTATGCATATGTATTCGTATTCGTTTATTGTATATTAGTGGTTCTGTGTGACGAGGTTATAGCCCAAGCACACAGTCCGTGTCGTCATACATACAGACTGGTGCCCTACTGTTTTTATATTTGACTTATGTTTTGGTCCACTGGACTAGACTGCATTCTTTGCCATATTTTAATACACTTCAATTTATTTCATTTTTTCAGTTCACTTAACATCTGCTTTGCATCTTATGTAGTTATTTCCCTTAAATGGTTAAGTCTCCCCCTGCGTGAAGCGTTTGGCAGAAGATGAGATGAGCTGCTGTGGAGAAGGCCGGGAGGGTTTGGATACTGTAGAGAATGGAATTTGAAACACCTGACTGTTCTGTCGGTATATATTTGGAGTCACCAGTTTCAATGTAATTTGCTTGATTACACTTTCCAGCGTTATTCCGTCAGATGTCATGAAGATCAGGATAGCATTGCTACAGTTCAACCCTGTATTGGGTCACTTTGAGGAGAACGCTAAGCGGGCGAGCGTCATTCTGGAGGAGGCATTTAGGGAAATAACGGCACCAGACATACTCATACTACCAGAATTGGCATTAACTGGCTACAACTTTCCGAGCCAGGAGGCCATCGAACCACATCTAGAGCTTACTGCATGTGGTCCCACCACGAGGTGGGCCCAAGAGATATCCAAGAGATACAATTGTCACACACTGGTTGGCTACCCTGAGAGATTTTCAGAAACACAACAGACAAAGGAAACCAAATTGGTAAGCGAGGTACAGAATCAAACAGATTCTCAGTATACAATTCACAACTCCGCCGTTATGGTGTCCCCTCTGGGAAAAGTGGTGCATCATTACAGAAAGACGTTCTTGTATGAGGCTGATGAACACTGGGGATGTTCAGAGAGCCAAACTGGGTTTGAGACTTTCTCTCTCCTTGTCAACGGTAAATCCATAAAGACAACGATAGGAATATGCATGGACTTGAATCCTTACAAATTCGAGGCGCCATTCGAGAAGTTTGAATTCTCAAACCATGCTATGAGTACAGGGGCAAGATTGATACTTTGCCCCATGGCTTGGTTATCTCCCAGAAGCCCTTCCATAAAGGAAGATCTCACAAATGACAGTAAGGATGAGAGGAGCAAGTTCTTTGAGAAGGTGTTTCCACTTCCAAGGACAACGGACTTTTCCCTTAACAGCGAGCCTTTGGCAGATGAGAAGGCAGTGGTGAAACCTAAAGAGAGTAAAGATACTGAGGAACCACTGGCTCTATTTGATGTGTCCGTTCCAGATTCGTCAAATGTCAACTATTGGGTAATGAGATTTTTCCCATTCTTGCACCACCTCTATAGACGCTCTGAGATAACAGCTCCTACCGTAGTGGCGCTGTGTAACAGATCAGGGATCGAAGATCATGTTTTGTACGGTGGATCTTCCAGTATAATGAAGTTCAATGGTAAGACCCCATCTCTGACCAATGCAGCCTTATTCAACACATTCGACACCACAAATCCCAGCGTCGATATGCTGGGATGTCTTGGTCAAGGAGAAGAGGGCCTTCTGGTTAGAGATGTCGAGCTCTAGACTAGATCATTTCTATTGCATTAGAATCACATAGAGGTCTATTGCATTTACAGGGAAGGGAAACTCTCTGATGTGGAATTATATAGAGAAAAGAAAAAACATAACCCAATGAACATAATCTAGAATACAAGGACCAAAAAAATCAACAGGGCCATTTCGACCATCGACGGAACAAAAACCAAGAAAACAAAATGTACGCACATGTCAACTATCGACCGAAAAAGTGATAATCATGTCAACAGCGAAAACCATTACACCAATATAGGCAGATTGGCTTCTTCACTTTTCACTCTCCTTCTCCAAGCATGCCTTTTTCCAATGTTCGATTTCCCTATATGCCTTTTCCAGTTCCAGCTTGAGCTTCTCGTTGGAATTGGCAAGCTCGCTGACAGCCTGGTCGGTGATGAGTTTCTCCAATGTCCACTTTTCGATATTGTTGCTCTCATTCTCCTTCAGCCTCTTGATATATTCAACCGCGCGTTTGAGAATCTGTGCCTTATTCGTGTCAGTTGTGGGGAGAAGCTCAGCGAGTTCTTGAATACCCTGGTTGATCGTTTCTCTGCGACGCCTTTCCACTTCTTTGTGGTTGTTCTTGCGGAACACTAGCCACTCTTCAGAGCCAGGAACAGGCTTTTGTAGTTCATTGCCGTAACCCCGAGGCACGAGACTCGTCCCAGGGCTGTGCTCTTGTGGATGTGACACCACCACCGACGACAGGGGCTGCGAAGCTCCTGGCTGTGCCTGCCTTCGTGTTTGTTCTTGACTCTGTAGAATCTGGTGGTATTGAGCAGCCAATGGATGCTCTGCAGGAGGATAGTCTCTTGCCTGAGCAGTACCATTCTCTGAGGTGGTACTATTACCGTTCTGAGAGTATTGCACCTGGTGCTGTGCTTGTTTGGCCTCTTGAGACAGCGACTCAGCTCCGTCTACCCTCTGCTTCTTCGCAGGACCCTCTTCATGGGAACCCACCTGTTGGGGCCCACCGTTGGCCTGTGCTGCCTCATACTTTAAAGCAGCATCGTCCTGACCATTTGCATTTAAGTGATCTGCGTCTCTTTTATTTGTTTCCATTTTGTCTCAGTGCAATTGTGCTATAAATTGGGTATTTTCAGAGACGCTCTTCGCAACACTAGCTTAAGTGTGGCATGCGCGTGAGTTATGGGAATGTCACGCTTTTATCACGTTTTTATCACGTTACTATCACGTTTTCCCCTAACTGTGCAAGCACCATGTGCTATAACCAATTACTACCCGATCCTCCCCACCTGTTCTCCTGTCTGAAGACTAGGTATTACCCGGATTGGTTATTGCAAGGAAGACACTTACCGCACGGTGTGTTGGCCAGCTGGTTGGCTGTCGTATTAGCAGTTCACAGAGTGCCAGGCATCTCCACATGCACACTCGGGGCGTGATAAGAGGTAGAAGAGTGATGAAACGAGAGATGAAATATTAGGCACATCAGGCATTTCAACCATACTCTCAGTCATAATGTGTCGTCCATCTCCTTGTTCTCTATGCAGTAAGTTTTCTCACAATGTTTTCCTCGTTCGTGGGTCATACTGGGCCCTGAGAATGAACGGTACGATGAATTTGGCTCTTACGGTACAGGACTAACATATAACTATAGCAAAAACCGCTTGGATCGGATGCGGTCTCCACATTCCAAGGGCCATGTCTGAGGTTCCAAAGGATCAATGGTGAGTTTTACCCGTTTGTATATCACACTGTTCTATTGTACCGTTCTGTCTACTAATACCTTAGGTGTACTTGTGTACCTGCTGACAACACCCAGAGTGAATACCCTCCAAAGGCTGGTACCGGTGTGAGGAGCAGCTGAAAGCTCTTAGAGAGACCAACCAGAAGTATTTGCTGATCTTTGCTGATCCCTAATATATATTTATTCCATATTGTTTCAAATCTGAAGCCACCTTACCAACCAGGCAAATTATGTTGTAGTTATAACAGTACTCGGCAATGACGGCATTCCTGAGATAAGGTTCAGCATGCGTGGTGCTTTCTCAGGCTAAAGCTTGAACTCCACGCGGGTCTAAAGCCAAGATCTCGCTCTGGCAGTGCATAAACGGCGCCGATGGAAAGTGATGAGGTTAGTACCGAAGCGTACATCACAACTTAGGTTTAAGGCCAGTATCAGATATCCCTTGTGTGCGTTCTTCCCCATATACGGCAGAATCGTTGCCTCTGTGATATTGCCCTGGCAGTCATAGCCGCTTCTACAACAACCCCACTTCAATGTTTAGGATAGTACTGCATTTGTGCCCCGAATCATTCCAGATTGATTCACGTAGGACACAAACACTGCTGCTATTCCTTCTATGATAAGGATCCCGATATTACATGGGATGAAGGTCTAGACGCTCATCCCACTATGTCCTTACCCTTACTGCATTTCCGAATCGGGTGATCAATTCGTTCATGCGAGGATCAACGGTGCAAATTGTAGTTAGTATGGCACAGAGCCTTATCCGCCATGCATGCTTGCGTGCCGCACGCACCCCGGCGATAGCTCAGTTTGGGAAGCAGTTGAGATTCCTGAATTTCCAAAGCTCTTTTTTGCTTGGCAAAACAAATCGATCACGGGAAGTGAATCAGCCAACAGCAGTTGTTGCATCTTTTGAAGAATTTTGCTATTATGTTGCACCTTTTTCAAAAAAAATGTGATCGCATTAGAAAACAGCACATGCGTGTCCCGTGCACTTCCTGTGCACTTCGCCTACATACGCCTAAACCAAACATATTTTTGTTAGTCTAGGATTCTGCAGAGCCTCGGGTTGCTGCAGTCTGTTACATGCAATACCGTCTCTTTGCTGCGGCCGGCTTTCGTCTCTCCTTAATTTTTCAAATGCCAGTGTGCGGATTTTCCACCTAGTGAGCCATCCAAAGTATGCTGGCATGCGAGGCACATTAGGAACCGTTTGCATACAACGTGCTTGATGCAGGCGGTGCATATACAGCGGAGAGGATCAAAACCCAGTGCGTATTCTTACTAGCTTCTACCATCTTCGAATCCCCAACCCCTGTGCCGTACGCATTCACTTTGCATGAATCCCGAGTTTGGTGCATCAGAAGTTCCTCTGATAAAATCCCGAAAGAAATATGTATCCTTGCTTATATCTCTCCGTCTATATATATATGTAGATCTCGGTAGAGCTCCTGAACTTGTGTTCTTCTTCCTCATCTGTATGAATTGTCGACCCCATTCCCCTCCTTTTCCTCATCATAAGGCAAGAAAACCACAATCCTCACCTTACTCCTCACTGCCAACTTGTCACTGAGTTCACGTCAATTCGCAACTTTCACTTTTGCCTATGAGCTTTCTTCTCCATATTTGAAGCCCGAAACGTAATAACCGTTCACTTGAAATTTCACCGCAAGTTACATACACACACACACACCCACCTCTTCACACTGACTATATGAGACCTCTCACTTTACAGCCATGCCCCAGCGTACAGCGGACGCATCATTAGTCTCTAATGAACATAGGCGAGGATTCTCTATCGATTACCTTGGCCATCAACAAGCCATACAAATGCCTCACGCTACGCATGGCTCCAATTGTTCTTGGGGGTCTTCATCGTGTTCAAGTGACGATCGAGAGTTGAATCCTGAGGTATATCCATCGGGCTCTTCGGAAAAGTTTGGTGAAGATGATACTCAACTGAGTGTGGTCTCGTTGGGCAAGAAGTTCCGTGAAAAACTTCGTCATTCCAATACCGTGATTAAAAAGGTGATGATAGCATCATCCTCATCATCGTCGAGGACATCATCTGTTTCAAACACGGTGACTCCCAATACCCACGAAAAGACATCTTCAGACCCAAGGCCACGGTCCCAGTCCGTTCCGGGGAATCTCTTACCTCAACACTCTCCCATGAGTCCCTTTACCCCGTCCTGGGTGCATCACGCCGACATCACAGATGACTATTTTAATTATGATCAAAAGAAGAAGAGGTCAAATAGGCCTCGCGCAGACGATGCATCCATTAATGGGGAGCCATTGGATGAAACTCCTAGACAGGGCAGCTTGTTAATTTCAGACGACTCCAACAGCATTTCAATGATGCAGTCTGAATCTGTGTTACCTCTTCCATACTTCCCCAGGAACCTGTCACCGGGTACTGGCAATTTGACGTTGCTTACAAACATTTCCAGCGGGTCTGTATTAAATGGCCATTCCAATAGCCCCCACGGTGAAGTGTCTGATGCAAGTACATTTGACACCGACTCAATTCAGAACCCACTCAGTCCGGCGATGGCACGAAGCCGATTCTTCTCTCTACAAGGTGCGAACAATCCGTTCCTTGTGAGCACTACAGAGAATGGAAGCATTGAGAAGCTAACAGTTAAAGATGGAGTGATTGTTAGTGAGGCATCTTTGCCTGAAGATTCTGCTTCAGGTCTAGAAGAGGAACTTGAACCTATTGAAACACCTCAAGAGGTGATTGCTGATTTGGTTGCTCTTTCGATTTTGGATAAGATCGATATTCCGGTCTAAAAGTATTGATTTATTATAACGGGTGATTGTTTTTGTTTTTTAGAGATTTGGCTGTTTTATGGGGTTTACAAGTTTTCAGTTTTCCGTTTTCAGTTCCAGGTGGGTAGCTCCTGTGTTTGTACATTCTATTAAGGGTCACAGTTCTTCATCACGCAGGCAGGCCTGTCGATGATTCTATTTCGATCCCACTACTTTTGTTTTACTCTTTTAAAATGCTAGCGTTTTTCCTGATGGCTGTTGCTTTAGTAAAAAGATTTTGTCTCATATGAGAACTGGTTTGTTCTGTTCAGTAATTCGTCAAGGATATGACGCCGCCCAAGGAACTCAAGGCTATGCAATAAGAGGAAAAAGGTCTTGACATAGCTCCGCCACTGCAAAAGAGACTGCCCAACAATTTCCATTCTCTGAGGTGGGATTGGTGTCTACTTGCGTAAAAGAATTGGTATCTAGGTTAGCTAGCGTCTTCATTTCACCTCTCGCTACCCGAAGTGGAGTTTACTCTTCACCGCAAGGGTAGAGAATATTCGTGCAATCACCCACTATTGTATGCAGCCTGAGTGCAGTGCAGTGCAGCTACTCTTTTCCCTTTCAGGCAACTGCACGTATAGCGGTGCCGGCCCACTTACGGATGCCACTGCATATCAATTGAATCGATGGTTAAGAGGATGAAAGGGAATGCCCGTAACGGCAAGTGGACATGCACATCCACCGTATACAGACGCAACAACTTGCTTCTGTCTGCCTGCTCGACTGCCTGCCTGCCCCACTCTGTTATTAAGCCAGGCGGCCTGTACTGCTTGATTTTTAGTCAGTGCTTCTCCTCATCTGGGCAGATTGAGAATCAAAGGCTTCCGAATTGGAAACAAACATTTCGTGCTAACGCATGTCTGCTAAGCACGCTAATCCTGGTAGGCACAGGTCGCCCCTTTTGAACTTGGTGTCTGAACTCCTCCACCTGCTCGTGTGGCCTCTCACAGCCTAAGCAGAAGCAACAGCTGTACCTAAGACCCAGATAGCAGATAAGGACTGCATGTCATGCTTGGCCTATCTCTGGTGAACTTAGAGCCTAAATTAAAGATAGGTTTGGCGGTCCAAGATTTTAACGAGTGTTATGCCGATCTCCCAATAGAAGATGACTGTGTCCACCATATAGTTGCGTGAGAAGTAGCGTGAGAAGTTCGCTCTCCCTGAATGAAGAAGCACTACCCGTATGGTGGTAGCTGAACAGTCTGCTCGGTGCTGCAGCACCATTGGTGTAAATGATCAGCGCTCATGTATGAGAATCGGCATCTACAAGTCGCCTGCCATGTTTCTGAATACGCACCTGTCCAATATGACAAAGATAGAAGGGTACAAGCAATTTGGGCTTCTGCGTGTTTCGTTTGTCTTTTTTGTGTGGCTTTGCCAAGACAACTGGTAAACAGATCTACGTGCCATGGGTCTCAGCAATCAACCATCGCATCTTGGTTTCA
This sequence comes from Kuraishia piskuri, assembly GCA_030567595.1. NCBI lineage: Eukaryota > Fungi > Ascomycota > Pichiomycetes > Pichiales > Pichiaceae > Kuraishia > Kuraishia piskuri. Next base: position 220,107 of record JAJLSM010000011.1, read on the forward strand.
GCAAGACGAGGCCGAAGCAGAATCTTTTTAGTACAGCGGGGGAGGATCAGTCACACGCACGTCTTAAAATATCTATTATACATTGTAGAAGAGGGGCGAAATAGGCGCCAAAACTCCGGAAAAAACCAAACAAACGAAAGTACTGAGTAAACCCTATTGGCCCAAGAATCCGCTATATACATATTGTCTCCATAAGCAGATCCTCATTTCTGCTTGGCTCTTACGGACTCGGCAGTTTCTGTAAACACTTTGATGAATGCAAACGCACCAGAGCCCAGAGCAAGAGCGAGATGGGCAGGCTCAGCTACCTTCAACTCAAAGATTTGTACACAGTCGAAGCAGAAATCACATGTGAACTTCAGTAAGTCCAGCTTCACACCTTCTTTCTCTCTGGCTATTTTCTCCAGCTCCTCATTAACGGCGGTAAGAGCCAGCTGTGCGGATCTCACAGGGGAGCCGTTTGCAGACTCAAAGTCGTCACCTTGTGCATTGAGAGCCGGTGAGCCGTAATTATAGATCGAAGGTCTTGGTGAGCCATCATTATGTGCACCAGCTGATCCGTTGCTCCTGCGGTTCATGCTGCTTATCATTGCCCTTGCTCTCTGCTTCACTTGGTGGTTGATCTTGATCGTCGTTTCTCTAGCACACAGATCCTGGTATTTCGTTATTCCCTTCTTCAAACCAAGAAGGATATTGCACATCCACGCCAACCTCTCATTCCTTACAGCTAATTTTCTGTATGCAGGATTTGATAGGACCCCAAGCTTAAAGAATAAAAGCGATTCATCAAACCACGAATAGTACAAAGCACAGAGATCGCTGAGTGATCCCTCGTTAAAGAACTGTGATTGAAAATTACTGGCACCCACAAGGAGGCCCTCCTTGCGTGCCACTTGCATACAACCCGCCAATTTATACAGGAGGTTGACAACACGGAAGGGCGTCTTACCACAACGTAACATCTGTCTGTAGATGGACAGCATAGATACAGCACCTGCAGCTTTTGAATCAAACGTGCGCAGCAGCAGCAACAAGAGGTATTCTGGGCGACGCAGGAGCTTAAGCAGCAAGTTGAACTTGGTATCCTGGAAGAAATTAGAATCCTCAACCTCAAACGAGGCAAGAGTGGCCTGACTCCTCTTGGAATACACGAGAAGTAGACGCAGTGTATACTGAACAACCTTTCCCAATCTGTCTTTACCACCTAAAGTCTCCACTAGCTGCATCATCACAGAAAATGTGGACACTTTTCTGCGTGGACTTGACTGCGTTTGAAGTTGCAACCGTTCCTTTTGCAGGCTGGAATCGGGAACTGGCTCCTCATATTTGAGGCTCACTGGGTTCAAAAGAAGCCCGTACCCCTCCGGCTTGGATTGGGAGGAGTTCAAAGAGAATGTTGGCGTTATATCATTCATTTTCATCGAGTTTGTGGTGTGTGAGTTGCCTTGCGGACTGCTGGACAGGCGTGAATATATCGAACTGTTGTCTCTGAACGGTGTAGTTGCCCTGGTGCTCTCCCAAGCGCGTATGTTGCTGCTGTCTCTTTCGACAATGCTTGGAAGTTGTTTGTCCCTTCTGCTGCGTAAAGATCCTTGAGCGTGATCTGAATATGGCGGAGGGGATAATGGGAACTGTGGGGGTGCGTAATCGTGATTGTTGCGAGCTCTCTCTTGCCTGGACTGGTAATACTGACTAGCAAGCACTCCTAACACCCCGGCCTCTGTGTATAGATCGTGGGACATGGAGATAACCACGCGGTTCTCTTATCAAAGGCGAAGTAGTATAAAGTCAATTAATCATCGAATCAGCGCCACGAGTGCCTGGCCGTCTCTCCCTTCACGTAACTGTTTTTTCCGAGCCGTCTATCCCCCACCCAGCTTTACTCTTTCTACCTGCGCATCTACGCAATAGACATTACTTTCCTGTAGTCTATGCGTGGCGTTTACACGACCTAAAATGCGGTTAGGCTATATGCCAGTATACTGAACAGAGATGCGGCCTAACAGCCAAACAGGAGGTTGGGATTACTCTAGAGGGAAACAGGCAACATTAGAAACCACCAATTGCTATTACCAACCTAGGAGCACGTTTCGGAATCCCCATTTTTTTTTTTTTTTTTTGAAAAGTCGGGATAATCGAAATTGAATCTTCATGGATTTCAGATTGCTCGGGGGTTTGTTTTCCCACGCCCATGGAGCATGTAGCATTGGGTGCCCTAAACGGTCAACGCCAATGGCACCTCATGTCTGGGCAGCGTGTATGCATAAAGGGCATCGGTGCAACTTCGAGCGTTGCGATGTAACGTTAACGGATGGAGACTTGAGGCTAGAGACAACGGTCTTTCCTTATCCGGCGATGTGCATAATTAAGGGTTTTATAGTTTTCTTGTTAAGTACGATAGATATGAAACGATTTACCCTTGCTGCTGTGGCATAGCAGTCTCTGGTATCGACTACATGTTCATCTGAGATCTCAATGAAGCAAGTCGTTTTGTAGCCCACTTGACATTCTTACTCCTCTAGCACTTAGTGATCGTTGATAACTCATGTGAATCACTAATATATATTACAGATACCACCAAAACGGCGTTCAAAATAAATAGAAAATCTTAGAACAGGACACCCTTTGTGCTGGGGACGTCATTTGTACCATTGCTGCTGATGGCCTCTCTAATGGCAACTGCCAATGCCTTAAATGCGCTTTCAGCCCTGTGATGATCGTTGAACCCTCTCAGACAATCAACGTGCATGGTTATATGTGCTCCCTGTGCAAAACTCTCCAACACATGAGGAATCATCTCGCAAGACAAGTCGCCAATTTTCTCCCTCTTGAGTCCCAGCTCCACAACAGCAAATGGTCTGTTGGACAAGTCCACCACGGCCCTGCTGAGTGCCTCATCAAGTGGAGCAAACCCACTTCCAAACCGTTTCACCCCCTTGACCTGCCCAAGAGCTTCCTTGAATGCCATGCCAAGAGCAATACCCGTATCCTCTGCACTGTGGTGGTCATCGATGTGTAGGTCTCCAATACACTCCACGATTAATGACCAACCTGAGTGCTTGGCCAACGCATGAAGCATATGGTCTAAGAAGCCAATACCCGTATTCACAGATATGAACTGCGAAGAGGAGGCCTGGGAAGCATGGTCCAGAGAATAGTCCTTATCCTGGAACAATGACTCCTCTAGCACCAGTTTGCCTCCATCCAGAGAGAGAGCAATCTGGATCTTTGTCTCATTGGTTATTCTCTTAATAACAGATGTTCTCGCTGATGCCGTCATGATAATATGTTGTGAAAATCGACTTTTAAAGCTTTCCTTTTTCTTTCCCTAACTCGATGATCAATCATTAAATCTGATATTTTCCTTTGGACCCTGTACAAATGAGTAATCGCTCACACCCCCAGCTAGCCTATGCACTACCGAAAAATTTCAATTTAATGTGGAGATGAGATGAGCTTGGGAGATGAGTTGCAACTGCAACACGCTTGGCAAGTGAATGATGTGCATATATGCGGATGGTGATTAAAAACATATAACTCCGTAGGCTAGGATCGGTCTCTACATCTTCCCAGTACCAGGGCATCCTTGTATAGATAATGTCTGTGAAGCACCAACTCCTTGAGCGTGCATTCTCTACGTGCAGAGCCTCATCCCAAAGAGCGATCAAGGCACCCTTTAAGACCTCTTTTATACCGGGTAGCGGATCTGTTGCGTTTGACAGGAACCTGCCCGTGAACAAGAGACAAAAGGCATGGGAGAGAGATGGTGAGGACAAGGATTCGTGGTTTAGAAGGAAATACGCCCATGTTCACGCGAGACAGAAGACAGAACAGCGGGAAAGAAGGGAGAGGGATAAGAGAAACACCCATAACAGCAGAGGCATTTTAAGAGAAAAGAAGCAAGTACTGACTCCATCTCCGCTTGTCGAGTACATCTATGGGACCACACCGGTGATTGCTGCTCTTAGTGCCAACCGCAGGAGCCATTTCGGGAAGCTATTCATCCACAACCCCAAAGAAAAGCACGAAAAGATCATTGAGCTATCCAAAGAAAAGGGGTGTGTGACGAAATTTGTGAATTCAAAGAATGACCTCAACGCGCTCACCAACAATGGTGTGCATAATGGATACGTTCTGGAGACTAAGCCACTGGTAATAGAGAACCTAAAATGCCTAGGGGCCGACTTCAGTTCCGATGGTCGTTATTCTCTGGTGAAGAGTGGTGTGCAGCGTGAAGAAACAGAAGAGATGGCGGTGGTGAGAAGCCCCGACTCGGCTTCTGTTGTATCGACGAGGTACCCGCTTGGTCTATACTTGGACGAGATCTCAGATCCACACAACATTGGAGCTGTTGTTAGATCAGCATACTTCCTTGGAGTTGACTTTGTCGTTCTTTCCGAAAGAAACTGTGCATCTTTGTCGCCTCTTGTTTCCAAGATTTCTGCCGGTGCTCTGGAGTTCATGCCCATATATTCCGCCAACAGACCTTTGGAGTTCTTTGACCAAAGCAGAGAAAATGGTTGGGAGATAATATCAACCGTGCCGGATGTCTCCAGGAAGGAAGCTGCAAAGGCAGTCACTCCCCAAGACTTGTCGGCCTTACTCGCAGACTCACCATGTCTACTAGTGGTCGGCTCTGAGGGTGAAGGTATTCGCACAACATTGAAGAATAGGAGTAGTCGTTTGGTCACGCTGGAAAGTCCAAGGGCAGGTCGTGATGATTCGATTGACTCGCTGAACGTGAGCGTCGCTACCGCATTGCTCCTTAGGGAGTTCATCAACTAATGTCGTTGACATCTGTTGCATGTATATACACCTTGTTTATAGTTTGAATATATACACCTGAATATGCCAGGTTGTTTAAGAACACATGCTTACTGTTGTTTTGTCACTCTGAAATTGTTTATCGATCTATATACAGTACTGATATCTCTTATGTACACCTACTCTACAATCACCTCTCCTTCTGAACAGTCTGTAGCAGCTCCATGATTCCGCGTCCGTCATCTCTGAAAGATCTCCATCCCCTGCTGGAGGATCTGTCAATGATGCCAGAAGAATGACCTCTGGACCTCACGGTGTCGACTTCTAATGACAACTTGCCTTCGGAAAGCTTAACATTGTTCACCACTACCGGGATCTGGGTCTCTCTCATGTGAGTCTTAGGGTCTGAGTCAACGAGCTGGGCAAGAGAGTGCATGTAATTGTTGTTGGCACTTCCAACAAAACCACCAACGGCAACGTTGAAACCCTGTGGAGAAGAACCAAGCAGTCTACCTGGAACGACATAGCCCTCCTCGGTACCGTTTGGAGTGTTGGTGAGTCTACCCTTGAGAAGATGGGAAAGACCACCAGTTCCAGCCATCTTCACCTTTCCATTAGGAAGCCTGCCAAGCTGTGATACGGCTCTTGAAGTCTTTGGAGGGTTCTGCAAAGTCTGCAAATACTCAACAACCTCAGCGGAGAGGTCTGTGTTGCTGACTCTCTCAGGATGAGTCTCGGCAAGCCACTTTGCAAAGGGACGACGCAACTCTCTAAGTCTGGCTTTCACCTCTTCTAGCTGACCCTTAGAAGTCTTTGCTGTGATATTGAGCAACGAAGTGAGCCTCACAACGTGTGATGATGTAACCTTGGCCTCGGTGGAACCACCAAAAAGTGGGTTGCTTTCGCCTAGCTGCTGTGTGACGGGTACGGCGAGCTCCTGGAATCTCTTCTTGATCCAGTGAAAACCACCGAGAGTCTCAAAGTTGGGCAACTGCTCCTGGTTATCCACGTCTTCGGTGATAATATATCTTGAGTTGACCTTTTTTGGCAAATTGTATTTGAGACCGAAATCCCTTCTGTGAAATGCAGCTGGAGTACTCTCAATGATCATATGTGAAGGGTACTCCTTCGTGGGGTTCATGCCGATCTGGGCGTTGGGCTTGGGTATCTGCGAGATCTTTGATGAGCGCAGAAGCGATTTGAGATCAAGTGCTGCCCTCGAAGCCATCTTTAATATGTTTGTATGCAGTGTGTGGTGAAGATATATGTGTATTTGTGAATAATGCGCACACCAATTGGAATATAAGGCACTGTCTCTAACTGTTTGCACAAGTAGTAGTTGCAAGACAATTAGATGATTCTAGCCTAATCAGTGCAAAAACAAACAAAAAGAATTCTAATTAGAAACCTCTCTAATAAAGAGTCAGTCTAGCTGTCGCTCTCATTATTCTCTCAGAGTTTACCATCCCACTGACATTTAACACTTCCTCGGTGGTGAAAAGTGCCAATACCAACTATTACCCGGACTGCAAGTAGGTCTAACGGCTGGATCTGTGAGTCTGTACATACAGCAAGAAGGGAGATGAGCAAAGTGAAATACACAATCGTGTAGGCACCAGAAATACAAGTACCTTGTGATGCAGTCTAGGAAGTGAGCGGTAATAAGTGCACCGTTTGAGTTCAGAGAGAGAGAGAGAGAGAGAGAAAGAGAAGGAGAAAGAAAAAGAAAAAGAGATGAATATCAGGTTCTTAATTTTAGGGAGCTTTATTTTTTACAGGATCTAAATGTTTGCAGTATTTTGTCTTGGATTTTTGTGAATTCAGATATAAGCAGATTTAACAACTGAAGGAATTGTTATAAAAGAAGAGGTGCATTTAGCAATTCATAAATTTTGACAGAAATTCATCTCCAAGATACAATATCTTATGGGAAATTTCACCCCCTTCCCCGCCACGCCTTGCCCTAAAAGAATCCAGCTTATAGCGCCTGAAGCTGTACAAGGACTTCCTGTGAGCAACTATTAGCGATCGACGCCTAGGAGGTACTTCAGCAGCAAACCCAGATGCTCGAAATATATATAAAGCAATGTAGGCATCAAGAGATAATGCATCGGGAAATGAAATTATGCAAACACAGCATGAAGGATTGGTGTATCGCCAGTTGCAACTGCACCGTGCTTCTATCATACCAAGACCTATTACTCATGCTGGCAGTGCCCTGCGGCAGCTAAAGCAGTGTGTGGTGCTCGCTAAACTTGTGTGGGACAAATTACTATGCATGTACGCTCTATTCAACCACCCTTGGCGAAGATGGCCAAGTGAAGGGTGGTGCACAGGCAAGCAGGCAAGCAGGCAAGCAGGCAAGCAGGCTTCAATTCGTGGATCGAGTCAAGGGGCTCTCCAGAGAACGGCGGATCTATCACTGGAAACAAAACTAATCCCAATCCAATAAGAACGATCCCTTTTTGAACAACACCCCGCCTTCCCCCCACATGTGTGCTGCTATCTGCTCTGTTCTGCTCTTAGTGTAATTGGTGTAACAGGCAACAGGAATAAGCCGCTGCGTGCAGTAAGAACAGAGGAGCTGAATCGGGTCTGCAACCGACTACTCGGGTTCACTGCATGCTACTGCACAGGTCAACCATGTGGGCAGTGAGAATGCATGTTGGCGCGTGTGTGTACGTGCTGCGCGTTATAAGGACGTGAGAGGAAGGAGGGGCCAGTTCAAAGCACGCGGTAGGCAGAAGAAGACTGTGTGTAGGCTCTCTGACTGGGGCGGCGTCTGCGTCTGCGATCTAACCAAGGGGGGCGCTCCTCCCAGATGGGGCCAGCCAGATCGTTCTGCTGCACCATAAATCTGCGCCTAGCGATCTCAAGTGGGAGGGGCACGATGGATCTGCCAGGATTTAGTCAAAACCGTCTCAGATTGTTTCAAGCACGTCCCTCAAGTAGAGAAATAAATATATTTGATACATATATACAACATGGAGACACAATAATGGGATCTCCTCTAGGTGACAAGAAATATTTTTACACACACTGGGCAGTTTTAAAACTATCAGGGGGAGATTTGTGTCTGTTGATTTTTCAGCCCCTGTGATCAGTTTACACGTTCACCAAGACGCGATCTGGGGGGATCTCCAGCCAGCCTACACCAATTCATACACCATCACGGGCACGCAGCCGTTCAGATATTTTCAGATCGTTGAGGGACCGATATATGGCACCGAGCCATATATTTGACTCGGTTATCTCTCTTCCAAACCCACAGACGACGACAGAGCGGTCTGCGAGACGATATCATCAACTCTGCATATGCTAGAGCTAAACACTAGACCAACCCAAATAGACATAGAAATTTCCAAACATACAATATGATAACACCATCAAAGCCGGTCACACAGATATACAAGAGAACGGAGGTGGTGGGACGAGGAAAGTTCGGCGTGGTATACAAAGGAATACATCGACAGAGCAACCATGTGGTGGCCATTAAGGTGCTAAATCTCGATACAGTGGAGGACGGTGTGAAGGATGTGCAACAGGAGGTGGCATTTCTGATTCAGCTGAAAAATGCTCCGAATATCACACCTTACTATGGCTCGTATCTAAATGGTACCCGGTTGTGGATCGTTATGGATTATTGTGGGGGTGGAAGCGTGCGTACACTACTGAAACCAGGACCCCTCGAAGAAAGATATACCGCTGTTATCGCAAGAGAACTGTTGATCGCTTTACAGTTTGTGCACAAAGCTGGTGTGATTCACAGAGATCTCAAGGCAGCCAACGTGCTGATAACAAAGGACGGAAGGGTGCAGCTGTGTGATTTCGGAGTCGCAGCGCAGCTGACCGCTTCTGCTCTCAAACGTACTACAATTGCCGGAACTCCATACTGGATGGCTCCAGAGGTGATCATGGAAGGCGCTCCCTACAATGTCAAGGTGGACATATGGTCACTAGGTATCACGGTTTATGAGTTTGCAACTGGTAATCCTCCATACAGCGATATTGATGCTAGAAGGGCAATGCAGTTGATCTCTAATCATCAGCCACCTCGTCTGGAGGGGAGACAATACTCCTCCGCACTCAAAGAATTTGTGGCACTCTGTTTGGATGAGAACCCAGAAGCACGTCCGTCTGCTGAGGAGCTGCTTAAGTCCAAGCTCATACGTGGATATAAAACACTCCAGACATCAATCCTGAAAGAAGTGGTATCACGATACCTCCTATGGAGAGAGAACAAGTCTTCGCGCGACTCCATTGCTCTGTATAATATGGAGGAAGAGCTGGAAAATTCAAACGTTGTTGAAGATGAAAACCTCGACGTGAAATGGGACTTTGACTCTCTCAGCAGTGCGGAGTATATATTGGAAAATGATATCGACGTCAATGATATTTCAAACGTTGACCACCACGATCACACAAATCACATCGACGCAGAGAATGGTGAAGCTTTTGCAAGAAATCCATCTGCAGCTTATAGCAATGAGGACCAGGCATATATCAACACATATCTCACCAATAGGCTAGGTGCTTCCAACCATTATGGATCTGTTGCCGGTACGGGCCTCACAACGGCTCAGGGTGGTGTTCTCGATCCTACACTCAGAATGCAGTCCAACACTGTGGGACATACCATTGGGAATACCATACCAATAGGATCTGCAATGAATGGAACGGCAACAGCCGCAAATCATAACGCAGGCACGAATACACATATAACAGGCACAAACACAAATCCCAACGGGGCTGCTAGAAGGGAAGCTCCACGGTCACTCTTGAAACTGTTTGACGAGAATAGGGTAGAGGAAGATGATCTCGCAGAAGATGAGGGGGTAGTGGATGCACCTTTTGAGATGGGTGCCGTTCCAAAGCTGTCCAACGTGGCATCCTCGAGCGTTGTCAACCTCAATGGTTCACATGCAGGAACTGTTCCAGGCTCAACCACCAGTCTCGCTTTAAGCACGACCGCTCAACCACTGATAGAGATTGAGATACCCAGCATGGATGATCTCTCTATCGCTACTCCAACAGAGCATTCTAAGCCTGTGCTGAGGCACCGTGCAGAAACAGTTGGCAATATTCATGCTGCGAATGGCGCTGCTGTACACAGCAGTCATGGCAACACCCTTGGAAACATGGATATCAAGGGTTACAAACAACAACAACAACAACAGCTGCATCATCATAATCAACAAATACCCCCCTTACAGCCACACAGCATACACCAATCGAGTGAGGATCCCTCATTACACGTGCAGCAACGCCGTCCAACGATTTCCACTACCGGTTCTCAGATTCCACCCTCAAATGGGAAGAGAACACCTTCACCGAAAAAATACACGGACACATCAACATCTACGTCTCCTTCCAAGATCGCTATGACGCCACCGCGTTCGATGAAGCCCCTTCCTTCGAACTCCAGTGGATTGCTACTACAACCAATCAATACCGTTGCAGGCTCCAATGCCAAGGGTGGTGCAGTTGCTACTACTGCTAATGGAAACACCAGAGCAGAAAGAGCAGAGAAGCTCACACTACAGATGCCGATGCCCACCCAAGCCATCCCATCTTTGAATGCACTGACTGGAAGTGCTCTGGCAGGTGCAGATGTGCAGCCGTCACTTGGAAAGCCACAGCCCCAATTCTTCTACTCCAACTCCTCTTCGCCCAACCTTCCGCCTAATGGGAATGGACAGAATGCAGCACCGCAGCAAAATGGCGTCGTTACTCATGGTAGTGGTGAGGTGAACCAATTTGGAATCAGCACTGCTCAAATAGCAAGCGGTATCCCGCTGGCGATGACACCTCTCACAGAAAAGGTACCGCCGATATTTGCTGGAGGCTCCTCGATAACTCCCGAGAAGCCCCTTGGAACACACAGTCTCTCGCAGCAGAATATCCAGCCACCACCAAGTTACCCTGTTAACTTCTTCTCGCATGATGGCAAGATGAGGAATCCGGAAAGCTCTCTTGTTGCCCCGAATCTCACTGGTTTGGAGGCCGTCCCGGCGGACAAGTATCACGAGTTCATGCACAAAAACTCCATCTCCTCGACCGGCTCTGGCGTGTCTGCTGGTGGTTCATCAGCAGCACAAGAAATGACTGCCGGATCATCTGCTATCAATTTCAACCATAAAGACTTCGTTGCAACTCCACCCGCTGATGGCCGGGAAAGCACGCCAATTGAGCAGAGATTGCTACGGATCGATAAGTTCCCCACTTTGAACGAGATGTTCTTCTCAGATGATACCCCAAAAGAATATCTGGTTGGAGAGGTAAACATTCTACTTCAGAAGTTTGCAGGCGTATTAGATATTTTAGAAGAAGAGTTGAGCGTCATCAACGAGTAGAAGTGTTTTACTATGATGAACAAAGTATAGAGATGATCACCCAAAATGTCAATGTATATTATAGCATGTTAAACAACTAATCGGTCTTTCTCTCCCATTGGAACTCCCTTCACCTGCTGAGGAAGACATCAGTAAGCCAATGGTGAACCACCACCTCACCTTCCTCGAAGTTTACATCCTTGTGACGTACAATTGCCGCTGCATGTGTTGCCACAGTCTTTGTTATATATATGGGAAATTTGTCCCACTGCATAGAATTCAGATTACGGATGATAGACACCTGCTCAGAAGAGAGGGCGAGTTCAAAAGGCCTTAAGAACGCTTCCTCCTTGGAGATTTCATGCGGCAGCCTTATCTTCGCCTTCTTATCCAGAAGTGGTTGATTGGATGAGGACATCGGAACAAAGGTTAATTCGTTCTCTGTGGATATGGTTGGTTCTGAATCAGAACATATACCGGGAGATTCCACACGGTTCAGAAAGTCATAGCTAGAAAGCTCGCCTATGGTTGTTGTGAGGGCAATGATATCAGAGGGCTCATTTGTGTTGCTCGAGACACTCTCCCCATCACTATCAGTGATAGCAGCATGAGCAGAATTAGCCTCGTCTCCTCCAACTGTGCCATGTTCACTAATAAGGCTGTACTTGCAGTCAGACACCCCAGATCCTAGATTGTCGGTGCTACTATATGCATCGTTGATCACGGGTTCAAGCAAACTGGGTTGTTGCTCTGCCAGCTTTTTACTTGTCAAGGCATCCCACACACTCTCCATGATCTCTTCGGATTGATCTTGAAAGTTTTGCTCCATGCTTCTTCCAAACTCCTCATATGTGGCAGAAATGGCGGTCGTCAGAGGTAACAATAGGCTCTCGGAATCATCCTGGTCAGTTGCACCCGCCTCTGTTTCTACATCAGAGGCGTCAAAGTGTTCGACATTATGTTCAGCAGTCTTTTCTGGTTCCAGATGATACAGCTCTGCCACGAGTCCGGTTTTATCCTTTTCCTTCAGAACCCGTAGAAGACTACGTGTTCTCTGTATACTACTATTCAAGATGAACCACAGAACCCATAGCGGAGCAAAGACAACAATATTGAACACCACAATGAGCCACTTGAACTTGCGCTGAAGGAAATTTCCAGCCGCATCGGCGGTAGATACTTGTGCCTTTTTGGGGACTCGCTTGTTGATGTTATTAGGTGTGCTCGTTCCAACTATTCCTCTTTCTTTCTCAGATAGATATCTCGTTAGCTTGATTGGTTTGTTCACATCGATTACAATTGGTTCATAGTTCTTCAGAAAACCAAACTCGAATTGAGATCCATTTTCAAATGTCATAACGCCGTTAGCATCGATTTTCATGTCTGGATTCGTGTCCAGGACTTCAAATGGGTTCAACAGCGAAATACCCGAAGTCCACCAGCAGGTCCTTTTGTCATTCACAATGTTTCCGTACAAGCTTCTACGCTTGAAAGAGTGAAGGGCCTTCATAAATATAGAGGAGGGCAAAGACATGAGGAGGAGAAGAGGCTGACTCGGTGCCTCGGTTGTGTGGGGTAAGTTAGAATCCGACTTGGAGAGTGCATCATAACCCGCGCTAGTTGCTTTCACCATATCCTTCAGAAACATCTGCCGGCCACTATTGGCCAGCAGAAATGGGATGAGGAAGTTGAAAAACCTCACTGCAATCCCCTTCCCAGGGGTCAGCACACCCACATGCGGCGTACAGAAGGTTGTGAAGTTGACGGGTTCTATAGTTGAAAAGTAACCTCTGTGGTAAATGATTCCGATGGCATAGCGAGCAATGAGCCCACCGAGAGAGTACCCCACGACAGATAGCTTTGTCACTTTATCGTTGGCGTTTAGGCGGTGTATCTCAGTTTCTATTTCATGTGCAACACGGCGTCCACAAAGATCTATTCCATCATATGTTTTGTAGCCTTCATTGCTGCCCGTTCTGTACACGATTATTCTTTCTGTAGAGTCTACGTTGATCTGCGGGGATTGCTCCAGTTGGTCTTTTATGTAATTGAAATGATCTGCCTTCCCCCATAAACTGGTGCAGTGTTAGTAACAGAAGCATGAGGGCAACGAAAGAGAACCCACCAAACACCTACCCATGGACCAGAACAACCAGATGTATATTCATAGTAGATCTCGGAGCAAATATGTATATATAAATGACGAATATGCCAGAAGCTGAAATGGTTGTCGTTTAATAAGATTGGCAACACTTTTGCCTTTGGAGATGTGCAGTACAACGCTGATGCGATCTGTTCTTATCTCTCTCTATATATATATATACTATATATATGCGTGTAGCTGCATGGCACTGCCTCTTCCCCTGAAAGATGTGCAGGGAAGACTGGGGAATGAGTTGTAGTACTGGCCTTGTTTTTGTTTCTGTTTTAAAAAAACACGTGAAAAGTAGTCTTGAGAGAGAATTCTAAGTTTATTATTAAACAATTAGTAGATAAATTTGACAGTAATTATTCTTCAATAAATGTTTCACGCTCAATCATAACCTACTCAGTGGTTTCTTGAGCAAGAGCCATCATTTTGCTAGTTCTTCTCATGTCGCTTGACCCTCCACTATCGATCCATGCAATCGTGCGTCTCGATCGCTAGCGTGCAGCGTGGCAGAGGCTATCAATAGAGGGCAGGTTCAGAGGTGGCGGGAATAGCATTTGGTTAAGTGGGGGCAGTCGTCCCAATATAGCGGTTCCCAGTATACAAAGGCTTAAATGAGAAGTGAATATCGTGAATATTTGAAGCATGGACAATAAACCCTACAGAGGTGTGCTATTATGCTCAGACTACTGACAACGGAGTCTTGTGATGTGTCGTATCTCTGTCAATGAAACAGGGAGTGAGGAACTGCAAGAGCTTCAAGGCAAGCCGATCATGAGTGAGTCAAGGATTGGAGATCTGTCTGGAGACTCAAGACAGATGAATATTCAAACAATTAGCTTGCTAATGACGACACAACTTTGGAATGTAAATTGGTTCTGTTGGTTCTGTCGCACTTGAGCACTTCATCGGACTCCGAGCCATCGCTATGCTTGCCCTTCAACGGTTTATTGCTCCTCGACACTCTATTGTTCCCTCTAACCTCCTAGTATAACGTTGGCCTGCCAGCTGTTGCCGTGCGTCAAATTCTATGGGACCCAAAGCAGCTCGGCTGCACACGGACATGGCCTTCTTGGACATCTCCGATATCTGCACAGTTCATCCGAAGGAATTCGCTCACGGCAGGAGAAGAGGCCCATCAAGTTGTACGTCCTACTAACTCCGAACTGCCACTTGGTGTTCTTATGCATCATCACTCACAAGACCGTTGGGAAATATTATGATTTCTGGTTCACGTTGATGAGTGATTTTTTTTGTTTTTTTTTGAGTATTTGTTCTTCAACGAACCACACAGTCCGTTTGCACCCCCAGGTCTTATCCAAGGATGAAATATATATTATATACATGTGCATATTTCATCACAAAATACACGCACATACCATCACGCCAGCCCCAGTTGCATATAGCAACTTTGCTGGCACGAGGTAATTCAAACTCCGATTTCCCTCAGTGAATTTCTTCCACCACTAGCAGTAGGTATTATTCTGTCACCCTTGCATTCTGCCTTGCATTTAGCTTTGCATGCCGCACCACCGCCTTGTGTGCCGTGTTCCGGCACCACTTTGGCACGCTTCCACAAGGCAGCAAGACCGGCCCACACAGGCTGCACCGTTGCCAGCCCAGCTTATGCCCCGTGCGGCTTGGCTGCCGTGTGAGCCTGCCTGCACTTGCGTTGCATCCTTACAGTTAGTTAGGTGTGAACATTTGATATAAATGGGAAATTGTGCCTGCTGGATTTTACTGTGGGTGGTTTTTGTCATAGGAAACATCACCATAGGAACTATTCCTAACATGCTTGTTGCAAAACTCAAGGTGGGTAGCTTGGTCTCAGGAAGACCTGTGGGTCTATCCATCTCTTCCGTTGCAACCCGTTCCAACGCTGTACCTTCCACCACATACATGGGGGGAATGATCTCAATTGCCTCGGGACTGAAGCTCCAGTTCCACAGACAGCATGCTGGCATTCTCCACCACAAAAACTTTTCAACTGCATCTTGTATTTTCAACAAAGCTATAGAACCACAGGGCAAGGAATTGACTCCACTCAAGAAATTGGATGTGGAGATTGTTGCACCTACCCCTCAACAACCGCAAGGGCCCAAACGCGGCATGTGGGGAGACTCTTTCATCGCCCGTGGATTCAGGTACACAGTCCTAGGTTGTGGCTTGATATCTGGTTCTCTATTCTTGTTATTGGCTGGGTTCTTCATCTATGACTACAACACTTATACTCCTCCTGAACTGGGGAACAACTTGGTTGTCCCTGCTCTGGCCTTGAATCCTCCGCTCGGTGGTCCCGACAATTTACCCATTTTGGCACAGCACCTTGATGCATTTGACAACGCTGACAAGGAGACCCTCAGACACAAGCCCAAGCTTGTGATTCTCGGCTCCGGATGGGGCTCGGTGGGTCTTCTCAACTCCCTCTGCCCTGATGATTACGATGTCACTGTGATCTCCCCCACGAATTATTTCCTCTTTACCCCAATGCTTCCTAGTGCTGCTGTGGGGACCCTTGAGGTGAAATCGCTCATGGAAAGTGTCAGGCACATCATCAGACGTGTGAATGGTCACTATCTAGAAGCCAATGCCGAAAAGGTTCTCTTCTCTGAGAAGTTGGTGCAGGTGTCTACTCCAGATCCTTCCAGCGGAGAGCTAAAACACTTCTACGTCCCTTACGATAAGCTCGTTGTTGCTGTGGGTTCCACGTCTAATACTCATGGTGTACAGGGCCTACAGCACTCATTCCAGTTAAAGACTGCCGAGGATGCCCTCCTCATCAGGAAGAAAATCGTCACCAACTTGGAAAAGGCCTGCCTCCCCACTACCAGTGATGACGAGAGAAAGAGACTGCTTTCGTTTGTGATTTGCGGTGCAGGTCCCACAGGAGTTGAGGTTGCAGCTGAGATCTATGACCTCTTAAATGAGGACCTCATCAGAAGTTTCCCCAAAATCCTCAGACAAGAAATCTCCATCCATATCATCCAGAGCCGTTCCCATATCCTCAACACTTACGAAAAGACAATCTCAGAATACGCATCTAAGCGCTTTGAGAACGATTCCATTGATCTGCTCACCAACTCCCGCGTCAAGGAAATCCTGCCAACCGAGGTTGTCTTTGATCAGAAGGACTCAAATGGAAAGGTGACGACAAAGAGTGTTCCGTTTGGTCTTTGTCTCTGGTCAACCGGTGTCTCACAGAACCCCTTGGCACAGGAGGTGGTTTCTTCGCTCGCTCCAACCCAGAAAAATAGAAGGGCAATTGAAACAGATGCCCACCTCCGTGTTTTGGGTGCACCTCTTGGCGATGTATATGCAATTGGAGACTGCTCCACCGTTCGTACAGATCTTGCAGAGCATACAGCAGAATATGTAAGACAGTATATCGTTGGACGTCATTTCAGAGAGTTTGCCTCTCATCACGATGTCATCACCGATGACGACATCAAGCATCTCTCTCTGACCTACTTTGAAATCGAAGAACTCTGTACTCAGATATCCACACACCAGCCATTGGCAAGAGAAAGCCTGGCATTGCTTGGGGAGTTGCTCCCCAACTATGACCCTGAGAATAAGGGCCAGTTGACATTTGATCAGATAAAATTACTCCTCAAAGAGGTTGATAGCAAGGTCACTTCGCTCCCAGCCACGGCACAGAGGGCTAATCAGCAGGGCAAGTACTTGGGCAAGAAGCTGTCAAAGCTTGTACGTGCTTACGATTCTCTCTCACTCAACGACATTGTAGATGGTGACATCGACAATGCCATCTCGAAGCCTTTCAAATACAGGCATCTTGGGTCCCTGGCATACATTGGCAACTCTGCCGTGTTTGATCTTCCAGGGTATTCCTTTGTTGGTGGTCTGGTTGCCATGTACTTGTGGAGAGGCATCTACTTCACACAGTCCGTGAGCTTCAGGACACGTGTTCTGCTCTTCATGGATTGGCTTAACAGAGGCATATTTGGAAGAGATATCATTAGTATTTGAATTGCGGCCTTGGAAAAAAAAACTGACACAACGCCAAAACAGTCTCCGTTCAGCAAAAGACTCCATTTCCTTCTCTGTATATGCTTCTTTCTCCATCGTTTGACACTTTTGTCCCACTTCTCTATAGAAATAGATATAAAATACCATTCTCAAGATAAATTTTATTGTTCTGTGGATTGCAATGATCCGAATCGCCGACGAGACAACCCCCACCTGAAGTAACTGTACATGTTGCGGTAAATAAAAGGCTCAAACAGGAGTCATACAACGGAAGATAAAATCCGGAATTCGCACACACGACCCGAAGTAACATGATAAAACAAAAAGGATTAGCAAAATAGAAAAGAAAAGAAAAAAAGACACAGAGATGATAGGGTGGTGGCGACACGGAAACAAGGGAACAACACCAGAGATTCCACCAGCTACCTCTATCCAACATCTCAAAACATCTACACCAACTCAACGTAATTAGCCGGGAATATTCCTTCTCTGCCGTTGTTTCTTCCGGTCCACCAATCATCTGTGGAGTTGCTTTTCTGGATGATGGTGATCACATCACCCTTCTTGAACGGTAGATCACCACTCTGCTCTCCCTCAAAGGAGTAGAGGGCTATAGCCTTGTTTGCCCTTGAGCCACCACTCGAAGCAGCGGGCTTTGAATCGGCAGCCGATGAGCCATTACCACGGAAATCAGGCTTCTCTGACTTTGGACGGTATCCACCAGAGCCAACAGGGGCACTACCACCACTGCCACCACCACCGTTTCTAGAACCGTACCTATCAAAGACATCATCCTCCCAGGATGAAGGTGCTCTGTTGGAGCTGGATGTTGCGCCCCTGGAGCCGGTGGACTTCGTGGGCTTGTTACGGCTGTAGTAACCGGCAGCATTGCCGTTGCCGTGGCTATCGTCGTCTGAATACCCATCATCGTCGTAGTCATCGTAATGGCGCCTGGAGCTACCACCGTAACGGCCCTGTGAGCTCTGTCTGCGGCCTGCGGAGCTGCCACGGCGAGAGTAGTCATCGCTCTCACTGCTGAATTGCGATGGGATATCGTTGTAGTATCCACTGTCATCATCTGAGTAGTAATCGCTATCGTGTGGGCTTCTCTTGTTGAAAGCACGGGATTCCAACACACGGAAGAGTGGCTCACAGGCAGCTGGTGGCTCCACTCTTCCCTTGAGGATCTGGGCAGCCTTGCAGTTATCACCATAGAACTTACGGTTTGCCTCTCTTCTCTCAACGAGCACAGAGCCTTCCACCGAAACACCGGCAAAGAGACCCTTGGTCTTGGAGTATGCAAAGACGGCAGCCACGGACTTAAGGGAGGCAGTACCGGCGGCCTCGGCATTACGACCAAGAGGACCAGCTGCAACACTGATGTTACCACCCAGAGTCACGGAACCAAACTGGGCAAACGAGTCCACGGCAGCCTGGTTGTTGAGGATGAATACGAAATCGGTGAGTTCAGCACCGATCTGGCCACCAACACCTGCACCGGCGGTGACCAAAGCGGATGGAGCAGACCATGATCCGTCTGGAAGCCTGGCCACCACCACACCTGAGCCAGCTCTTCCAGAGAAAAGGAAACCGGCTTTGAGGACTGTGAGAATAGCCAGACCCTTGGCGTTTTGCAAGATTTCATGGGGGATCACCTCATCTGCACCGAGAACCTGGTTTGGCTTGATGAAGGAGGCAAGCGTCTTTGCAGCTTTTCTATTGAAGAAGTTAGTAAAAAAAAAAACGAAACAATGGACTAAGAATAACCAAGATGGATATGGTTAGATCTCACAGCTGACACGTTCTCATTTGGTTGTGGTGTGTGCCTATGAAGTTCAAGCCAGAAGGTTGAGCTTTGTCAATCGGATCGGAGCGTACTTGTGCAGGGTTGAAATTTCGCTCCAAACGAGAACACTCAACCCCTCAAACAAAACAATTACAATCAATGGCCTTCATCTAACACGAAATGGTAATCCTATCGATTAATTCAACACCACCACTACCATCACCACCACCACCTCCTTCCGCGTGCCGGGGAGATCGGTACATCCTCTATACTTACTTGCATTCACTCTTGAGTGACTGTGGAATAGGATTGCTGATTCCCATTGTCGATTAAATTAAATATCTTCAAATAGTGGCAGGCGCAATATCTACAGCACGACTAATGAAAAAAAATACAAAATCCAAATTTAGAAACGGATCTCACTTATAGCCCACACCTCAACTATACCTTCTCTGCTGGCTCTTAAAAAGCTATCCTCTGCACTCCAATCGTCCGGGGGCTCATGCGGGACAATGTAATTGGAATCTGGAGCGCTTAAGGGGCGACACTCACTATGACAGTTGCCAGTGTGTGCTGCCAGAGCCAGCTGCAAGTGGTAGCTGCAAGTGGTAGCTGCCGGGGAGCTGGAAAAGCTCTTTATGCCAGCACTGCTCGCGTTTGGAAGATCCGGGAGCGTGACGCAAGGACCATCTCCGTTTCTACGGCGTGTTGCCCCATCGGTTGCAAAGCAGACGCACAGGCCGAGGTAGCAGTAGTAGCAGGCCGAGCAGTAGGTGGATGAGTGACAGCAGAGACAGACGAGTGATGTAATCGAGGCGTTGAGCTTTGAACCGTGGGGGCGAAGTAGTAGAAGGTGTGATATGAGGGTTTTCCAAAGGGGGTTCTTAAATGTAATGAGGGCTTTGAAGGTTGAGGGCTGTAAAGAGTAGATGGTGGAGTTATCTCCTGTTATTGTTACACTGCTTGAGTGCTTGCTCAATATGCATGAGACTCGATGAGCTGTAGTAAGAAGGCTGATTCTCCCTTCCAATGAAGCCTCGCAATAGAGCACTGGAGAAATCCTCACAGTGATATTCTCACAGTAGAGGCCTACGAGATGGTGGTCCTCTTAATCGATGGGTCCCCCGATGGGCCTCTTTTTAGGCTTTTCGCTCCATGAATGCACCGCTGGCCGGCTGTCGATCCGTCATGCAGTCGATGATCGTGAGCTATGCAGTGGCAGGTCAATAGAAGCTGCGATGCTGCCGGCCGAAGGTGCAGTGAATGCGTTCTGTGGTCACGTGCATGAGGGATTGACAAGGCAATTGCGGAGACAGTGGACAAAGCAGTTGATGGGGCAGTTAGGTCAAATTCAGTGTAAACTTGTGATTTGTGTTTGAGCCATAAACGGCCCTCGAAATGGGTACACTAGAAAACAGAGGTGGTTGGATATCTCATTGACAAGTAGGTTATCTCATCAGAAGCAGGTTGAAAGGAGTCGATTGATCGTAAGCCAGGAGAGACTGTCAGAAGAGGCTGCCAAGACAGACTGCCAGGAGAGATTGCCAGAAGAGACTGATGAGGAGGGCTACATTCTTACAGTACACCATATATCTGATACAAATTGATACAATTCAGCCACCCTCTTGCTGTGATTCCAGTGCGGACCGGTAAACCTTAACCCCGCTGATTGCTGTGCCACCACTAGCCCTGCGAGATTATATCTCAATCGGGTAACACCAGCCATCAATGCGGAGGAATTAATATATATCTTTGCCACGCTTGCTTATCTACGATAAGATTGCTCTTATCTTTGGGTAACATTTGACTCGCCAACAACAGATTGCAGGGAGAATATGTCGCCATGCCGGACATAGTGGACTCCATCTTCAACACTGGTTACTCTGCCTACACATTCTCCAAGGATACCGCACAGGACGCTATAGGATGGGTAGGGTCCGTTGTGAAGAAAGGCGGATCATACCCTTTTCTTTCATCACCACCACCGCCTCCTCCTCCTCCACCTCCCCCAAAGAGTTGGGAGCAACACTGGGTGGACTTTGTGCTCTCTCATAAGGCGGCTACGATTGGTGGAATTGGAGTTGCAACCGTACTTGCAGCCTCCTCAGTGGCATATCTACGCAAGGAGAATGCAAGGCTGTCATCAAAGTCAAAGGGAAAACAGAGGAGAGCCAACAAACTCCACAATGGTGCAAGGTATGAAGTGGTTGTGCTGGTTGCATCTCCGCTGAACCAAACCGTTCAGAGCCTTGCGCGGGACCTCAATATGCGCGGATTCATTGTATATATAACCACCACTTCGGAGAAGGAACTCATGGTGATAGAGAACGAGGATTCCGTGGATATCAGGTCGCTTCCCATATCCTATGATTCGAGCAAAGCTATCAAGGAGGGCATTGTTCGTCTCAGCACCATTCTAGATACCCCAGTCTTGCCGTTTCCCAACGCACAGGAGCACTTCCTCAACCTTAAGGGTGTTATAATATTTCCAGACTGGACCCGGGTCCCCAAGTCCACGTTTCAGGACACCAGTATGATAGAGCTATCAAGAGTTGTGAAAGACAAAGTTTCCAATGTCGTGGGCCTGTTGAACAATGGCCTCCTCGATATCATAAGGGAGAATAATGACAGAAACAACACAATCACAGAGGTGAACAATTTGGATAACGGTATTGGTGGAGACTCAAAGCTCATCTTTCTCAATGTGGTGCCGTCCAGCATACGAGGGGAAACAGAAACGTCAAAGAGCAACTTCGTGCAGCGGTTGGCCTACGAGGCATCCCAAAACGTATACTCCTCACTGTACAAGGAGATCAACAACGGTGCAAGCACAGGGATCTTCTCATGGGTTATCGGCACGGTGGTTTCTTTCTCTAAGAGTCTTTCTTCTCTGGTGTATTCCAAGACTGCGCCTCCAACTCCGCAATACTACAGATCCACCTATGTCAATATGACTTGCCTCACAGTGGAGTACGATGACCTCCGTGCAAAGTACTCGCCCCTCACTTCTTCAATACACGAGGATCATTCATTGGATGGAGACCGGAATCCAATGGACAGGTCAATGTACCACTATGTGATGATGAGCGTAGCAGATGTGGTTGGTAGCGTGGCGAACAGCCTGACGTTGAACCACAACACCAATACTGCCAGGTTCTCTTCCACCAAGCTGCATTATAAGTTATTCGACCTATTATACTGTAAAGGGCGGCTCTCACCACATCACTTCATCACGAACAACTATTTTATAACTGAGTCTATAAGTTACATTATTGGGAGAATATTGAGTTCGCTTAGAACCATGCAACATATTTCCTAGTAAGCAGAGTGCAGATAATACATTGGCCGTTCACATTGTCATTTCACCGGTAGAAGATTTACTAATATACAATAAATGCCACATCTATAAGAAAACACAGGAGCAATCGATCAGCTGATGAGCTTGCATCTGGTAATATCATGGCTCTGGGGGGTTCCAGCGGTGAAGTCCTCTATGTACAACACGCCCTTTCTATCAAGGATAAAGAGCTTATAGCCATCTCTATCAAAGCGAAGGGATGCACTCTCTCGGACACGATACGCGTTTGAAACTTCAGCAACCACCACTATCCTCTTATTCTCGTTGTCATCCATATGTGGGCTACTCATTATGTAGCAGATGCCGTTACGATCAAGGTAGGCAACAGAATCCCCTCGTGGCGATACCGCTGCTCTGTGGATGGTGCTCCCCACCTCGTCCACTCTCACCAACATCATAGGCTGTGCGATTCCTTGCACGCCCATGATGGAGGATATCTTGGTATCGATGATAATGGGGCAAGAGTTGAAGGCAACGCTCGTTAGTGTCATAAGGTGATTATCAGGGAAAAACTGAAGGTCGGTGATACCTTCGCTTTCGAGAGATGTGTCCAGAGTCCGCAACGACTTCATGATGAGCCGGGGCTCGCTCGGGTTCGTGATAGATATCACCATGAAACGAGACTCCATGGCAGTGGCACAGCTGAGATATTTGGAATTAGGAGAGAACTGCAGGATATTGATTGGGTCTCTGTAAGGGAGTGTGATGGTGACAGGCTGTACCTTGAGCTTTCTTTTGATCTGGGCATAATGAGCGTCGTTGGTTGAAGTGCCTTTGCCTGTTCCATTTGCAAAAGCCGAAGTGTCGAACAATCCTCTGACACCAGCAGATATTCCTTCCTCGAACTCATGAAAGTCATCAATGGAGGAATTTAGGTTCATATCTCTCAACTCGGGTGGTAGATCCTCGTCGATGCTGTATTCCTCTGACTCGAGACTGATACGCAGCAGCACAATGAGAGCCTGCTCAACCCCCGTGAACTTGTCCTTACCAGTAACTCCTATGGCAATAAACCGCTCACACTCGGATACGTCGATGCATCTGATGGGAAATTTGGAGCGGTAAGAGTACACTGGCTGTCCGTTCTTATTCAAGTCATACACCCGCAACATTCCACGTGTTCCGGCAATCACAAGCAAATTGTTGGAGATCCGGCAATACAGGTGCTCCCATGAATCCAAGATGTGCCGCATCTCCGAATCACCTACTGAAGAAGCCGGTAAATCTGTCGCACCAAAGTTACCGCCGATGGTGCCCGAGTTCACAACAGCTTCTTCCGGCGTGTATCTCTCCATTTCCTCAAAGCTAGCACCATGCTCACCTGTGCTGCGACCACAACACTGCAAGACTGGGGCCTCCTGAGGCTTTTCAGGGTCCATGGTATATACCTCCCACTTCCTCTCACTTAGAAGGACAAACCGCTTGAGATCGGGGGAGATTCCCGTATTGATAAACAGCTTGGAAGAACGAGTCTTGATAAAGAACTTGGAGTGGTGGGTGTGATACTGGTAGTGTTTTCTGAAGAAGGGGAAGTTCTTTGCGAACAGTAGCTCCTTGTTGGTCTCCCTATCTCGTGTCTTCTCGCGCTCTTTGTCCTTGGTTGTGCGGGAGACATTGGTTCCGGAAAAGAGCCCTGCACCGTTCTGTGCCGTGGCCATCGTAGAAGTTGCAGTTGTTGTGCTGGTTGTGGTGCGTATGATATTATTAACAGGGGAGGTGGATGCAGGAGATCCACGCAGAGCCGTTGTCAGGTTGGACGGTCTACCAACAGAAGAAGAAAAGCTGAAGCGGTGAGACGTTCCTGATCTTGGAATCACACCAGCCGAAAGACTGGAAGTGGACTCTGCAGCGCTTGCTGTTGCACCTGGTATGGCTATTGGGATTGGCACGGCAGACGTGATATTGGAAGCACTGGGTACTGACGATGATGAAACTGCTGATGCTACAGAAAGTCTAGGAGGCGGTAGTTCACCAGATTTCGGAGGTGATTCTCTGAGGTTGGTAGGACTGGTTCCTGGAAGGGGGAGATCGCTCTCATAAGGATGGCGATGATCGCTGTCCAAGAGATTGGAGAGGTCGCCATCTGTTGTGATGAGTGGATTCGTGGAAGTGGCCGGAGTGCGGTACGTATCAACGTTGGTAAACACGTCGTGAAAGGCAGTCAATAAAGAGATCTTGTTTGCTTTGTCTTGTCTCACTGTTTGGAGGTTAGAGCTGCTCTTTCTGGAGCTGCTCTTTCGCCTTGCTCTATCTCTCTGTCTGTCGGAAGTTTGTTGCTTCTTCAGTCTGTCTGTGCTTGTTTCTGATATGACATCACCTTCTGGTGCGGTTGAAGTTTCCAATTTTGCCTTTAAGGCGTTCAGTTGTACATAAAGATCTCGCAATGGTTGTACTGGCTTGAGCAGTTGTACATCCTGGTGGCCACACACAGGACATGTTAGAGTATGAGTTTCTGGCGCCTCTAGCGCGAGAACGAGAGCTTCTGATGCTAGACATCCACAGGACAGCACCGAGCAGTCTGCTGCCACCTCATTTATAATGTGGTTATGGTCATTCTGATCTACACGAGCTGGGAGGACCAATAACTTCTCTATACGAGAGATGAGCTTACTCATAGTCGGAAAACGTGTAGGGGTGGTGTTATGTGTGTGTAGTGTATGTTTGGGTGTGGATGTATGTTTGGATTTGTCGCTGTGTCTGTGTTATAATTTATCACCTAGACGGGTGCTGACTGGGGCTTGTCCTAGTTATGACAACAATGCAATCACTAAGCAGGACTATGCAAATAGAGGACTTATTCAAGTCTCAAGCAACACAGAAAATACAATGAGAAGAACGAAGCATACCTTAAAACGGCTGAAAATAATAAACGACTCGTACAATGATGAACACAAAAACCTAAATGACGAAAGTGCAAAGGAAGCGAAAAAAACAAACACCCGTTGCCAACTCTTCACCTTCCCATTACTCAAACAAACATGCCAAGATAAGTCTGCCTGTCAACTCCAAGGGCCATCTCGATAGATAGAGAGAGTAAGTGTAGCTTTTCGATGTCCCTCCTTAGGCACAGACGTTATAGACGTGACTCGCTACCCACAGGCGACCTTCTGTAAGCGGCAGGAGCAGAGATAAGAACAGTCGTGTGTCGAACCGCGGGAGGAACCGTTACACACTACTGGTAAGTGTGGGATGGATATGAGTACGGGAGATGACGTACAGGGCAAGAAGAGCGTTACAGAGATGGGTAGTGAGTAGTGTGGGCAGACAGTACGTAAAAGGCGTGGTGGAAGTGCATATGTGTGACAGTTAGGGTGATAGTTAAGATCCTTGGTGGGGGAGAGCATCTGCTGGAGAAGGGCATTTAGGTGGAGAAGGCTATCTAGGTGCAAATGGAATGTATATTAGAATGCATTCATTTTCAGTGCATTATTTTTTGAGGAGAGATTCACTTTTTTTTTAGCGGTGGATGTCGTGGTGGGTATTAGTGCTGTAGGGGCATTAGTGCCCTGCTGAAATGCCCTTAGCACTTGTTAGTGTGGTGGGCTGCAGCTGATGTAATATATGTGATTTTCCAGCACACACCAAAAACCGATGAGCGTTGATATAGTGAAGTGAACATCGGAGAAGTCGTCTGTGATACACACCATTTACAACCAAAGAGGTGTAAAAACATTAAAGGAAACAGTCTGTTTGGCTTGTATTTTTTTCTGAATCCCAAATATTCAACTTTCTCTCTCGAGTCATGTCTCAATTCCTCGGGTACACCGTAGAGCTCGTTCTCTCTGACGGGAGCGACTCCAAAGTGGTGGGGATGATTTCTGATATTTCAGGCAAAGATGTTTTGCTGAATGATGGTATGTATTGAGTTTATTGATTTTATAGCACCGACTTGACTAACCAATTACTCTTAGTATTATTTGTAGACACAAACGAGAGACACAAACAATGGAGCATAAATGGATCCCAGATTAAAGACTTGAAGGTGGTGGAGCTTCCACAGCGTGCTCTCCAGCAAACCCAGAAAGCAGACAAAAAGAAGAAGAACAAGCAGAAACACACAAATGTGCAACAGCAAGATCCAGCCAACAAAACCGTGCTCAACAAATTTGTCACTGACAATGATGACGACACCATGTCCGAGTACAGCCGCAGCAGCACACCAGGTGGATCTTCAAGAAAGAGCAGAAAGGAAAGGGCATCAAAGAACCAGAGCAACGGCACAGGAACAGGTGGCTCCGATCATCCTTATAACTACCACTCCCATGAAGTGGAATGGGAAGATACCGATGACGTGGCCAACATCAAGGACCAGGAGTTTGACTTTGCATCCAACCTTCAAAAGTTCGACAAGTCATCTGTGTTCCGTGAATTGTCGCAACAGGACAGTATCGACCCAGCACAGAGACTTGTTGGACACAATAAGCTACCAAATGGCACTGGTACGACAACTCCGAAACCCAAGGTCAACTATGATATAGACGAGATGGTTCTCGAAGCCAAACACGACAATTGGGACAAGATCGCCGTTAACCCTACAGAATATTCCTCCCGTGAGGTTACACCTGTGACCCAGGGCTCCTTTACGAGATCCATTAGCCGTGACCAGGAACTGCTATCGCTGCTTGGAAAGCCTGGATTTGGCGTCACTGCACAGACAGAGCCGGCACCAACGGCACCAACGGCACCATCCACCAGTGTTAGGAAACCGGAAAGGTCAACTTCAAGGATATCTACGCCATTGTCGTCTGCGGCTTTTTCAATTACTTTTGCCTCTGAGAAGGAGCCACTTCCTCTCTGCTCACCAGTACAGCTATTGGAGGTTGAGAGGTTGGTTGTGGACGATTTCAAAGTGACCCCAGAGATTCTCATTGAGAATGCCGCTCGTGGTATCAGTGATCTGGTGATCAAGATACTCGGAGGCAACAGTGGCAGGATATCTTCCACCAATCATAATTTCCCTCCAATGGTGCTACTCCTGGCTGGAAACAACCGTTCTGGTGCAAGGGCTTTGGCTACAGGAAGACATCTATCCAACCACGGCGTGCGCACGATCGCCTTCCTTGTAACCAGTCCAGACTCACATTCGGGTGGGGATGAGGTGCTGCCTATTGTTCAGCGCCAACTGGAAATGTTCGTGGCGTTTGGAGGCAAGACCACCACAACACTTGCTCAACTGGACAACCTCTTGCAGCAGATTGATTCTCCACTGGAGTTCATTTTGGACGGATTACAAGGGTTTGACAGCAACATGTCTGATCTGATTGACCCTGAGCTTAGCGTTGTGAGGGAACTGGTTGCCTGGTGCAATGCTAGAGTGCACCGCGTTGGTATGATGTCATTAGATATTCCAAGTGGACTGGACGTTGGTACGGGAGAGATTGAGGATGATGAGACACCCATCACTGCCAAGTGGGTTGTGTCGGTGGGTCTACCGTTGTCTTCTTTGTTAAGTGCTTACAAGTTGGGAGTTGCCCAGAAGGGTGATTGGATCCACTATTTGGTTGACATTGGATTGCCCAAGAAGGTTTTTGCCAAGGGCTCTTTGAGGAAATTCGACAGGAGATGGTTCAGCAGTGAATTCACTTCAGCGCTTGAAGTTGTGCCAAATAATTAAGGGCAAGAGTTTACGTGATAAAATAAAAAGTTGTTCTCTATATTGTTACTTTCGTAGTTCATGACAAGATGCGATCTCTGCATTGCTTTCCCAACATCAAATGTGGTTAGGCTGTGGAGGGCTACCAAGGGGGAGAGGAGATTAGGAAGTCCCACTATACATGCAAGGTGCAGATGACTGAACGTTATTCAATTGTAGTGATAATCAACAAGTTTCACACCATGGATGACCTTCTCACCACCATATAGGGAAAGTGAAGATGACTGAATGCCATTCTCATTATAGTGATAAACAACAAATGTCACATCATGGAACACCTTCTTACCATTCGTTATCAACCCCATCTATCCCTCCCCGTGTATCCTATATCTCTGCGATGCCATGCCGTCCCACCTGCATACTCTCCCCCTCTCTATGCTGCTACTCCTCTTTACTATCTTATTCCCCTTTTGGGAAAAACAAGATAAGCTCTTCCACCTGTACGCGACAAGCACGATGGGATGCGACCCACTCAGAATGGCAGCATTGCCTACAGATAGAGCACTCTGCCCATTAGTGAACCGCCAAATGGCATGCAGATAGCCCAAGCAAAGGCACCCAGAGAGAGAGAAAGAGAGAGAGCACAGACAGTGGCCCCCATTCCGAGACAGCCCCCATAGAGAGACAGTGTGACGCAGATGGAGAGGCGGTTGGCGTACACACGTCAAGGTGAGAAGGGCAGGGCAGGGCTCCTTGGATGACAATAGAAATAAGAGCGACAGTGCTCTAAGACGGAGATGTATCATCAGTTTGATGTTCTTTCTGTACATATCTATTTACGTATTTACAACTGAATCTTTATTCATATAACCTGGACACATAGTGGCCAGAATTAGTCAATCACAGACTTGTGTTTTATCGGCGATTAGTTTTTGTTTTCTCCTTTGGTTGAGCATAGCCAGCTGTGTTTCTATTTGCCGGGAGCTGTTTGGACGAGGCTCAGGGTTTGGCACGAAGGCGAACACACTTAACCAGGGCTCGAATTCAAATCCCTATAGCCCATACCATACCACCAAGCAAGCAGATTGCTGAATTTGCTCTGTTCTACCACTTTTTTTGAGCAGTCATTGTGCTGAACGTGCAGGTTGCCTCTTTGTGCGGCGGCTATTACCACGGCCAAAGGCTCCACTATCTTTTATTCAACTCTTTGCGTTACTATTAACTTCACTTGGGTTCCATCTCCGGGTTTTCTGTTCTTTCATACTTTTTTTTCCCTCTTCTTTTTCCCTTTTTGGTTATCTCAAACGTACATTCTTTGAAGTTGCAACGCCTATAGCAACACCAACATCAACGTTAACATCAACATACAACCCACCCACATACGACATTCGCTATTCGAGATGGGTGTTTGTTGTAGTTGCCTCACAAGGGCCGATAACGACTCGTCATACCCCCCACTGCTGGCTGAGAACGAGCGTGATGCCATCTCGGCACTGTTACAATATCTAGAGAACCGCGGTGATGTTGACTTCTTTTCTGATGGTCCATTGAGAGCTCTCAGCACTCTGGTGTACTCGGACAACGTTGACCTTCAGAGGAGTGCTGCACTAGCCTTTGCGGAGATAACGGAGAAGGATGTACGTCCCGTTACCAGAGACGTGTTGGAGCCTATTCTGATTCTACTACAATCCAGTGACTCTGAGGTTCAAAGGGCCGCCTGTGCTGCATTGGGAAACATGGCTGTGAACGATGTCAACAAGGTCCTCATCGTGGAGATGGGTGGTCTCGAGCCCCTCATCAGACAGATGCTCTCTTCCAACATTGAGGTGCAGTGCAACGCCGTTGGCTGCATCACCAACCTTGCGACCCAGGACAAAAATAAGACAAAAATAGCAACCAGTGGCGCCCTAATCCCATTGACAAAGCTCGCCAAGAGTAAGGACCTCAGGGTTCAGCGTAATGCAACTGGCGCTCTCCTTAATATGACACATTCGCTGGAGAATAGACAGGAACTTGTGAACGCAGGCTCGGCCCCGGTGCTTGTGCAGCTGTTGAGCAGTCCCGACCCAGACGTGCAGTACTATTGTACCACCGCATTATCCAATATTGCCGTTGATGAGGCCAACCGTAAAAAGCTCGCAACCACAGAACCAAAACTCGTTTCGCATCTTGTTCAATTGATGGACTCCACCAGCCCACGCGTCCAGTGCCAGGCAACCCTGGCCCTCCGTAACCTGGCCAGCGATGCTAACTACCAGTTGGAGATTGTACGTTCTGGAGGACTGCCCAACCTGGTCACTCTACTCCAGAGCACCCATCAACCACTTGTGCTCGCTGCTGTCGCGTGTATTCGTAACATTTCTATCCATCCACTCAATGAAGCTCTCATAATCGATGCTGGCTTCCTTAAGCCTTTGGTGGCATTGCTCGACTATGGTGGAGACTCCGTGGAGATCCAGTGCCATGCTGTGTCTACTCTGCGTAACCTTGCAGCCTCCAGCGAGCGTAACCGTCTTGCTCTTCTTGACGCAGGCGCGGTGAAGAAGTGCAAAGAGCTTGTGCTTGATGCCCCCATCAGTGTTCAGAGCGAGATCTCAGCCTGTTTCGCCATCCTGGCACTGGCAGACGATCTCAAGAGTAAGCTCTTGGACCTTGGTATCATGGATGTGTTGATTCCATTGACCTTCTCGCAGAATGCTGAGGTGTGTGGAAATGCTGCTGCCGCTCTCGCCAATTTGTGCTCTAGAATCAGCGACTACAGGATAGTGCTTGCTAACTACCAGGGTATCAGTGGCTTCATCTCTAGATTCCTGGCCAGCGGTAATTCAACGTTTGAACACATCGCCCTGTGGACAACTCTCCAACTTCTTGAGTCGAATAGTGCAGAGATAGGTGACAAGCTTAAGGCGCAGATCAAGGACGGCACCATAAACCTTGCCAACTTGAGTGGCGAGGAAGGGGACGAAGTTGCAAACCTCACACAGCAAATATTGGATATGATAAAATGATTACCAATGTAAACACAATCAATGATATAAATCTTCTTACATAAACATGGTTACTTCGTAGAGATGTCACTTAAGACGACATTACCGTATAGGTGACTATGATAATACATTATTCAGGGGTGAACGAATCATACCCAATAGTTGTGGAAACCAAGAACAACTGTTAAAAAAGAAGAAACACAAAAAACCATATACAGTGAGCAATAAGACCAACAAAGGGAAAACCAGTTACAAGTAGCAGAAATGATGTGCAACACAAACGTTTGCACTGACAGCAGTTTAAGGATGGGCAGGGCAAGGGGATGATGAAGAAAAAGACAGATTAGAATGTCCTCAGCTGGACAAAGTGCATGACCCATTTCTGAAACCAAACAGTATAAGTAAAGGAAAATCCGCAACAGCACAATTGATTTGCACTGCCTTGGTTGAATATGAATGTTAAGTTTTTGTGCTTTTTTGGTAGACTGTATCCACCAGCGAAAATCAGTTACACGAGATATCCTTTGCAAACCAAAAAGCGGCCCCGACTATCATGTCAAGTATGAAATACTCATTCTCTTGGTTGGGGTATTGTTGGTGCTGCTATTGTTGCCTTGACTATGGGAGCGGCTATGTAACTGTGTGCTGGTATCTCCCAGAGCATTTGGAGTGCCAATGGTGGGAAGCGACTCTTCCTCTTTCTTAGCTCCGTTGAAACTATTCACTGAAGTGTTCACTGAAGGAGTTGCAGTTGTACCAGAATTGCTGTACACCAGACTGCCGCGCCTCTCATTACTGGCAGAGAACGAAAACTCGCCTTTGAAAAGAGGCGGCAAAGTGGCAGAAGTGTTTTGCTGCGCTTGTGTTGGAGTTGAATGTGCTAGAGATAATGGGGGAAGCTTCTCCGCTGTTGGGGTGCCACCATTCAAGAAGTTTCTTGGTGAAAAGGGGGGCAGTGGAAGAGCATTGCCACTGCTGGTGGCCGCTACACCCGAGCCCAATCCGCTGCTGCCAAGGACATTGGCAGAGCTGATACTTGATACAGAAAGTCGGTGAGGGGCCTGGGCATTAAGCGAAGGTGACACAGCATACCTATCGGCAGAGGTGAGTGTTATTGGAGGTGCGAAGGAGGACCGTCTGGAAGTACCCGCAGACATCGAGTTTGGACCATCTGAGGTATTTGTCAAGGAAGACAGTTGCGAGAACTCGTGAGAGGTGATGGATGAGTGTCTTGATGTGGACGATGGGGGGTGTGACAATGGGGATCCAGGGAACGGGGCAGAGGAGTTTCCTGTCATGCTACCATAGGCCGCAAGCGAATTGCTGATACCCAGGCCAGATCCGATAGTAGCTGCACTGTGACGGCGAAATGGTTGTGTTCCATCGTCAAACACTTTCCGCTTGCGGATTGGTGGCAACAGATGGGGGCCATGGTTACCACCAACTGGAGGCAGTTGCTGCTGAGCATTAGGCGTGTGCTTGAGGGACTCTCCAGCAGATACCGGTAACCTAACCTCGACAGACTCACGCCTGCTGCTTATATTCTGTAAGTTGTTGAGATTAATTGGAGGCAAAGTGTTATTGTTCTGAGGGGTAGCCGGATACTGCTGCTGCTGCTGTTGCTGGTCCTCCCCGAATATTCTTGTGTTAAATGCAACATTGGAAGGCTGGGGCAAGCGTGCTTGTGCCTGGGATGGGTAGGCGGGAGAGACACCATTGACATTTTGGGTAACTGTGACATTGGGTGTACTCACGTTGGGATTGGTACTCACAACAATACCGGACAGTGGAGGTGTTCCCATCCCTGAGTGCTGGTATGGCCCTGGAGAGGAATGCTGAATGCGTTGGATGGAGGCGGCCGCAGCAGCAGCCTCATTGCTCCTCTGTGGTTGTACTACCATCGAGACACCACCAGGGGTGATTGCCGTTGCTGAAGCTCTGCGCCTCCTGTTTGCACCTCCGTTCCACCAATTCTTGATGGCATTATCACTCCTTCCGTTGAGGTGACGCGCTATCTCTGCCCACCTCTTGCCGTAGCGTGCCACTAGCTCCTCTATGTACGCGCCTTCTTCGGCTGTTATTGGTGATCTGTTGAGTGAGGGCTTCAGATTCTGGTGGTAGCGCTCTCTACACTGCTTTGGTGTACGAGTTGCCAGGCTCTGGGATATTCTGACCCAGTTCGTAGCTCCAAACAGGGCAATCAGATCAAGAAGACGGTTGTCCTCTTCAGGTGACCAAGGACCACGCCTGAGATTCGTGGAGGAGGTGGAACCCCCATCTGCTACAGAGTTGGGTGGCGGACATGAAGAGTTACGGCCCTCCCTCGCGAGACCCTCGCTATTGCTATCGACCTCCAGCCTTCCTCTGTGCTCAAACCCTTGCTGTTGAGGGTAAGCATTGTGCCTACGGTCGAACTGCTCAAACTGCTCAGCAGTCTGTTGATCGAGTGTGTTCATGGGGGCGGGGAAAGTGGAAGCCGTTGATGCTTTGGAAGCAGCTTATCTGTTGGTTCTTTGCTATGTGTGAAGGGCCACCCGGAAAGGCGAAAAAACGGATGCGTTAGGTGAGAGGGCACCAGCTGTAATGAATAGGCTGTAAGATATGGGAAAGCAATATCGCACAAGTTAGATCTGGTTCTGATCTCACCTGCTAAAAAAACAGCTGAATATAGTTGAATGGCAAAAAAAGTGGTGTGGAGACCTGGTGGGTTGGCGCCATAAATGTTTAAGCTCCTTGAGCTGCAAATCTGCCTTGATAACGGCACCTGCTGGCTCTTTTAGGGCACTTAGCAAACGGCGTACAATGCGACCGCAGAGGAAAAACCTGCGTGTGTCACCCGTTGTATTCGCAACTTCCTGCAAACGGCTTGTGTCACAACGGGGACGCAACCGCCGGCGATGACGGGACGGGGGGAACCAGCGATGGGGGGTAGAAGCACAACTGTGATACGAGGATGAGCGGGCGTAGCAGTGCTTAGACGGCAGGTAAGCCAGTAGTACCCTTTATGTTACTTGTGATGTATGTGTATGACTGTCCGTAGCGGAGCAAAAAAACAAATTACATCCAACTCTAGAAATATAATTACTTGGGTATTTATTACCAAGGTAGCAAACAACAGAATTGCCACGATTGTGGTTTTGTCTCTTTGGTTTTCTGCTTGTTGCACGGAGAGCGATGGGAATACCCGTCATGCATCCTGGTGTACGTCGACAGATACGTACATGTATATGGTGAGGTGCGTTGGAAAAGAGGTTGGTAGATGCGTCTTGGGTAAAAATTAGCAAGCAGGAGATGGCAAAAGGGAGATGGCAGAAGGGAAGGTAGAGACGGGAGCCCAAAACCGGCCATCATGACAGCTGGATGGAGGAGATATTACAAAAGGAGAAGAGGCGGAGAGAATCAGCTGTGCGAACTATATAGTTCACACTATTTCAGGAAACATTCACGCATCGTCAAGCGATTTTGGGAGGTGGTACGCTTAATGCGTTTTGACAAGTCTCGAACACGTTCATCTGCATGAAGCAGCAAAGGGTAAAACAAAACTGTGTGGTCACAAGTAATATTTTTTAGCCTAGACTGGGGGACCTAAGACAGATGACACACCACACCTCTCAGTACTATCTGTCGCTGAGTTATTTGCAGCGTATTGCAACAAAACACTTGGTACTGGTATTCTCCTGATTATGACCGTATTTTGCCGTATTCACCAGCAGAGCTCGTATGGTGTCATCATCACATAATGCAGGAGTGTAAGCCCATAGAGATTTTCGTGTACTTGTTGGCTGAGCCTCCCGATATGCCAAATGGTGGATGGAGCGGCACACACTCGGGCAAGCATGGCATGGCAGAAGTGTGCCGACTACCGGCGAAGTCAAGGAGAAAGCTTCAAAGTTTTGTGTGCCAGCACATCGTTGTGCTTCACCCTGCATATTTTCCACCTCCACTGCAGGAAAATAGCACCTCCAAGCTGCATGGATGTTCCCACCCTCTCAAAGCTTGCGCTGACAGCTCTAGTAAGGATTGCTGCATATGAGACAACGCCAGTTGGTTGTCTCTGGGCTCACCGACACACTGTCGTTTGTGCAAACAGTGAGCACATTATTATGAGGCAAAAGGTTACCTGGGTATCCATACTTTAACCAGTAGTGTCGGGATGGAAGGGTAAAACTCAAATACAGTGTGCTTGCCACTGTGTCCACAGCACGCATCTCCGCAAGCAGCCACACATTCCAGAGAGCAGAGAGCAATCTCCTCGAAAATCCCATTTGGAACAATCGATGATCTGGAACAAGTGTGAAGCTTGAGTTGCAACTGCTCTTCCATGTATCAATCCCTTATCACGTTTCCGAGTTAATTTCCCCGCATTCAGCTTTGCAATGTAATATACACACGCACCGCATAGCCATCTATCTGGTCAGCATGCTGGTCGAGGCGCGCAGTTGCCCGCAGTTGGCCACTCATCAGTTCTCATGCGGGGCCCTCAGCCTCAAGTTTCAATCGCCGATCACTGCATGACGGCACGCAGACCGGGAGGGACGCACGACATACATTACCCCGCTCTTTATGCTACGCATATAATGGCCACGCCCTTTATAGGTGAAGAAGGTGGAATGGGAAAGGGAAAAGGGAAAAGTGGGGAAAGGAGGGGAAACCCCACATTCTCCCTTAAGCTTGGACAATTCAATCTCAGATCATCCATATCTCTTGGTGGAAGATGAAAATCTACCTTCAGAACACACTACACTGTAGAGCTTGGTATGAGGATGTATGAGCTGATTCCCGCCTGGCAGCAATGTCTGCCTGGAGGGTGGATCTGAGTGCTCAAGGGGTCTAATTCCAAAACTAATCAAAGTTCAAAGGGTCTCTTCTCCTCGAACTATAAGTATTGGATCAGTAGCAGATAGCTCGTGATAACTGCAACAATGGTTGGTTGCTCTTTGAGCTAGTACCTACACGCAGATGCGATTGCTGCATCAGAAGGGAGTTAGCGAAAATGGTCATCTGACAGTCTTTAGAACATTCATGTGCCCTCGATGACTATTCTTCTTCTCTTTTATGACTAGTTCTTGGGAATGCGAAAAATAGTATCAACTTTGGTTGCTATTCTTGCTCTTTATCTATCCTTCTCACGTGCCGACACTGCATATCTGTTGTTGATGGCACCAGCATTAGTGCACTTTCTCCATCTCTTTCTACCGAAGGTAACAAGATCCGAATTAACCCATCATAATACCCCATACTCTTTTGAATGGGAGAACATAACTTTGATGATTTCTGATAATGTTAATTCTCACCCACACACACGCACACCACATATATATCCAACCCCACTATCAGCATATCTGCCGATGGGGTCGTGTGCTTGACAAGGTGAGCTCATCTCCATCGTTAGAGAGCATAACGGCTGAGTGAAGTCCTCTCGAATGATTTAAACGCGATGCTTGAAAAGTTGCTTCGAACAGTCTGGTTCTTTGGTTCTTTAGTGGCACTGTGCTGAACCTTCGTCACCACTATGCATTTACGGCGTCCGGTCATTGGCCTATCCAATGTGCCGTTCCAGTTCGTGAGCCGTCGGCTCAGTTCTCGTATTGCTTCCACAAATACCTTGCGCATGCCTCAGTTTGACATCAAATCCATAGCAGCCAACCAACAATTGTATCTGGAGAGCTGCGTGAAGAGGGAAACCACAAAAGAGACAATTGACAATGCCAAACAAGTCAAACCTCTGTATGAAAAACTCATTGAGACTGATTCTGAGCTTGCTTCACTGCGCAGAGAGCGTAACCGGCTCAATGAGGATATGAAGAGGCTGCAGGCTACCAGAAAGGGCGCCAAAGCACTT
This sequence comes from Kuraishia piskuri, assembly GCA_030567595.1. Lineage (NCBI taxonomy): Eukaryota > Fungi > Ascomycota > Pichiomycetes > Pichiales > Pichiaceae > Kuraishia > Kuraishia piskuri. The sequence continues at coordinate 256,905 of JAJLSM010000011.1, forward strand.
CCCGAGGACATTGAAGCTCAGCATAAATCTATAATAGCCAGGCTTACGGAACTGAAGGAGATACTCAAAGAACATCAAGTGGATGTCGATGATCTCACCCAGAGGCTTTTCGCCGCTGTTGAGTCTCTTCCGAACTTGACAGATCCTTCCGTGCAAGATACCCAACAGTTGATGGAGATGATCAATCATAATGAAGGAGCGGTTCTGGTGGATAATCCAGATGTTGATCACAAGGATATTGCTGAGAGGTTCGGTCTGGTAGACTTCCAGGCAGCTGCTACCACCTCGGGTAACTCTTGGTATTACCTCATAGGTGATGGAGCCTTGCTGGAACAAGCACTCGTCCAATACTCCCTCCGCATGGCAAGACGCCATGGATACACGCTTGTGATTCCGCCATCCATTGTGAAAACAGAGGTAACAAATGCGTGTGGATTCAAGCCACGTGATCAAAACGGTGAAAGGCAGGTCTTTGAGTTGCAACATGAGAACCTTTGTCTGACAGGAACGGCTGAGATTCCCCTCGCAGCTATGAAGATCGACACTGTGTTGACAGAAAAGCAGCTTCCTCTGCGTTACGTCGGTGTCAGCAGAAGCTATAGAGCAGAAGCTGGAGCAAGAGGCCGTCAGACTCGTGGCCTCTACAGAGTGCATGAATTCACAAAGGTGGAACTGTTCTCCTGGACTCCAAACAACATAGAACTCTCTAATCAAGAATTCGACAGAATGGTTGCATTCCAGAAGGAGTTCATCACAACCCTGGGCCTCACTGCCCGGGTGTTGAACATGCCCTTCAACGACTTGGGGGCGCCAGCATTTAAGAAATATGATATAGAAGCTTTCATGCCCGGTAGAGGGCAATGGGGCGAGCTCACTTCGACCTCCAACTGTTTGGACTATCAATCCAGAAGGCTCAACACCAAGTTTGTTGACCCTGAAACCGGTAAACAGCGGTTTGTACACACTTTAAACGGTACAGCGTGTGCAGTACCCAGAGTGATTGTTGCGATTGTTGAAAACTTTTACGACAGAGAAACTGATAGCATTGTCATTCCAGAGCCTCTGAGAGAATTCATGGACGGTAGAGATAGAATATACCCATCGGCATGAAATGACCCTCACATGTATATAGACATTGGCATATAGTTGTATAATTACATTAATATATAAAGAATGATGCACTGCTCACTTTGTTGTTGCAGAGGTGATGATCACTTTACAAGAGCATTCAAAAACCTGTCTGTATCAGCACTGCTCAGATCAAGCAACGCCTTCACCACCGGCAACAACTGATTCCGCTGCTCACGGCGTTCAAGGAAACCTAAAAGCACATTACGAAGGTAAGCGGTTTTCTCTCTTTCTTTTTCCTCCTCGGTCATCTCACCCCCGTCATCAACAGCTGCGGAGCTGATGATGCTGCTACTTCTGGATTTTGCTGACAATGGGCTGCCAGGAGTTGCATCTTTGGCGACTGAAGTGCGTCTTTGATGCTCTTTAACTGACTTCAACTGCTGAGATAACAGTTTGTAGTTCTTGTTGAGCCTCTCGAGCTTAAGAGAGGATTCATCATTGACCTTCTTGAGTAGGGAGTTAACACTTTCGTACTCTTTCACTCTCAACTCTGACTTATTCAGCGATTCTCTGAGAGCCTCGATGGTCTTGGAGAGAGCACCTTCTTCCATGGCGATATGATCAGCAGCAGCAGCATCAGCACCACCATTAGATGCAGATGATTCTGAGCCATTGGCCTTTTCGATAAGTTGGTTCATTTTCTCGTTTAACCGTCTTGCCTCGATCCGCTGGCCCTCCAATTCACCCTCCAGATCTTCTATGCGAGATCTCAATTCTTCAGCCTCACGCTGCTTCCTCTTCAAGCTCAATGCCGCATCGGACTCCATCCTTTCTCTCTCCTCTGTGAGGCTGCTGAAACGCATTTCCATCTCCTTCACTTTTGCTGCCTGGCTCTCCTCTGTGTCGAGCATGAGCTTCCTCATAGTGCCGGCCTCACGCGTTCTCTCCTGCAGCATGGCACGGGTATCAGACAACTCCTCCTGGAGAGTCTCCACCCGCACTTCTGCCTCCCGTGCTCTCATAGAGAGCTCGTCGCAACGCCTCTTGATGGTATCGATTTGATCGTTGGAGGAAGATTTGGCATCCACAACATCCGTGTATTTGTCTTTGAGCTCCTCGATGTTGTGCATGAGTCTGTTGTTTTCTGTGCCAACCTTGTTGAGCCTGAGAATAGCCTCGTTCAAGTCCTGCTTCAACTTCTCATTACTAGTCATAAGCGTGTCTTTGTCCTTCAATAAGGTCTTATTTGAAGATGTCAACTCACCAATCTGGACGCGCACCTCAATCAACTTGTCGTTTACCGTGCCCTTCTCCTCTTCCAAGAATTTGCATCTGCTCTCTGCCTCGGCGAGTAGCCTCTCCTTGTGGCTCAAGCTCGTCTTTGCAGCGGCAAGGTCAAGCTTGAGGTTCACCTCTTGACTCTTGAAATTACCGAGTTCCTCAACCCTCTTCTCCAGTCTTTGATTTTCTTTGGTAAGAAGCTCTGCCTCCTTTACTGCCTCATTCTTCTGTGCAGTCAAGCTTTTAAGCTCTTTTTCCGCTGCTTCGTACTTAGCGGTCAGCTGAGCCAACTCGCCATTCTTTTTGGTAACAGTGCTCTCCAGATCACGGATATTCTCCTCTAATGTTGATGTATCACTCTTAAACTGAGCGAGTTGTTTGTCCAGAGATGTTCTTGAGGTCTCATAGGAGGTCACAGCTTCAGAGTTCACCAGGCGGAGAGTCTCCAGCTCAGTCTTAAGGGATTGCACCTGCCTCTCCTTCTCTTCTAACAGTTGCTTCAACTCTTCCAACTGCTTTGCAGCATCATCTGGACCATTTGCTTCACCCTCTGAACTTGCGTTCTTCAGGCTCTCTTGCAGTGTTTGAATTTCCGCTTTCAAGGTTTTCGCGTGCTCTCTTTCGGTGACAAGATCGTCGCCAACATCTCTGAGCATATCCCTTAATGATTCAACCTCTTCCAATTTGGCATGGATCTCCTCGTTGTCACTGTGTTTCTGTTTCTGAAGTGACGCGATCTCCTCCAGTACCTCGGTGTGTTTAGATTTTAGAGCATTTAAGTCCTCCTCTATTGACACACTGTTCTTACTGGATTCCTTCAAAGCTTCGTACTCTTCCACCATTTCGGAATACTTGTGCTGCAACTCAACATAGTCTGCAGCTTCCTTGGACTTGGAGGTCTCCTCCACTGGGATCGTCTCTGTTTCCTTTGTGAGCATATCCTCTATGGAGCCATCATTTTGTTGAAGTTGTTGCTGCTGTTGCTGTTGTTGCTTCTTCTTTTTATTTTTGTTCTTCTTCGACTTACTGGATGTTGTGGGCGTAATAGATCCACTCTTGGGTTCCTCCCCGATCTGCTCCTCCTTCTCTTCTGTGAGGTGACTTATCTTATCTTTAAACAACTGGTTGAGTTTTGTCATGGATGTAAGCGATTTTTCGAGATCGGCCACCTTCGAAGAGAATGCCTTCTTCTCTTGCTCCAGACGCGTTATAGTGCTTGAAGACTCTTTCAGATTGGTACTCAAGGTGGTTATCTGCACAGAGGTTTCCTTCTCGAGCGTTTCCAGCTTTGTTTTGAGCACGTTGTTGACCTCTTCTAACTCCTTGATCTTGGAGAGGGTGTCCTCTGATTGTTCAACTGGTGCAAGGGTTGATGTAGCAGTCTCAATCAGTTGCTTCTGGGCTGCATTTTCAGCTTTCAGAGTCTCGAGCTCTTCCGATATCTTCTTAATTTCCTGTTTGGCACTTTCAGCCCTTTGTTTTTCCTCCCCAATCTCCCTCTGTCTATTAGCCTGTAGAGTAGAGATTCCATCCCTTAGCTTCTGTGTCTCCTCTGCCAATGCCTTTGTTTTCTTGGCCTCCTCAGATGTCACTCGTCTTAGCTCTGCGTTCAGCATATCGTTCTTCTGCGCAAGCCCTGTCAGATACTCCTTCAATGAGTCTCCTTCTGCTATGCTGCCACAAGGAGTATTCTCTCCCAGCATTTTCTCAAATCTGTCGATGACAGCTGTTTTCTTCTTCTCTGTACGGTAGGCCTCCAACAGTATAGGATACTTTTCTTCGTACTTAATGAACTTCCTCATCTTTGCACGGAGATCTGGTGGAAGATCTGACAACCTAATGGGGCCGGATTGAGGAAGTGAGCCAGCAACCACAGGCTGTGGGGCTGCTAGTGCTGAGGGAGTGCTTCTACCCTGCGGTTGGCCAACAGATATATCAGGGGTTTGCATACGAGATGAAATGCTGGATGTTGAACGGTTCGGAGTATCTGGAGCAGGAGTAGAAGGTGCGGATACGTCATCAGTTGATGATCTTGTTGGTGGGATTCCATTCTCCCCCTCGGGCTCATCCACAGGCTGCGTAAGCTGGTCAGGGTCCAGGGTAACGGTGTTCAAAAGCTTCTTAACCTCCCCTACTGTCTCAGCAACAACTGGGGTGGTCTTCCCATTTGATGATTCAGTCATGTTTGCGACTTCATCATTGATGCGAGACAGCTCTTCACTGAGATTCTTGCCAATCTGTGATATCCTGGAAAACATCTTGTATGTGTATGCAGTGCTCTATTTTTGTTCTGTACGGCTAGGGCTAGGGAATGCGGTGAAAATGCTAAAAGGGTGAAATATCATTCACACTGCGGTAACACTGTCATAGTATTCTATACTCAGTAGTGCAGCCAGGAAAATTGCCTATGACTGATGTCAACTGAACGCCTTCTGAATCAGGTTATACTGCTGAATTGTGCCTTTAAAACCAACGAACCGGTCGCAGTGCTCCAAATCTAATGTCACAATCACAGCAAATACCAATCAATTGAATTATCAAATCAGGCAATTGAGGCTTCTAGAACCGTCAAAATTCATAACAACAGCTTGTCATCTGGGCACTTACTGTTTTCTCCACCTACTTTCTCATCCTCCTCGATCCCACTGTCTTACCAGTTGATCCGCAACCGCGCTCACAGGGATCATAACCTGCAGGAAGTGCTAAGCGCAGACGTTAAGTAAGGATTAAATTAAGTTGAGAGTGAAAAAAAAAAAAAAAAAGAGCGTGGAACGGAAATAATGTTATTATGCGGCATTGTTTTGAGGCTATTTATATATAATGCAGTGTTAAATCACTAGCTGGCGCGTATATTATCAGCGTCTAACCTGTTATGACTTTGTTACGGTACATAGTTGACTAGGCAGGACGCAGTCTTGCACCATGGTTGTAGATTAGGAGAAACTCGTCTCCCCCATGTTATGGATTCAATGTGGTTTGCGGCAGACCTATTGCTCAAATCTTGCCTCTGGATGGTAGTAGACAGGACACCTCCAGTAGGGTCTCTTGATGCCCTGCCACACAGAGTCATCACCGTCGTCGTTCTCCTCGAGAGTAGATGCTGGAGCAGCTAGCTCTGTGTAAGTGACATTAAGTCCGTAGTTGGAGAGATCGAGATCCACAAGCTTCTTGTACACCTCATACACAACCAACCGATCCGCACCCAGCCCGTTGAAGAAAGAAAAGCAACCAGTGGGTTTCAAGAGGCCCACCACGATGTCAAACAACTCAAGCATATCCTGGTAGTGTTCACTGTATGTGTCGTAGTAGATTCCATCAAAGAACACACCGCCAGAGAGCAGCTCCGGCAATGTATCCTGCCATCTTCCCTTCAGCACAACGACGTTTGGTTTATCCATCCAACCATCGGTCTCCATCTTCTGTAGCACATCAGGGTGGGCCTCGCATATATACTGCTTGGTTGGCTGTTTCTTGCTTATCAGAGTATCAATAATGCCCATCCCAAATCCTATGTTCAGCACATTCACACCACCATCTTCTTGCTCCGCGTATTTGAACAACGACTCACAACCTGCACGCATCAGCTGGTCTTCCCACTGCATCATCACACCATCGCCTCTCTCCTTGGTGACAAGAGCACCATCTTTATATTCAAGCTTGGTCTTCAAATATGCCGTCTGTGAGTTCGAAGGGTCATTTTCCATCTCCTGTTTGATCGCTTCCACCTTGTTGCGGAATTCTTGGTCGTCCTCGACATCAGCAGGATCGGCCTCGTCAGCTTCGTGTGTTGTCTCTGGCTGTTCCAGCTCCTCGTGTGGGAGATTCTCTAATTCCTCGTCATCCAAAAACTCCACATCATAGTCGTTGACTTTCCTCAGTAGAATCTCGGCTCTTACACCCGCATCCACAATCGCATCCCAGTAAGATGTGTACTGCAATCCTCTTCTCAATAGAACACAGCCAGGGGTCTCCTCCTTTGCGTTGGTCAGGCTCCAGCCAGCCCCTCTGAGAAGGAGTTCCTCAATCATCGACAGCACCACATTCTTCTCATCAGAGGTGCTATCTTTGGGCACATATTCACAAATTAGGTGGAGAGGCGTAGTGGTCGATGGCAGTTCCTCATCTTCCACACCTTTCTCGTAATTGTCCGCCTCTTCTAGAGTGTATGTAGCTGGAATCCCCGCCTTAAGGTACTGCTTCAAGGGCTGCAGATACTCCTCCTCTGTTATTGGGCGAGTCTTGAAATAGCACAGTTCATGGAGCTCACTCATCTCTGTATATCTTGTACTATTAGAATGCCCCTACCTATTCGAGCAAACTCGTGTTCGGTTCTTTTATCCTTCCAACCGTTTACAGCACTCTGAAATTATTTTTCAGCGATGAGATGTCTGCATGCAAGCCGTTTCGCTTGGGCTTTCTGCAGATGGAGATGCAGACGAGTAAGGCAGAGGGCGAGATGTTTTCTTAAAGATGGGAGATTCAATCCAAGTGTTGAGGAGTCAACGGAGGAATATAGTAGATATTTAAACAACAAGTAATCAGAAGGCAATGACGATAACATACATTATACACACCAGTCCCAGATAAATATACATACAGCCTTGGAAGGGAACAAAAGATTACACTGAGGGATTAGCTACCTCCACTATCTTATCCTCGAAGACTCCCACATCTTTTCTAGACTCTTCTTGAAGATTCCGACATTGTGATCAATGACGGTAACGGCATTGTCGATCTTGGCGTTGTAGTTGCCTGCATCACCGCCCACATCCTGTTTATCGATTCTAATGACTGCCACCAAAGCCAACCCTCTAATCATCTGATGCAGATAAAGGATCGTGCCGTTCTGAAGCTTTGAAATGCACCTTGTTGGACGACCATCATCTCTCACCTTTGGAGACAGCGAAGTCTGATCCGATCCATCGGACAATAAAGGTTGCTGGGGCTGTAACTGTTGTTGCTCATACAGGCCGGCAAGGTCGATGGTGACATCGATAAACTCGGCACACACTTCATACGTCTGGATATCAACCGGTGAGGAGTCTGTGGCGACGTAGATTTTACTGTTGATATCAAAAAGAAAAACCTTTTCAAACTTGTTGTACTGGCTTAGCAAATCCAGCAGGTTTTCCAATGCAGGAAGCTCATACACCAGCTTTTGAACAATTCTTGAGAAGGCTTCGTATATCGAATGGTCAAAAATAGAGGTAAGATAGAAGGACACTTGAACGCCTTCCAATCCAAGGTCCAGCAGTTCGTCCCCTATCCTCTGCATGATGTCTCTCTGGGTATCGAGTCTAAAGTCTTCAGAGAGGCCGTCGATCTTGTGTATGAGAACTTCAATGTGAATGTTGGGGTTGATCTTGTATGCATATTCAATGATTATGGAGAGATTTGTCAGTGCATTGAGGTACTCGTCCTGACTGTCTATCACATATACCAATGCGCCGATTGAGGAAAAGATCTTTTCTGAGTCGTACAAGTTTTCTGGCTCAAAGAAACTCAGCTGGCCCGGCAATTCCATCACAGATAGATCAATGAGAGATCTAAAAGTCTCCATGGTTGGCTTGGAGGTACTCTCCAGGTAGAGCGTGTCGAGAGGTTGCATATTGTGGAAGACAACCTTGCATATTGAGGATTTTCCGGACCTGAGGAAGGTTAGCATGAAAAAGCTGAATAAAAAAAATTTAGAGAAACTCACCTTCTCAAGCCCATCAATAGCACAGTGGCATTGTTGTGTTTGAAAAGCTCCACGTCGTGTTCGTCTATATTCATCGGGAACGGAAGATGTATGTAGGAAGGTGTATGTAGAAAGGTGTAATGTCAATATCAATTGAGCAATGTCACTCAGGGAAAGATAAAGTGGTAACAATTTGTGAACAAAACTGAGTACCTGCCCCGAAGAAGCTTTCGAAAGCTATCAGTCCTTGCAATCGGGAATATTGGTTCTCCAAATAACTCAATTCTCTTGGTATCCATTCATTGCCAATGCATTACACTCGGCCCTGCTCACCCTCTCATCGCTCAACTCCCGTATCTCTCTGCCTCCTAGCCTGCCTGCCTGCCTGTCTGTTCATACGTAGGCTCGATGAGAGGATGCCAGTGCTTCCTAGTAGGGCCTGCCAGCATTTATCCACTATATTCTGCGATAATATGTTAGCGCACTTCCTTCTCGCAGGGCCCATAAAGACCAGCCTTTCCTTCAAGGGGAGTGGCTCACTCAAGTTTTTTTCTGTGCGCGACCGTTGGATTCTCTCAATCCTCGAAAGGTGTGCATCCGCCATTACCCACTACTGATAACGATTGAGTATATGCAGGCGTACCCAAATTAGGCAGGAGGTTTCTACGTCTGTCGATAACGAGCAGCGAAGGTTGCAAGATGCATGGCACAAACGGTCGAAGGGCTGATCAGGAGTGAAAAAATAATGTATAATACCCCTCCATGCAAGGTTCAGACTAACCCATAGCAAGAATACTACCGTTCTCGATCATCTAGGTTTTTCTTCCGGCTCTGTGGCCGTCTTGGCAGCCATACGGCTTGTAGGAACTTCCCACTCTGTGATGGGGTAGCGGCTCTCGATTCCCATCCACGGGAACCCACAACCGCACTCCGCATAATACCTGCAGCATGTCACCATGACTGTCCGAGATCAAGGCTCGCTGGTCCACTTGCCCACTGTGTATATTTCATACGTATATATATGGTGTTGGAACCCCAGGACGATTATTCTTTCTTTCTGTTTCTTTCTCTTACCCTTAATTTGTTTCGTCCTCCATTATTTGGTTGTGTGGGTCTTCAGTTGCTTCACATACTGCCATTATGCTTTCTGCATCCACTCGCATCGCCCGTGGGGGCCTGCACACGGTGAAGTCCCTCAGGTCCGCTTCCACCTCTGTTTGTTCCTCATATTTCCCCAATGAACCTGCCAGGCCAGATCTCGTCACGACATTGCCAGGACCAGTCAATGCCGCAAAGCTGAAGGAGTTGGGTGAGGTCTTCGACAACCGTGCCGCCTACTTTGTCGCTGACTACTACAACTCATTGGGTAACTACATTTCAGATGCAGATGGCAACAAGTTTCTTGATGTGTATGCGCAGATCGCATCGATTGGATTGGGATATAACAACCCAGCAGTGATTGAGGCATGCAAATCAGACGCCATGGTGTCTGCTTTGGCCAACCGTCCAGCTTTGGCTTGCTTCCCATCCACTGATTACCAGACCATCCTGGAGGAAGGTATCTTGGCTGCTGCTCCCAAGGGCCTCACAAGAGTCTGGACAGGTCTTTCGGGCTCTGATGCCAACGAGACTGCCTATAAGGCTGCTTTCATGTTCCAGGCTGCTAAGGCTAGAGGCAAGGGTGTTGCTTTCTCTGAGGAGGAAATCGCCTCGTGTATGGATAACAAAGCACCAGGCTCTCCAGAGTGGGCCATTCTCTCATTTGAGAAGGCTTTCCATGGCAGACTCTTTGGTTCTCTCTCCACCACCAGATCCAAGCCAATTCATAAGCTTGATATTCCAGCCTTCCCTTGGCCAACAGCACCATTCCCAGAGCTCAAATACCCACTTGAGGAGCACGTGGCTGAAAACCAGGCAGAGGAAGAGAGGTGTCTGGCCGAGTTTGACAAGGTTGTATCTTCGTGGCCACAGAAGATTGCAGCCATCATTGTTGAACCTATCCAGTCTGAGGGTGGTGACAACCATGCATCTCCAGCCTTCTTCCAAGGATTGAGAGACCTGACACTCAAGCACGATATCCTTATGATCGTTGATGAGGTGCAGACTGGTGTTGGTGCTTCTGGAAAGTACTGGGCCCATGAGCACTGGAACCTCACAACTCCTCCAGATATGGTTACCTTTTCAAAGAAATTCCAGGCGGCCGGTTTCTACTTTGCGCTGCCTGACCTCCAGCCAAACCAGCCATATAGACAGTTCAACACCTGGTGTGGTGACCCATCCAAGGCTATCATCGCCAGAGCCATCTACCAGGAGATAGAGAAGAACAAGCTGGTGGAGAAGACTGCCGCCACCGGTGCATACTTGTACGGCAAGCTCGAGGGCCTTGCATCAAAATATCCCCAGCTCCTCAACTTGAGAGGTAAAGACAGAGGCACTTTCATCGCATGGGACTTGCCCACCGTTGCGGAGAGAGACGCCTTCCTGCTCAAGTGCAGGTCTCTTGGTGTGAACATTGGTGGATGCGGTGATAAAGCTGTGAGACTCCGTCCTACCCTTGTGTTTGAACAGAAGCATGCTGATATCCTGCTTGATGTTGTTGAGGAAGCATTGAAGGCATGAGGATGTGGTATAGTTATCTAGTGGTTTATAATACAAAAGTTGTTACATTTTAAACTGTTTCTCTTCTTCTTATTATAATTATTGCTTCATGCTGGTGAACCATTTTGCTATATTACAGAAGTAAACGGAAAATCAGTACATTATATACCAATCTCAATAGAATACATGAAAATTACACTTTCTCTTTATGCCTCTTGGCACCCTCATCTCCATGGTCGGCGTGAGACCTCTTTTTGCTCTGCTTCAACTCGTATTTAACAAGGAACTTCTCCATGTACGGCTTGACAAACTGCTTCACCTTGCTCTTCTTTTCGTGATCAAACTCCGAAGGAGGCTTGGCAGTGGGGTCACGTTTCAGCTCTTTTTCCACGAGAAGTGCAACAACATCCTTAGCACACTTCTTGACATTATCGCGGCCGATCTCAGACTCATACTTCTTGAGCATATTTGGCACAATGGTAGCAAAGGCTTTGGTCCAGCCATGCTTGCGGCTTTCCGTACTGTCCTTGTGATCCTCCGACTTCTTATGCTTGCCGTTCCTGTGACGATGCTTGTATGAGCCATCGTCATCTGCTGCTGCTGCTGCTGCCTTTGCGGCGGTCTCTTGGATTTTCTTCTGTTCCTCTTCTGCTGCACGTTTTGCTGCCTCAATGATTGCTGCAAGGCCCTCCACCTTCTTCTTTGACTGCTCTTCTTGCTCTTTAAGCAATCTCTGTCTCTCACGCTCTCTCTGCCTTTCCTTCTCGCGCTCACGCTCTCTGTCTCTTTGTTCATATGAATGCTTCTTGGTCTTCTCTGTGGGCTCTTTGTCCACTTGGCCCTTTGGACCCTTGGGCAAATTGTTCAACAGATCTTTCAGTTTGCTCATAGTCACCACAGGGGCTCCAGTACTGTTCTTCGCCTTTGGGTTTTGCGGTCTATCCCATTGGGTGATGTTCAAGCCACGGTTGTAGTAATACACCACATTATTCTCCGGAGACTTGGCCCATTCCCAGCCGTCTGGGAGTGCTACGCCATCTATCTTGCGGTTATCAGGTAGTCGAGCGAAGTCGTCCTCTTCCTCCTCCTTGCTCCTGGAATAGGTACTCAGGCTTGGTGTGGTTCCATTATGGCCAACCTTCTTTGGAATACGGTATGCCATCTTCAGAGAGCTCCACTCATCTAGAAGTGAATTAATAGTTGCAACCAGATCGGGATCGTCCACAAACTGTATGAGACGTGAGAGGTGTGTGTCTATCATGGAGCTAGTGACCTTATTTCTGGTTAGCATCTTGGGCCATGTCATAATGATTTCCACGATATGGGTAGCCACCTCGATCTCTTCAGGGGTCATGTACTTTCTTTGCTCCTTCTCATTACCGTTGAAGTTCTGCTCCTCGTCTTTGACTTCAGAATATGGCAACAGTCCCTTCAGCACCGTACTGAGAGCCTCAAACCCATGCAGTCTACTGACTCTTGTAGTCACCTCAGGGTCATCTCGAGTTATGTACAGTCTCTCAACCAGCTTCGTTTCAATGAGCAACTCCAGATCGGGTTGAAGAAGACAACCGGTAACCTTGGGGACATCATTTATTGACATCCTGGTCATCACCAATGAGTTGACAAACTCCGTGTTGGTACGACTGGCTTCGTCCTCTGTCTTTGACACCTCGTCCGTACTCTTCTTGTTCTTCTTCATCCACCTGATCCATTGCTTCTCTTGTGAAGAAGAAACACCAAGGGCCTCTGCAATACCGTGAGGCAGAATACGAGCACTCTCTGTCTGGGTCTTGCCTCCAAGAAATCCTATACAGTTTGGCTCACCGCAGTAACATGGCTGTGCCTCTGCTCCATAACGGTCAACATTGTAGTCAAATGTGACCTCCTCACCCTTCAAGATTTCTCTCTTGGCGAAAATTCCCATGCGCAACTTGGATCCCACAACCCATTTATCGACATATGCGTTAGGAGCACATGAGTGGTTGCAGAACCTGGCGAGGCACCCCTTCTTTGTGGCATCGATGAACTGCCCCTGCTGAAGCATCATGAAGTAAAAGTGCTTGAGGCCCTCGCTGTCATAGCGAACCATTCGATCACGGAATGTGGTCTCATCAATCACCTCTCCAATATACTCGTAGATAAAGGCATCCTGAGGGATATTCGCGTCTGCACGAAGGCCATATCCCTTTTTTTCCGTGGCTATCACACTCACGCTGGCATACTGGCGTTGTTGGAATCGCTGATTCTGACACTCGTCACCACATGCAAGACATGTGGCATCCATACATTCGACGCTGGTCAGTCTGTTGATGCAGTCGGAGTCAGGTCCACAGGCATGGTTCAAGCCCGCCTCCTCGTCCCAATCCTCCTGACAGTCACACGTCATGCCCTCGCTTTGTCTACCACAGTTTCCGAGTCCCTTGTGTTGGTACCAGCACTTTTCCATCACCCCGAAAGTACTCTTGGCCTCCTCTGTCTTGTCAGGTAAGGACTCGAATATCTGTGGAGCTGGGGTTGACGATTTCGATGTTGAGAGGCGCTTGGCAGAGGCTATGGGAATATCTACAACGTTAGTCAAAATCAGAACGACAACTCTTCCATATCGCAAACCAAGGCTACGAAATACTCACCATCCTCGGATTTTATCAGCTCCTCTTCTTGCGCCACACCATTTCCAGAGTGCGTGGCATTCTCTTCCACCTCACCATCGGAAACCACTACACCACTTGGAGCTCTCCTTCTCGCCATTTTGATCTAGTATATCTGGTTGTATATATTTGAGATCCACCAGGATATCGATGACAAGTATATCCCTATACGATAGGTCTCGTCCCCAGATCCGCTGTTGTTCTTCTTGACTTCAAGCAACACAACACGTCCGATCTTCCAACAGGTGTGTATGAATAATGTCCGGCCCCAAAACACACTCGCTTAGCTGAGCGTGCAATTAGTTAGTGGATGAGTGTATATGAGTTATGCGTGTGTGTGTCCCGCTCCCCTGTCTGACGCACACCCAGTCAATGATGCAGTCTATAACTATCAACCACTCGAATCGAAAGTGGTAGAGAAAGCAGTTCGGGTGTTTCTGGTGAACTGCTAGGCCTCGATAATCTCACACTATTCACTCCTTTGGATATTTCACTCCAACCGCTCCTCTCTCACATCGGCCTGCCTACGCGAGCAGATGCCGTCAGTGCAAGTTAGTACACATACAGAAATAAGCCGGGTAACATCAGACTCTCCTATATATACTGGGTAACATAATATGTATGTTATTAGTAGTTGATGGACAGTGATAAACACACAACCCAGTGGTGTCAATTTTCGATCTCCATCTCCATCTCGAGGTCGCTGTTGGATTGATGTTGATGATGATTTCTATATTATCAATCGAGAATCAACTTGATCATATACTTCTGTGGATATGTAACTTATGTAGGTCTACAACCCCTTCACTTTGTGCTTCCTACTGAATGAGTCTATTGAATAAATTGAACTATACATAATATCTAATGATATTGCTGTATGACCCAAATGTCACACAGCTCTGTCGGTAATGTTCATTGTGATTATGCCTTTTTTTGGCCCCCTCCAATTCCCACTTCTGGAGATAGGGATGATTGTCTGTGTTTGTGCGTGCGATGTGTGATATTCACCATCTATGCTGTACCAGCTGTGTCTACTTGTAATGTGGACGATGCTTGTTTTCTTTTGTTTTGACCGACATCCACTTTTTGTGTCGGCTCTCTTCCCTCATTTGCACTAATAATCTGAGTCCTGCTGGCTCTATGAGTCCTACTGGTTCTGTTACTCATCATCACCCATGCACTCAAGATATAACTCGTCGCTTATCAACCTCGAGAGGAGCTTCTTTATTTTCTGTGCCGCCTCTTTTTGGGCTAATGAAACATCCCACCTGTTGATCTCACCGTCGGACCCATGATCGTCGACTTCACCGTGTTCCTCTTCCCCGCTATCCGGCAGCCGTGTGCCTGGTGAGATGCCACATGGTCTGGGTATCGACAGAGGAGGCGATGGAAGTCCAGGCCCCCCCTTCTTGTCATTGAGGTTTTTATACGCCTCAACGCCTAAGTCATCCATAACGTTGGCAATCTCGTTCAGTATCTCGTTTATCTTCACCACATAAGAGTGGTTATGTATGTGGCCACGACGGGATGGGGGGTATACTTTGCGCACTACGGGCATCTGCTTCTGCAAGCGGCTGAGCAAGCGTACATAGGAAGGAGCGTGTGTTGCAGCAGTTGACGATGGTGCCGAAGGTGATAATGCTCCGAAAGAATTCAAAAGAGAGCTATACGAGATCCAACTCTCCGAATTCGAGTGGACCAGAGGCGGTATGAAACTTGGCCCGCCTGGGGCGGCACCTGGGCCACCCGTTGATCCATTGGTCAGTGAGGTCGACAGGTTTGAGGTTCTGCCAATACCCGCAAATTGTGCAATTCCGCCTTCAGAGGGTGATTTCACTATTGGCGTGCTTGACAAACTCTTAAAACTTGCCACTGGCTGGTTTTCTGGCGTCTCGGCGAATCCACTGGTGGTGGGTGTACTCGAGAGAGAAGACGCATTGCTCATACTGTGCGAGGCTGCAGCAGGGCTATGCCTCATCACTATTTCCTTCACTTCGCGTGTTCTCAAAGACACCAACAGCGTCTTCGAGAAGACACGGGGTATAGGGTGTGTATCATTTTGTGGGCTGAACAGTGGACGGGCAGTTAAGTAGTCCTCCCTCATGGCCCTGACTATAGCCGCCTCCATTTGAGCAGAATTGGAGCACGCTTGGAGAGTGAATTCCGAACAAAACTCCTCCACGTAGCCACATAGTGGTTTCAATCTCTTGTGCGTGCTGGTCGGGGTCACATCACTGACAGGGCGCACTTCAACAATTGAGATATCCTTGGACACATCTTTGCTCATGGATATGACAGGATCAGCGTCAAGGAGTGAAAGACACCCTTGTTCGTACTGGCTAATAGCACTGTTTGAGCCCGATGTGCTAGTCGCTTCTGAGCGTTGTGCACCATCTTCCGGTACACCCACACATACAGAGGTGGCTGTTCTCTTCACCGCCGATAGTTTGCCAAACGTGGTGCCAGAATAGGAATCTGAGGCAAGCATCCCACTGGAGAAGAGATTGAGGGTTGAACCAACGCGAGATAGTCTCGGTGATGGCGCAGTGGTCACTGGTGACGAGAACTCACTCTCAACAGAATGAGGCAGTTGTCTGTCATCCTGTGTATTGGAGTTACCAGGGGAACCATTCCATGGGTACTCGTCATACTCATAAGCAGGAGAAGGCGTTTTCAGTGCAGACGTCGACAGTTGCTGTGGAGGGAGAAATGCCGACTCCCCTCCATTCTTCCACCTCTCTATGAAGTTTATGCCGTGGTTCTTCCAAGATTGGCTTATCTGTGATATCGCCGCTGTGGAGTAAGATGTAGAGGAAATGCACTGAAGAGATGAATAGGATGACTGCCTATTTAGTGTCGCCCTAAATGTGCTGGCAGATGCATTTGCTACTGCAGTGGAGAGCCCACTGACACTACCACCACCAACTCCACTTGCTGTTCGTCCTCTCAACAACCCTTGGCCCAAACTGTTATTGAATGACTGGTGGCTTTTCGAAGGGCTGCTAGCCACAATTGGTATGCTCTTTGAGGGCACCTCCCAGCTACTATCATTGCGCTTGAAAGATGATGGTAGATGTCTTGGTGAGGAACCTGATGTGGATATCGATAAACCGTCTGAGCCCACACTAACCGAAGACCGCGGCTTGATGGGGATAGGCAGTGGAACTGGCAGTGAGGCAGAAGAATCAGGGTGGTCGATGCTGTTCTTATTATTGGTTGAATCTCCTGAGCCGGCTAGTGTTGTCTCTGAACCACCATGGTTGTTATCCTTTTCAAATATTGGTGGAGAGTATGGATGAGGCCCTGTGCTGTCTATATTTGGTCTCTTCTCTATACTTGTTCTATGTTGTGCATGGTTCAAGGGCTCAAACGTTGTGGCACTTCCTAATTGATCGCTCAAAGTACCATCTCTGGTCTTTTCATCTTCCTCGCCATTGACAAAGACAAAAGGATCGCTGTCAAAAAGACCCGTCAAAATAAATATAAGCTTCTGCGAAATTACAGGGTTTCCCGTAATGATAATCACACGGTGCACAGGATTCGCACCATCCGCAATATTGTTGAGCAACTGCCTACGGATTGGGATAAACGATGCCAGCAAAGCCGCTAAGAACTTGACAGCACCGGTGCTGGAACCGCCATTGTTGGCTGGTCTTTCTAACCTGCCATCCTTGAATTCAAGCCATGATGCAATGGCCTGGGCCCAATTCAATAATGCATAGTCGCTGGTATTGGAGTACCCAAGGAGCAACCTGGGAGTGCTCACCAACGAGATGAGGGTTCTGATGAACCCAAAGAGGTGTTCATAAAGTTCTTGCTCATTCTGAAGCAAATGGGACGGGAAGTTTAACCTCTGGCCAGTTACCCCGTCACCACGAGCCCCACAGCTAGAATTCGGATTATTGTAGCCATGGTTGTTGATTTTATTCGTGGAAGCGCAATTAACAGCACCAGTCATCCGAACAGAGTACAACTTTGAGATCAGGAAAGAGGTCAAGAGGGTCATTTTGCTCTCTATGGCACTCCAATTATCGGTGACAACTTTCGCCACATCGCCCTCTGCTTCGAGAGGAATAACCAAACCAACGCCAAAACGAGTGAGCTGGCCAGTCACGTCAGGGGATGCTTCATTATAAGATGACGGATGAGGAGACCAGCTCTTATCGCTGCTCGATGTAGTTGAACCATACTCATTGCCCTGCTGGGGATGTGTGAATTTGAATTTTGTATCCAAATAGAAGGTGCTGGTGACGAGAACAGATTGTGGTAGCGCTGGCAGACTGGGTAGGCAATGCATCTTTATGGAGTTAATAGACTCTTTCACCGGTATGCCACAGCCGAACATGTATGTGGACAGCTCTGAGATGGGATGGGACGATTTGTTGTTTGTGTTGGCATACTTTGGCTTGCATGATACACCCGGTGTACTGGGAGCAGAAGTCTGGGGTGTCTGGCTGAGGGCAGAATCAAAGATGACTCGCTTCTCATATAAACCGCCATCCTGCAGCACCACCAGCCGGAAATTCGAGGACAAATTGGCTAAACTTGTAGATTGTACAAGAGGGCTCGACACTCCGTAAAGGAGCATGCGTGTGTATGAATCCTCGTACGCCTGCTGTTGCAAGGGAAGCGTGAGCTGTGGAAACTTGGGTGCAGGAGGGTTTTGAAGCGACTGCTTCCCCATCGCAAGTGGAGGGACATCGCCTGTGTGTTTGTTAGATTTGTTGGGCGGCTGGGGCAGTTGCTGTCCCTGCTGTTTATTAAATAGCCGTCCCAGCATGGCTGCAAGTGTATTCGATATGAACCTGACGGCAGTGCAAGCAATGCACTCACTTTGGCTTATACATCAACAGCAGCAACGGTCTCACTGGAGAAGGAGGGTATCTGGGCACATTGTAAACGACAAAAAAAAAAAGAGGGCAAAGCTAGAAAATACAGAGTTCAATAAGAACCATATGGGAGGAGGGGTCACAAAGTAGTGCTTGGGATCCCAACTTGTCCGCACTGGCTCTCTCGTTTGTATAATGTAAACCAGAACGCATGTTCTGCTCACCTTCCCACGCCTCTTATCCGTACGGGAAAATATCTCAAGCGTGTGAGCGTTTGTGTGTACCTATCAGGCTAATTGCAGGCAATATAATCCGGTAGCCGATGGCGCTGACCGTTGGGAGGGCAGGCTGTATGGCCGTCCATAATAATTTGAAGACTCCATGCAGAGTTTCATGCAGGTTGTAAGAGAGATGTGGAGGCACGGGTAAGGCCCCGCCAGATCGCAGAGAGGCCATGGGAAGCCGTGGGATTCTTGGGAGGGGGGAAAAAATAGACGTGTAGGCAGGATAAGCCATCCCGTACGCTTCAGGTTGAGCCGTCAGAGCCACCGGGCCAGCAGGGCCGAAACCAACAGCAGTCAAGGGCCGCTTGGCTGCCAGGTGCAATAGCTGGGACGCGAAGATTTGGCGGGGCACTAGTGGGGGTGGACTGCTGCAGGCCGTACGGAAGCCGTGCGAAATGTTAGTGATTATACAAAAAAAGGTCCGTCAAGTAAAGGATATTTCTTATACAGGATGGATGGAGTATATGGTTTCTATGAGGGATATGTTGTGCCATCCTCCTGTAGTAGTGGGTCCTAATGAGATCGAATAATGATACTTACTCAGAGGTTATATAAATCATGCTGATGGTTTGAAAAGAGCATTGGGTCTGTTTTTTATTTTGACCCGTTTTTTACGGTTTTTTGTGAGCAGTTTCCCACATGCATTTTTTTTTTACAATTCTGCATACTATTTTATGTCAAGTTTCACATTTTGGAATAATTCTCAAGGCCGTTTTCCAGGGTTTTAGGTATTGATCAACTGTTTCATTCTGAGCATCAAAAGGAGAGCCCACCCTAGGAATAAACGATTAGAGCCCATCCTGGGAATAAGCGAATAATTTGCTTGCAGTCCCAGTTATGCAAGATAATGACAGGGCATATCTGTCATCAGCATGCTGACGAGCATGGGTGTATAATGCAGATCTCCTTCCTATACGAGATAGAAAGAAAGGGGTCAAAGCATCTGAACATGGCTACAAAATTGATATCTCTAGATATCTGAGCTACATCCTCGAGCTAATAATACTCAAGCCTGAAACCCTAAGCTTGCAAATACCCTCAAACCCTCAGACGTGCATCACTCTCATGCCACCAGCTCTCTAGATTTTCCGCCTCCGTCGTCCACTTGAACGGAACAAGCCTTGCAGCCGCTACCGACGCATTTTATGGAGCCACTCATAAATCCCATCTGTAGAGAGAGCGCCCTCTGTCAAGATGACGTGGGGTTCGGATCGTGTGTCTGCAGAAAAAGCATCTGAAGTCTTCCGTTTTGGGCGATACCACCCCCAATGCGCTCCCAAAACGAGTGACCGCAGAAGCTTCCCATGCATGTTCCAAAAAAAGGGGAGAGGGCATACAGTAATAATGGGTCACTCCTCATAGAGGTAACGGAACACCACCACCACTTCACTTCCCCCGTGCGTCAAGGAGCTCGACCCCACAGTTATGCAGCAATCGTCCAATGGGTCAATGGCTCTCTTCGCTGAGGGGGGAGGACGATAACAAAGGTCTAAGGTTCAAGGATTGGCAGCCAACAAGCACAAAAAATTCATAGCACACAATAATTCTACTAATGTAGATATTCTAACTGGACTTTGTTGGAAAAGAACCCTTTTGTCTCTGAGGATGGCAGCTAAGAGATGCAGATACCGCGGCCTATGCCTCCCCTCTCTCCTCCGACAGTTATCACCGCAGCTCCTGCACGGTGGAGACCACCGTACGTCTCTGTCACCTGAAATGCTGGGCGCCTGCAGGCCTGGGTCGACCCCTCATCCTCCTCGTACATATTGGTTCGGAAGAGCTCGAAATGGCTGACTGACTTGAAGCAAGGGGACCGAGCGCCATGGGCACAAGCGTATATATATATATATAGATCTTTTTTCACCTCGAGGTGAAAGCAGTTCTGTCGCAAGTTCTGTTCCTGTTTGCATTAATAAAATTGTTGGTTGGTTTGCTGACTGTGTTGTGTTGGCTGCCGTTATCCATTGTGTGATTTTCGCCGGTGCATCATATCTGCTGCTCTCACACTCCCTGCCCTATTTTTTTTTGTCTTTGACGTCTTGTCGAGTTTGCAATACCGATCAACGCCGGACTTCAACAGCATTATTTTTTCCACACACCCCACCCCCTACTCTGCTTTGTGTACTTGGCCAAGCATTTGTATAACTCGGGATTGACATTCTTCTGTTCCCTTCGTCCGTGCTTCCACCCCAACCACCCCAACCACCCCTTCTCTTGAATTCCAATGACCAGAGATATCAAAAACCATCTCCTCTTCGAGACGGCCACTGAGGTGGCCAACCGTGTGGGTGGTATTTACTCTGTCCTCAAGTCCAAAGCACCAATTACCGTTGCAGAGTACAAGGACAGGTATACCCTGCTGGGTCCCCTGAACCAAAAGTCGGCGAGCGTGGAGGTTGAACAGCTGCCAGTGCTTGACCCCGTCCTCAAGAGCACGCTTGATTCCATGCAGGAGAGAGGTATACAGTACCTGTATGGAAGATGGCTGATTGAAGGCGCTCCTAGAGTTATCCTCTTTGACCTTGGCAGCGCAGCTGGTCACCTCGATGAGTGGAAGGCGGATATGTGGAACATTGCCGGTATCCCTACCCCACCCCATGACACAGAGAGCAACGATGCAATTCTTCTAGGTTATCTTGTG
Source organism: Kuraishia piskuri (assembly GCA_030567595.1). NCBI lineage: Eukaryota > Fungi > Ascomycota > Pichiomycetes > Pichiales > Pichiaceae > Kuraishia > Kuraishia piskuri. The sequence continues at coordinate 277,937 of JAJLSM010000011.1, forward strand.
GCATGGTTTCTGGGAGAATTGACCTTCCATGACCAAAAGCGTGCAATCATTATCCATGCTCACGAATGGCTTGCTGGTGTTGCCCTGCCTCTGTGCAGAAAGCGTAAGATTGACGTCACCTCGATCTTCACAACCCACGCTACTCTTCTTGGTAGATACCTCTGTGCCGGTTCGGTGGATTTCTATAACAACCTGGATAAGTTTGATGTGGATGCTGAGGCTGGAAAGAGGGGTATCTATCACAGATACTGCATCGAGAGAGCAGCTGCCCACTCTGCAGACGTGTTCACCACCGTGTCCCATATTACCGCCTATGAGAGTGAGCATTTGCTCAAGCGTAAGCCAGATGGAGTGCTTCCAAACGGTCTCAATGTTGTCAAATTCCAGGCTGTTCATGAGTTCCAGAATCTCCATGCCGAGAAGAAGGAGAAGATCAACGACTTCATCAGGGGCCATTTCTATGGAAGACTCGACTTCAAGATTAGCAACACCCTTTACTTCTTCATTGCAGGAAGATATGAGTACCGGAACAAGGGCGTTGACTTCTTTATCGAAGCCCTGGCAAGACTTAACCATAGGCTGAAGGAAACAGGCTCTAAGATGACCGTTGTTGCTTTCATTATCATGCCTGCTGCTACACACTCTTACACCGTTGAGACTCTCAAGGGTCAGGCTGTCATCAAGCAACTGGAAACGACCATAAAGGATATCCAGACTCTGATGGGTAAACGCTTGTTCGAGTTCTGCCAGCACCCTTCGATCACCGGAAGTGGCAATTCCAACCAGATTGAGTTGCCCGACATTGATGATTTGCTCAAGCCAAGTGATCGTGTCCTGTTGAAGCGTCGTATGTTTGCCCTTAAGCGTGATGGTCTTCCACCAATTGTCACCCACAACATGGCTGATGACGCTTCAGACCCTATTTTGAACCAGATCCGTAACGTGAAGCTGTTCAATACAAAAGAGGACCGTGTCAAGATCATCTTCCACCCCGAGTTTTTGAACTCCAACAACCCAGTCCTTTCCATTGATTACGACGAGTTTGTCCGTGGTTGTCACCTGGGAGTCTTCCCATCCTACTACGAGCCATGGGGTTACACGCCTGCGGAGTGTACTGTTATGGGTATCCCATCGATCACCACCAACCTGTCTGGATTTGGATGTTACATGGAGGATCTCATCGAGAACAGCACAGACTACGGTATCTACATTGTGGACCGTCGTATGAAGTCTGTTGACGAGTCCATCAATCAACTGACCGATCAGATGTTTGACTTTGTGGCAAAGACCAGAAGACAGCGTATCAACCAGCGTAACCGTGTCGAGAGACTCAGCGACCTGCTGGACTGGAAGCGTATGGGATTGGAGTACGTCAAGGCTCGTACCTTGGCTCTTCGTCGTGCCTACCCTGAGGAGTTCAAGCAGTTTGCTGCCAACGCCAACGCAGCTCCTAACGGCGCCAACCCATTCGAAGCTGTGAGTAACATCAAGATATCGAGACCTCTCAGTGCTCCTGGATCACCTCGTGACAGATACTCCTCTTCCAATGCTATCATGACCCCAGGAGATCTCGGAACCCTCCAAGAGTCCAACTCTACTGACTACTTGGGCTGGAAGCTGAGTGTTGGGGGAGATGACCTGCCAGACGAAGATGAGAGAGATGTCACACTGCGTGGGATCAGCGTTGCTCCAAGCGAGGATGGTGACTCAGATGACGAGTAATAATTTACACATGACTGCTCTCGTCGAATGCTCTCGTTTTTTGAAAGGGTCTCCTGTTTCTTTCCCCCAAATGTGTGTGTCTGTGGCTGCACCTTATGTAGCATTTGAGATTTTTCTATAATTTATCATTTTGGTTTTCTGCATCAAAGATATCCTGGTATTAGTGCTCACCATGATTTATACAATGTTATAGCCGTTTTGTCATCACCTTCACTTCTAGATTGATTGCTTTACTGTTCTCTCTTTTTTTCCCCGTATAATGTATGACATGACGTATTGGTACAATGACTATATATATCGCTATCCACATGAGATATCTACATACAATGCACCAAAGAGAATGTGGTCCGATGAGTTCCGCCGTTCACATGGATAACATGACTTGAGAACAGGTTCTAATCACATAGACTATACCAACCACATATGGTTACTGGTTGCTCTGTATCCTTGATCTATATCTCTGTGCCTTCTCGTACTCCTTCCTATCCACTTGTATCTTTGCGATTGTGGCTCTTCGCACACTTACGAGACCGAGGTCTCGCACTGATGTCGATTCCCCTGGAGTGCTGTATCTGAACTCCTTTACATCTGTCATCAAGAGGTTGGACTCGTCGTCCACGGCTATGAGTATGCCCCGCAGCACTCTGGGTGACTCCTCTCGCAGTGTCACCATGTAAGGTAGTGAGATATAATCTATCACCTCCATGACGTGCAAGGAGCAGACGACACTTTGGTATTTGTTGATAGGGATTCTCTATATGAAATAGAGGGAAAATGTGAGACCTAGTGAATATTTCTCTCCGCATTCAGAAACTATCAGTTACCTCCTCAATCATCAAGGCTTTCTTCACCCCACAGCCTTTACCAGCTAAGGTAAAGGGAGTGTACTGGCAGAGATTCTAAGATGGAAGAGCCCATATGCATACAGACACGAAAGAGCCATAACGTGGACCAGAGACATTAGCAGGAAGAGATACAAACAAGACTGGTGGTTATTTGAGGGACATATGTCTGCTTCAAAAGAAAACAAATATCACTAATTAAGTTTTTCGTACTTCATTCCTGTTCAAAGATGGCTGTGCATGGTGTGGATAGTGCCGAGAGTGGCAGCGCACCTTTATACCATCATCCTTCGTCTATTCTGACAGGTGTGGCCGGTACTGATGAGCTGCCACGCGTTTCTCTCAAGTCTATCATTGCCACCAAATATACCATACAGAATGAGATCTTACTGGATCTATTCAGACTATCGCGCAACACGGTGAATGGTGCCGATCACGATTTCACGGGTGCAGGCTCAGGGGTGGTGTTTGACGATAGTGAAGAGGAGCTTTCGAGCTGGGTCTCTAAACTGAAGAGCGAGGTCAAAGCGTTGAGAGAGGAGGAGAAGACAAATAAGAGGAAAGCAGAAGAAGGTGTTGATGCAGATGAGACAACGAGAGAAATGAAGAAACTCCACTCCCGCATCTCTGGCCTTGAGGAAGAGTTCTTCAACCTCCACAAGCTGGACTATGAGAGTGAAGGCAGAGAAGCTGATGATGCTGAGAGAAGCACCATCAAGAAGCTGGTTACCAGCAACAACAACATATTGAAGGAATACTCAGCTGAGTTCCACAAAGTGGTCTATGAGGTAAGCGGCGTCAGCACAGGCGAGGAGCCAGTTCCTGCTGCCGATGAGGGGAAACAAAAGACAAATGCTGAAGCGGATGATGTAGATATGGATGTGGAGGATGCGGAAAATGACGATAATGCCGACGAAGACGAAGAAGATGATGACGGCAACGTTTCTGTGGCTACCACTTCCATGTTTTACAAGGTGAAGAAGCACCTCAAGTTCTCTCAAGCTAAGTATGATACCAGAGAACAGGCAATTGCCAATGGCACGTATGTAATCGGGCAGGAGTTGATAGTGCCCGAGCCAGAAGAGAAAGCTGAGACAAAACTGGATGAGCAGGCAGCTCAAGAGAAGTCTGATCCAGAAACACCCACTACTGAGACACCTGAGAAAAACGTTCAAGAGATAGCGGGGGAGCAAACCACCACCGTTACCGCTGAACCAAGTAACAAGTTAACAGTGACAGAACCAAAGGAGTCAGAAGTGTCTGTGGATGCTGTGGCAGAACCGCCCTCTGTGCCTGTCGCCGAGCACTCCCAGGAGCTACCAGAGGCATCATCTGCCAATGTCGCACCGGCACCGGTTGCGGTTGCAGCGGAGTCAGCCAATGTTCCTGATGCAATGGAAGTTGAACCAACTGTAACAGAACCAGCAGCACCTGTTGTGCAGGAAGAAGAAAAACCAACACCGGCAGCAGAGCCTCCAAGCGTTTGACCGGGTGCATGACAAGGTGGGTCAAGATGGTTCTACGACGGTAATATAATTGTACTATATAGGCTTGTGTAATGATAAAGAATCAACTCACTTGCTTTCTTTGGAAAAATGTCTTCGGTCGCATCAAGTTAAGATAATCTAAAAGAAGATATTCTAATGGGCGCAGCGTCACGGCAAGCTTATTTGCATTTGGTCGTGTCTCTTACATTACTCTTAACGGTAAGCGTGCGCATGCGAGCCACAATCCTTATCTGTGAGTAAACCCCATCCCTGCCACCCCATCTCATCCCGTCTGTATGCAGTTGCGGGATGTGCCTGCTAACTATATATGTATGGGGTGGAGTCATAGGGATGTGATGGGTCTCTAGTTATGTGGTCGTCTAGTTAGTGACTGAGGCGATAGAATTATATATCCACCTACCACAATAGAACACAGGAAGACTTGCAAATATTTAAGGCTTATTTTACTGAAACCGATCCAAGATGAGGTAAGTTGATATTACACACAGTCGGCGTGGAGTGCGGGTCTCGACAGGTGCGGTCGGATGGGATGTGCGGGTCTGTGACAGCTTGGGGAAGGAAGATGGTTTCACTCAAGAAGCGGTGATTTCCTTTTGATACAGGATCCCTGGAGTCAGCGATGTGTAGGGTTCTGGAATCATTTCTTTGAGGCCTTGTTGGTTCCCATTTATTGGTCTAGCGCGCTGTGTCTTTTATGGTAAGATGGCCTTCGGTGCTTCGCCACCTTCACGGAGTGTCTAAAGGTATGTTTGTTTTCAAGATGTTTGACTAACAATAGTGATATAGTTCACCAAAGCGCAGAATTGAGACAGATGTGATGAAGCTGTGAGTATTTTTCGTGTTCGACGGTTCAGTCAAAGGCTAGTGATGACTAACAGCATCCCTACAGGTTGATGAGTGATTACGAGGTGAATCTGGTTGATGATAACATGCAGGAGTTCTACGTTAATTTCAATGGGCCAAAGGAAACACCGTATGAAGGAGGTCTTTGGAAGATCCACGTCCAATTGCCGGATCAGTATCCGTACAAATCTCCCTCTATTGGGTTTGAAAACAAGATATTTCACCCCAACATCGATGAAACGTCGGGGTCTGTCTGTTTGGATGTCATCAACCAGACGTGGTCTCCAATGTTTGACATCTTCAATATCTTTGAGACGTTCTTGCCTCAGCTTTTGAGTTACCCCAACGCTTCTGACCCTCTCAATGGTGAGGCTTCTTCGTTGTACATGAGGGATAACCAGATGTACACCGAGAAGGTGAAGTCATACGTGCGGAGATATGCCGATCCCAAGAATTTCTCCCGTGGAGAGTTCGTCAATGTTGATGACGACAACAACGAGGAAAATGAGGATGATGACCTCAGCAGTGTAGGTAGTCTCAGTGATGATGACGACGAAGACATGGCCGAGGGGATGGATTTATAGACGTTCGAGTTTATGAAGCACAGTATAGAAGGAAGGCCCCGGTGTCCTTCCTAATTGCAGGTAATGTGAGTGCTTCTGTTTGTTTGTTTTTCGATCCTCCACTTGTTAACGATCTCATGTCATCTCTTTTCAGTTTCCAGTCATCTCTCATCATTTTTATATGCTATCGATAATCGATGCTCGCTACGGATCGGCGTTCGATCAATTTGCGTTTAATTTTTTTTTTTTTTGGGAATCCTTTGGACCTATACAAATTCTCCTCCTAGTAGTTGTATCGCGCTTCTTATGCAGAATATACACTTATCTCCTAAGCTGCTGTCTATTATTAGATAAACATTCCTAGATGGCATATTGGGTTTAGAGCAATCATATGACGAATCAGATAAACGGGTTGATCCAGGCATTGTTAATGACATGTAATTGACTGCGTTCAGATTATACTAGCTTGAAAAAGGAAGGAGTTTTAGCCCTGTATGATCCATAATATGACGTCAATGATCAGTGTCAACAGCTGTCTATGCCATCATTCCCGTCGATAAAAATCGATGCAGTCATGTGACATTCAACAATGGACACTGTACCACTGCACATTAAGGCATGGATGACAAGGGCTTTTCTCTAATATGGAGGCGACGGTGGCTAACAACCACTCCCCACGTCTGTATAATCCCCGGTATGACCTGATTAGAACAGTAGAGCATCTCTTTAGGAATGAGCTGAGCCAGGCTTCCACCAGCTACGTTTCCATACTAAGTAAGTTCTGTCTCATAAATACGGTTCTGCAGTGGAACATAGCATAGAAACCCGTGGGGGGAAGGCGCGCTATTCCTCGCAAACGGCCCATAGCGGCAATGCAAGGACCCTGACGTCAATAGTGTCCGCTCTCTGCAAAAAGGTGAGAGAGCGTTTGAGGTTGACTTGCAGCAGTTGCAGGAGTCATGAGATGGACTGATTCAGACGATTTCAATAGAAGATGTTAGGATATTATCGTGCCATGGCTTTGGCTTGAGCTCAACCTGAAAAATGACTGCATGTAGCTCGCAGAGAGATTGGGCGGTAAAAGGTTGCTACTATTGCTACTTTTGCCGACCGCTAAGCCATTTACAACAAACAGGTGGTGTTTTGTTCGCCAGAACGGAACAATAGATAAGCTACAATAATGCAAACATCTCGAAGTGAATCAACTAGTTGTTCTTCATCGGTATGGCCTCCATCCCAAATATGGGTATAGGCTGCACTTTTACTGCGGCCTGAACAAGTTGATGCAGGTATGTACATGTCATAGGCAAGCATCTTTAACCGAGGCTAGAAGCCATATTTAAGCCTGGGGGCCCTTTACGCACGCTAGTGTGATAGCCGGATGGCATAACCTAGAGTGCATTAGAGGCGGCGTGCGGCCCGCATCACCCGGTACGTCTGCCATGTACTCCGATCTCCCTTGGGGTCGTGTTGGAGTGGCTGATACTCGACCAAAGGAAAATTATCACTAGTCTGTTTCTCGAATTTCATCATGGTTTCTATCTTGTTTCCATTAAGCCGTAGCATTGTTTTTTTTTTGGCTTATAATATGTACCATACTATTGGTGACTTGCCCAAAGCACTAGCATCGCAGTTGGCTTGCATCACTCCAACCCATGCGCAGTCAGCCATTCCCATCGAGGAGTTTGCCGAGCTGAGTGTATGGGACCTAGAAGCTCCGATGCATCTTTTGACATATGCAGCACGAAGCACTCGTGGCTACAAAGTTGCAGGGTGGTTGACGGCTGCATGTGGTGATTGAAATTTATTTCCGCTTGCTTTGCCTGCAATTATGCATGGATGAATTTAACGTGCTATGGTTCTAGCTCATCAACTTTATTCAATACAAAAGATGACATACAGTGGAGAACAAGTGAACAATGTAATTATGAAGGAATGTATCGTCATCTATCTCCGCTTGAATAAACAAAAAACTCAACCCAAAAAAAAAGACCAAACCCTTTTCGCATCCGTAGTCTCAACTGTCACCTCCATGCAACGAGAGAGGAAGTAGTCAAGGTTAAACCAAAACCAATACCGATAACAAGATAAAACAAAAGGCAAAAGAAAAATCATGAAGGTGAATACATATCATAAAAAAAAATCTATTCGCTGAATTTTACGTTTGGAACATACCAATTGGAGCAACCACCTCGTTGTAACCGGTGACATCGAAACCGGAATTCAAATGGTTGTTGTTGTTGTTGTTGTTCCTGCCATCATCAGTGAAATACAATGAAGAAGGAAAGACATCCTTGCCCTCAGGTATTCCATTATTGGCATTCGACACAATGTTCTCGAAAAGCGAGGGAAACTTCTCAGCCTCCTCTTCTGTGCCATTACTCCAGAATGCATTGCTAGAAACGCTGCTTAAAAAGCTGTTATTGAACTCATTCTTCCCAAGACCCTCTCCAGCCTCGTAGAGCACATCCCCAGATGTTGTCTCGCTATTGCTATGCATTGAAGATGATGGGCTATTCTGCGAAGTGTCAAACGAAGGAATGATCTCGGCAAGCGGCATATCTGTAGCATTGTAATTATTAGAAATGCTTAGCCGTTGAGGATCACTCTCAAACTGGGAATCCCATAATCCATTGAAAGAGCCTTCAAACATTGTTGGGCCCTCCATGTTTTGCGGTACTGTGACTGGGTTCGCCAGCTGCAAGCTGGACCAATCATCATGAAAGGGAACGCCTCCAATGTTCTCTCCCAGACTCAAATCATTAGCATCCATGTTGAACTGCAGTGGAAATATGTGAGAGCTTTCCATGGGGATAGATGTTGGTGATGGAAAGGTGTTCAAAGATGGATTGGCAAAGGTCTGGTTATCAAAGCTGAAGCCCTCGAAGGGCACAGGTCTATTGCTCGAGCTTGGCATCTCTGAGTTGAGCACTGGTGTCACAAGAGAAGCTGCCTGGGGTTCCAACTCTGGTGTTGAAGCTATTGGGTCCTGCATTGTCTGTTGAACGGATGGGTTGGCCAAATGGGCGTTCATTGTAACCATGTGGCGTCCCTCACCAGGTGAGACCGCATCTGATGGCTGGACATCAAGGTGATTCCGTATGTAGTCCCAGCATTTGTCTCCATAGGTTTTGGGAGTCAAACCGGTCACACTCTTGAACACTCTGTGGAAGTGCCAAGGGGAGAGCTTACTCTTGGCGGCAAGTTCTTTGAATCCAAGTACACCACCTCTTCTTCTTCTCTTCCTCGTTGAGGTCTCGTCATTTATGGGGGAGGATCCGTCCGTGGACTCCTGCTCATTGTTGAGGTTCACCACTGCAAGAGCAGCTGCAAGAGCAATGTGTCTGCACGAAATATCAACAAGTCTGAGATGGTCAGTCTCGTTTTTGGAGACGCTATCACCCTCGGAAATGTTGATGTGTGGTAGTGAATGGTGTCTGATCTGTGTGCGCTTCATGATTGATTCCTTAAGGATCATATCCTTGTCCTCTTCTTCGCTCAGAAGTGGAGGGATGAATCCAATCTCCATGTTCACATGCTCAACCGTTTGAATGAGGAGATTGATGTCTATGGAGATTGCTGGTTGTACTTTGGAAGGGCGTCTGCTTGGCGAGTCACCAGCGACTGCTGTGGCTGCAGTTTTGCTATCCATATCAGCCGGAGTCTTCATCAGACAAAAGCGGCACAAGCGATATCCAAGGCGTGTAGCCTCCTCTGCGTTGTCAACGAACTTTACTTGGCTCCGCAAGTTGGTCTGGAAGCCCAAATCGCAATTGGGGCGACAGCACACCTCAGTTACCTCATTGCAAACAAGGAACTTATCAGCCGCAAATGGATCTTTGAACTGGAAAGCGTGCCACTTGGAGCTATCGGATGAGTATGTCATTTTTTGGGGGTGGGGGGATATCTGTGTATGTGTGTGTGAGTGTGTGTATGTGTTAACTATGTCAACTCTTGTTCGAAGAGATGAGACAGATATGTGTGAAGCAATTAGCTGTATGGAAGATACTCCCAAAGTTGGATATAGGTCACCAGTTATCAATTAAATGCTTACAGGAGAGCTAGCCTAAATTAATGGAAAAGAGCGAACAACTTCATTTATATAGATGGTACTATGGGGATATACATACACTAGTAAATTAAGACACATACGTGGTGATCATCTATCACGTAATGAAGCGATTTGTAGTTCTCTCGTCATCAGTAGAGTATGTGTGCCTGATGACGATGAAGGAGTGAGAGAGGGGGAGAATAACTGTGCTTGCATTCCTGCAGGCGTGCAGTGCGTCACAACCAGCAGCTGCATGCGTCAAGATGTACTAGTAAGCGGTCGTACCAAAAAGGAATTTCACAGAAAGTCCCCAGCGGTACCCAGCGGGGGATCTTCTTTCTAGAAAGTAGGCCACATTCCTCTGGCTGATGATCATCAAGATGGCCTGGCAGGTAAAGGATCCAAAAACCAATTAGAAAACACACACCAACTTGCATAATCTCAGTCTCAGTTCCCGAACGGTGTTAGAAGCTAGAGGATACACCAGAAGTTGCCCACAGGGGCGAGTGGGAAGGCGTGGCTGTTGCCCTTTCCATTCACAATAATCGATGGACATTATTTGAAGTGTCTAACAATATTCGAATTTACAACAATAAACTTTGATTCATGCACAAAGCACTACCGGCTGAATTATGGCTCTTCCCGAGCTCCTCTGTGTTGGATTGTAAGAATAGCCGAGGTTAAAACTTTCAACAAGGAGGTGAGATTCAGCCTCTCGAGCCACTCACTCCCCGGTTACTTTCTCTCTCTCTCTCTCTCTCTCTCTCGCCGAGCATGCAGCTCAGATAAAGCCTCGCAGCTGCACCCAGCGCGGGTCTGCAGGGCGTTCTGCGTGAGAGCCGGCAGAGAGCAATTGTCAAAGTGAAACTGCTATAAAATCTACTAAACAAACTAGCATATGCACGGTTGTACACGTCAAAACCTATTTGTGCTTCCATGCTTCAAAGGTTGAGGGGGGGAAGCGTGGCAGGAGGAGAGCATCACAGTGCTCAGTCATTCTGAGTTGTTCGGTCTGAAAATTACAGTCTTCGTGCGCTTTGCATCCTATTGTGCCACAAGCTGTGTCTGGAAGGCAACAGAAAGCTCTATTGTTCTAGCTTAAATCAGGCGAAGAAGCCGTGGGGGTGCCATGTGGGCGGGAGGGAAGGAGCTCTAAATTGCGCTCCGAAATGGTTATAATAGCCATTGCCGTCATCACGGTCGCAGTCAAACTATTGTGTCTGTGTTTTTTATCGCGCGATCCTCCCATCTGCGACGCATAACGGAATTGTTATCAGGCAACCGAAAGAAGAGAGCAGCCGCCTCAAAGTGATTAGACTTTGCATCAACGCCTTTTGAAGATGATCCTATAACACAGCCTCGTGTCTCTGAATGCTCTATTTTGAATAGCACGTTGCACAGCTAGTTATCCAGAGTTAAAACCAGCATCATCACCCGAGGTTAACAGCTATGGTAGGGTAGGTGCACTGGAGTCGAGCGTTCTGCCCCCATCTGAGCCCTGTGCTGCTCGGCTTCTTTCCTACATTTGATTTGGGTATGGTGCACCGCATCGGAAGTCCCTTTCTGTCACCGGTCGTGCAGCGATGGTGACCTGGCCACTCGCTCTGCTAATGCCTGGGCATGTTACGTCCAGCATATGTGTTACGTGCTGGATGCACGCTAAAGCGTTGGGAAAAAGTATTTGTCGTGGTGAAGAGTCAGTTTAACTTGAATCTGTGATGCATGAAAACATCGATCGCCAAGTGCCTTTCTTGCATTATTCGATTGGTTTCCATGTCTAAGCAGGGGCGTTATGACGAAACAGCTCCTTTCTCTGACGATGTCACCAGTTCAGGTACTGATAGATGCTATTTCGATGGACTGCTACATTTTCTTTATTATTTCCGTGCCTTACCCGCGCCTTTTCCTCCCGGTGACCCTTGCTCATACAGTACTGGCCTATGATGCTTATTAGTATAACTACTGTTCGCGCTAAAGGCAGTTGCTTTTGATAGCATTTGCTTTTGATGATAACATTGGCTTTTGCCGACAAAATATTGTGTTATTGTCAGTTGCTGTCGATTCCAACTGTTTCTCGCCCTCACACACACTCTCTCCTTCTGCTACATTATTGTTGCCTAGGAAGCGCTAACGTGTGTCTCGTTTCTTACTATAATCGGAAGTAGAATAGCTGCTTATCATATGCCGCCTGCACATGGGCCATACACGCCTTGTTCAAAAACAGACATTAATATGTGTGCTGTGCCAGGCTTGGTACCTGATAAGTGCATTGCATTTGATCTCTGAATATGTATCTGAGTAGGCGATTCCCACACTGATCTAAGTATGATGTCACCACGCAGGTTGGGGTTGCCGCTGGTTAGGGGCTCGCTTTTTTTCCCTAGTCATCGCCCTTGCAGACCGGACTGCAATGCAGGCACGACAGCATATGCAGGTAATAACGGGGATGGTTCCAAGGTCGATAAGAGGACCCGTTGTAAATAGACATGACGTCATGAAGCACAGAGCTGACTTCATGTGATGATCATCGAAGAAGGGAAATCTCAATTCTTTATCTACCATGCTACGGACTTGGTGGAAATGATCAACATTCTTTCGCAGTGCGTGTTATGTATATAGAGTCTATTGAGGAATCTCCAATGTGAGCTTCCCGGTGGTCTTTCTTCCTTCAAGATCCTTGGCAGCCTGCACATAGTTGGACAGAGGATACGTCTTGCTGATGTCCAGCTTCACCTTTCCTCCGTCGATAAGTGATACCAAAAGTTTTGAGTAGTGGTTCCACTCTTCTGGGGTAGCAATGTAGTTGAACACCTGTGGTCTCAAAACCTTAAGGTTCTTAGCCGACAATCTGGTAATGGGAAAGGGAGGAACAGCACCAGACGCATTACCGAAACTAACAAAAGTTCCCTTTCTGGCAAGAGCAGCGAATGAGATTTCAGCCGTATCCTTTCCAACACCATCGAACGAGGCTGCCACACCGGCACCATTGGTGATCTCTTCAATCTTCTTGACGATGTCATCTTCCTTGGAGTTCAAAAGGTACGCAGCGCCAGCCGCCTTTGCCAGCTCCAACTTCTCTGGGGTCGAAGCAGTTGCAATCACATGGGCACCCTTCTCGGCGATCAGCTGGGTCAACAACAGACCTACACCTCCTGCTGCAGCCGTGACGAGAATGTAGTCACCCTTCTTGACCTCGTAAGACTCATGGATGAAGGTCAATGCAGTCAATCCCTGCAAAAACAGACTGCCATAAACCTTGAAACCCTCTTCTGTGGTGTCATCGGCCAACTTCACGATCCTATTTTCAGGGGTGAAAGCAGTGTACTGGGCAAAAGTTCCTCCGCTCAGATAAGACACCTTGTCGCCAACACTGAAGTTGGTCACCTTGCTACCGACAGCGACAATGACACCCGACGCCTCCCTTCCAAGAACATAGGGCTTCTCGGATGGATAGAGACCTGATCTGAAGTATCCCTCTATGAAGTTGACGCCGGCATATTTGTTCTTGATAAGTACCTGGGTCTCGCTGTAAGCGGGCACGGGGAAATCTTCCTCGTAGCGGATAGCCTCATATCCACCAGTCTCACGAATGAGAACGGCCTTCTGTGTCTTGGGGATAGACATTCTCAATGCAGTAGAGGTGAAACTTTTGTAAAATAGTGGGGAACCGGCTGCAGTTCTCTTGGGCAGCAAAGTCCGAGTAAGAACGGCGTAGCGGTGTAAAAGTGTGGGAAACAGCTTGATAGAAGAGTCGACGCTATCAAATGGAACCTAAACAACTCAATTGGCTCCCTTTATTCACCTGATTGAGTTCTAGTATTTCGTTCAACACGTCAGATCACCGTATGTGTTGGTCTGTTTTTCACTCCACCTGGGGAGTTACCCCAGGCTTTTTATATTCCCGATGCTCGAAATATACGGGGCCATCTGCATCTATTGGGCAATACACCCATCCTAATGCGTGTCCTCAAATCGCGCAATATGATTACAAATAGAGACTAACAAACATAAGGATCAGCAGTTACTACTGACACTACTATTACTACTACTGTACGCGGGATGAGATGGTAACATACAGAGTCAGGGTCCAGTATCCCGATTACCACCCGCACTTGAACACATTTCCTATAGTTGCTAGGACATTGTCCAGAATCGTCCAGACCAGTCTTTCTGAGCGGCATTATGACTCCATGTCAGGTGAGGATTCTGGGTTCCAAGCAGGATTGCGGAATAATCTAAAGAAAATACGGAACTCTACATTTCAGCACATATGCCCACCAATACGGTTGAAGGTGGGAGGTGGGGTATATGTAAGGTCCCAATGCTGACGCGGGGGGATCCCACCATGCGGGAGCTACTGTGTTTGAGAAAACGTCCCTGCTTCCTTGACCGGTAGACAGCCAGAGAGATATAGAGAGAGAGACAGAGGGAGGGAAAAGACGCCATCGCTGCCTTGTGTATGCCACTATCTGTCATTACACTCCCGGGTAGTCTCGGGCCCCGGAGTCCTTCTGATAAGGAGAGATATGGGTATCTAACCAAACCTAGAAGAAGGTTTAGTAGGGCATAGGTGAAAATTGAACCGCCCAAGCGATTGGAGGCATTGGCTGTGTGTTTTTTGAATCCACGTCTTGTTTTTGTCTCAGACATGGTTTTCAAGCTGGAGCGTCGTCATGGCGATCATCACCACATCAATGAGAAATATGGTTACCTGCTGCTCTTTCTCTGCTCGGTGTATGTGCTATACCTGTGGATCTCCCGAATGGTCTACCACAGAGGATGGTCGTTCTCTGGAAGGTCCACCACGAGGTTGAAGCTGGTATCCACGCCATTGTATGTCAAAGTCATTAGCATATTGCTGGTGCTATTGGTCATTGAATTCTGGAACCCCCACTTTGACGAATTTGTCATACACATCAAGAGAGCCGGCCGTATAGCATATGTGCTGTTGCCGCTCGACATCTTTCTGAGTACTAGGCCGTCTCCTCTCCCATTTAACAATTACTTGGATCTGCTGCAATTGCACAAATGGTTGTCGAGAATTATCATTGTTTTTGGCATTGCGCATTCGATCGGCTTCCTGGTACGGTGGGGCTCACAGCATACTCTTAACAAGGTGGCATTGCCTCTCAACCTCATCGGCGTCATCAATTTCGCATGCTTCTCCTTGCTGTTGATCATATCCGTTGCCCCAATAAGACGGGCAATCTACCAGTTTTTCTACGTGCTGCACACATTCATAGCGTGGGCCACCGTGTTCATGATTGCCTTCCATGCAAGGCCCGGTGTTTCTTTCTACACAGTGTTGTGTGCCGCCCTTCTATTTTACCAGGTTGCTCTACGTGTTTACACTTCCAGGTCAGTGAACATTCTCTCCACCCACACTAGGCCAGGTTCCACCTTGTCGGTTGTCAAGTTGCCAAGAAATGTATTCCCGGAGTCATTTGCACCTGGCTCACATCTGCGTATCTCCTATTCGCTCAAAAACCCACTAGCATGGATACTGCCAACACACCCATATACAATTGCCTCTTTGCCTAAGGATGTCAACGCTGCATCGCTTTTGATCAAAAGGACAAAGTTTGAGCTGGTAACAATGCAGTCGTACTCGGTGGCGCCTCTTTACGAGAGTCTCACACTGAACTTCTTCCAGACAGCAGAAAATGTTTCCATAGTATGTGGTGGGTCCGGTTTGTCGTTTGGGCTACCGATCTACAACTACTTCCTCTCCAAGAAGCTTGATGTCACTCTCAAGTTGGTTTGGATAGTCCAGACCACTGCTGATCTGTGGGTGCTTGACGAGTTGAACATTAACAACATCGAGGTGTATGTTACAAGGGACTTTCTCCCCAAGGCTGGGGCGGAGACTGAGCATATCGCAATCGACGCTCCAATTGAGGAGGATGACAATAACGATATATTTGAGCTGGAATCACTGGGTTCAGCTCACAACCTCATGGATGGTGCAGATTCGGCACTTTTGGGTGGGCAAAATGATGACAGCTACAGAGATGATACGAAAAACCGCAACGTCATTCACTATGGTGGAAGGCCGAATCTGGACCTCGTATTCAGGAAAAATATCAATACCACAGTTGACTTTGCTAACAAATGGATGGTTGCTTGTGGTCCTCCTTCTCTCATCAAAGATGCACAGAGAATAGCTAAAAACAAGAAATTGCGTTTTGTTAGCGAGGTCTATGCCATGTAATTGAAAGATGGTGGTCAGGGGGAGGTAGGGCATAGTTATAATTTTGGGAGACAATTGTATTTGTTCCATAAGAACACAAATACATCCATACATGAGCACAATAGCATATCAGGATAGCAAATAATATACATAATTTTTACTCGGATAGTACACAAAGTGATGTCCGCTAAGAAAGATCTCTTTTGAGCAGGTTTGTGTCACCTGCTTCGGTGAGCACAGTGTTTAAAAAGGCAAGACAAATTATAATCATCAAGCAAATAAAGTTATCTGCTGACTGAATACGAGCTCCATAAAGATCCTTTTCTGCAATTGTTGTGAATTTCATAAAAATGAAGCTAGTTGGTCTGTTTACCGCAAGTGTTATGACATTCGCTACACTTGCCCCGCTGGTAGCGGCAACACCTCCAGCCTGCCTGTTGGCTTGTGTGAACGAAGTTGCCCATGTCTGCCGTGAAAGACATAACGACTTCCGTTGTCTATGCTGGTACAGAAACTCTGTGATTGGATGTTTGGTTGATATCTGCCCGTTTGGTGCCTTTTTACCCGCAAGGGATCATTTCCTGGGCACTTGCGAGGAGCACCTGCCTGATCTTCCCCAGAGACTGGACGACTTATACTCTGGGAGTTCATTATCAATGGAATTACCAGATGTGCAGAAGTCGAAAGAGAATTTGCAGAAAAGAAAAGAACCTGCTTCTCAGTCATTTGAAGAGGCTGAGAGACAATCTCGCAACCTCAACCTGCACCTGGCAGATGCATATCACAAGTATCTCTCCATGAAAGATCAACTCAACTTCAAGGATGGAGAAAAGTTGCCGCAATATCTGAAGGTGGCTCAAGGAAAGATTCTAGAAGGAGGGAGCCAAGGGCTGAAGCTGGTCAACAGAATTGCACAAAATGATGGGCACTGATAAGTGGGATGAAGCTTACGTTACAACCGTGCGTTCTAAATCGAAAAACATCTATATACATATATATCCATCTTTCATAGAATCAATCCAGCTGTCTCATTCATACCAGTCATCTGGATCTGTGGTTATTTGTAGAGAGGGCCCCTTTCTCCTTTCCGGTATTTTCTTCCCCTTTTCGCGATATGAGGGAAGGTTAACGGATGTTAGGAGTTGGTTATTAAAGCTGTACAGTTGCTGGGGCACTTTAGGAACATCGGATAGACTACTGTTCCGCTTTTGAAAGGAGGTTGGTACAGAGTTATGTGAAGAAGAGGAGAGCCATGAGCTGCCCGATGATCCATTGAACACACTGTCTTCTGAAGAATATGTTGTTGCTGGAGATTCACAATATTTTGCTGTATCATAATTCCTGGTCATTGGCAAATGCTCTTCATCCCAATCCTTTAATTTCATACTGCATAGACCCAGATCTTCCATGCTCGAACTTGGTCGTATGGATGGAGCAAAATGATCGTTTTTAGCTCTGAGGATCTCGTTCCAGTTTTCGGGAACTTGTTCTCCCCGGTGCCTAGCAAATAGCCTTTGGTAGGGACAGCATACCCAGTTAATTTCATCTTCCTTATCGGACATCTTTCAATCTTTATTACTCTGTGTTGCCTCTCTATTAGCCTGTCGATGGGTCAATGTTTGATTCATTATCGCGATTCAAGTCTCTAAGGAATTACTTTGGACTTGGAAAAAAAAGACCCTAGCATATCTACGGCTACTCCAGTCTGCTCATAGATGTATATGTATATATATATATATATTGCCAGCACTATTGACTCCATGACTTAATAGTCATATTTCAGCACGGCTGAATGCAACCTCCGGTTCCCAAATAGCCTACGCTTGCATCATCTGCATGCAGGCCCTGCCCTCTCGGCTCTTCTGTGCATGCTGCAGCGGCCTTAGGCGTGCAGGATTCCTATCGTAAACAGGCTAGTCTAGTCAATAGCCGTAATGCATTAACTGCGTTAACGGCATAACGCTGCCTGGCTATCTGATACATGTTGGACGCAACAAAAGACAGAGCTTTTCGCTGATTTCTCTATATCATTAACCTGGGTCACACACTTCACGGTGTAGTTTTGTGTTGGGAAAAAAGAGAAATGATAATATTAATGATATTAGAAATAATACATTAGTAGTAATAATAATAATAATAATAATTATAATAATGATAATAATATACATGATTATGGCACAAGACTAATCCTCGTACTCTTTGTCGCTACCACTGTCTTCATCGATCTCCATATGACCATCAGCATGTTCTTCTTGTTCACCATCAACGAAATCGTCCTTGCCCCTATCTGTAGCGTGATTGTATCCAGTGCGCCTGGTAGTTCTCTTCTGGGACCTGGGGATAATGACTGACTCCGATGACTCTTGGCGATACTTGGCACGCTTATTGCGGCTGGACCTCGAAGCGCGGGTTTTTTCGTTTTCAGCCAGTTCCTCCTCCTTCTCCAGAATTGGCAATATATGGTTCAAGTACTCCTGCAGACGAAGTAGCGGCGTATACAGTTTAGAACTCGAAGGAACATACTCATCGTCCTTGTGGTTGGTGTGATCTGCTTCTATCTCTTCATGTTCGGTACACTTTTCGGGAATCTCTTCAGCTGTGATTCTCTTGAGATGTGAAATAAACTCCCGTAGGCTCTCAGCATCCACAGCAACTTCATACCAAGGATCAGAAGTTTGGAATGTGGATGCATCAGCCTCTTGTACCCTCTTCAGTTGCTCTTCGAGCGGCATATGGCTGGGTTGAAGCTCGTTCTCAAAAGAAGATAGAAGATCCTGTACATAAAGCTTGAACTTGGAAGGCACCCCATGCCTGTTCAAGCAATAGTCATCGGTGCCTGCTGTTTCCCAGTTTTTTACCATATTCCTGTAACTGGATATACCCCCGGTTGTTTCATCTGCCATTCTCACAAGATGAAATCTACCTGCAGATCCACACTCACCGGCAAATGTCTCCAACAGCCGGATGATCATGTGGTGATCATGAGGATCCATTGCAGGGTTCTTTGAACTGTTGTCCACAGTAGTTACCTCAGCATCGTCAACGGTAGCAACACCATTGTAAGGCGAGTCTGATTCCGGCGTGTTGTTGGAGGCTCCCACAGAAGGACTTTGGTTCCTGCTGGACGATGTCTGTTTCTGGAAAGGTTGTTTCTTCTTAGCCTGCTCCTCTCTGCGTGCAATACGATTCTCAATACCTTTCAAACCCTCCTTCACAATCCGAGGAACATAATATGTATCCTTCTCACACGTTTGTTCCTGCAATGCAACAGACGCGGTGATGGCATTGCGGACCGCATCCGATGCACACAGAGCCCATTGAATCAATGTTCTAAGGACAATAAGCCTATCCACTGGTGATATTCCTGCAATGCCTTCAGATGTAAACTCCTGATGCGAGAAGACATTCTTCTCATTATCTACAATTGGAGGACCGTAGAATGTCCCTTTAGTGTTCATATCCATTACAAACCCTATCTGTGAATGGATCATGTCAGCTTCCAGGTGGTTTATTTCGAAGCTGTCTGGCTCTGCCTCTTCGACTTGAATTTCTTGGTATATCGGTGTGTCGTCCCTCCATTCGGCAGGCATCCCAAGGGCTAGTCCTCGTCTCGCAAGCTCGCTGGCT
The DNA here is from genome assembly GCA_030567595.1 of Kuraishia piskuri. NCBI lineage: Eukaryota > Fungi > Ascomycota > Pichiomycetes > Pichiales > Pichiaceae > Kuraishia > Kuraishia piskuri. The sequence goes on from JAJLSM010000011.1 coordinate 297,283, forward strand.
ACACGGGGGAATGATTTGCTGTCCAACTCCTTCTTACGATTTAGAACAAGAGTCACTAGTTGGTAAAAAAGTCTTTCCATCGTTCTCGAGGGCTGATCAAACTGAGGCGCATTCCGTACACGCCTGCGGCTCCGCATGCGATGATTTATCTCGCCAGGAGCCATGTTGACGCGTTTGTGAACTTCATCATCGTAGTGGAAACTAAAAGGTACATCACCCGTTCCATCAACGGGGTCTTCCAGCCCCAAACCTATTTCTATATCTTGAGGGCCAACATTGGGCAACTCTGCAAAAATATCCTTAAACCTGGTCAAAAAGTTGATGATGAACACAATATCAGATGCAAATGGTGCCTTTTTAACAGGGAAACCAAATGCCACTAATTGATACAACAGAGACTTAGATTCATCTTCAGCCGATTGGGCAGCAGTGACTTCGTAAGCGCCAGCAGACGCATTTCGAGGATGGTTGCCTCCAGCCACACGATCGAAGTACATATCGTAGTTCAGGCCAACAACAGGACCACCTGGGTCTCTTCTCACACGTGGAGCAGGGATATCAAATGTGAATCCTGTGGGCGTGTCAAGCACCATACCTGCTGGTGCCATTTCTTGATAAGCGGGACTGTTGAACCTGGGAATAAAAGCATCTCCATCATAGGCAAATGACACGTCCGCCGAGGATGACCTGGCGTAGTTCGGATATATATAGGAAAAGTTTCGAGGAGGAGCTGGCTCTGGCGGTGGATGAGGATGAGTAACGGCTACATGAATTTGAGGCATCATCGCACCCGTCATGTCCCAGCCTCCATTTGCCTGTACCATTCCATTGACTCCTCCTTCTATCCTTGGCCCACCCCCTTCACCGGTAGTTATCCACCCCATGTGTCCGGGTACCATGCCATTGATAGCTGCGTATCTTTCATCTCTTTGAATGTGTATCACTGGAGGAGCCGTCGGTCTGGTCAAGTGGAAAGGAGGGGGGAGGTGTGGTGGGCCAACCACTGATGGAAGCATCATATTGGGCTCCAAGCTTCTACGGATGGTAGTCACAGGTACTCCATTCACAGAGATCACTCGCTCTAATACTGGGAGGGGATAGACTATATGAGGAGCCAGGCCCGGTGCCTGCATGATTTGTGGCCGGTCCATGGCGGGGGAAGACACCCTCACGTTAGGAATCGTGTCAGCAGCCACCTGGGAATGGGAATGAGAGAATGGGTAACCCATGAAGGGAGGGTTAGGAAATGTAGACCCCGCAATGGGAGGTACGGCATATTGGGGACCGTTTAGATTTGAAGCAATTGAAGGACTGTCTTTAGAAATATCCTTCTCGTGGTCATGGGTAATATTAGCGGGGAGGTTCTCTTGAGGGTTCTTTTGGGGATGAAGTTGGGTACTGTCTGTGTTGGTGTCTATGAGTTCAGCTTGAGAACCCTCAGGGCTGCTCCCTATTGGTCGTTCTATCACTGGCGAAACAGTCAGTGGTGAAGACGTCAGCGGAGTGAGTGGTGAAGAAGTAGTTTGTGAAGGAGGGGCTGGGGAAGTAGGTGCTAGAAGTCCAGATACTGATGGCTCAGGAACTGGTGATTCAGGGCCTTCAGACACAACCGGAGTTTCAACGGTTGGTGATTTGGGGGATGGTGATGCAACAGCTGGTGATTGGTCTAAGGGCATAACCATTGATGGAGATTCGACAACTTCAATAATTCCAGAATCAACATTTGGAGAAGAAGGAAATGTAGACTTAGCAATTGGGCGAATAACTGGCTCTATAACTGGCTCTGTAACTGGCTCTGTAACTGGCTCTGTGATTGGTGGAGCAGCCTTAAAAACGGTCACTCGGGGACTGTGACGTAAACGAGTAGAAAATGCAGTACCACTGACCTTTTTCGGTATAGCACCAAATGAACCATCGCTGAAGATCATCTCCTTCACAGTGCTCCGTCCCTTAGCCCTCAAACTATCGTAGTCTTCTATTATAAACGGCTGGGATCTAGTGCTAGTTGATATTTTCGATGTTGATTTCACCTCCTTGCTGATGACGTGGTTATGACGGGGACTGCGCCTGATTTCTCTTTGCTCCTTGGTATCAGGCACAAGTTTCCTCTGCTCCACCACAACCGACTTCCATCTGATTGTTGAAGCCTCATTCTTTGCTCTCACAGTTGTAGGGCTTCTCAGAGCTGCTGCAGGATTCTTACGCTTTCCCCCTCTGGATTCGGACCCAGTCACTGGTCGTGAATCTACTCTGAATGTTGAAATCAAAGACTCGTTTATGTTGTTCTGGGATGCTTGGGCAGGTCCTGTTTCGCCAAAGTTTGATCTTCTGGGTCTCCCGAGTCTCTTGGACTTTTGAGCAGGATCCATTATCACGATACTCACCTCCTTGTTCGAATTGGCAGTAGGGATCTTCTTCATAATGCTACCCTTGTGGCTCTCCGGTCGGCTTTGTGAACTATGAACCCATTCTATGATATCTCGTCTTCGTCTGGAAGTTGTGGACGGAGCAGTTGGCAATATATTTGCAGACTCTGAAGTGATGTCGGGCACTGGTTCCACTGGTTTGGGGTTGTCATGGCTCGGCGAGTCACTGTTGGTTGCATCGTGATTCAAAGGACTGTCCACTGTTCGAAGTGAAGTTGCAGCTTGTGAGGTTTGTTGGTGGGAGGGTGTACGAAGATCAATCTCCATCACACTCAATTCTGCCGCGGGTTTGGATGGAATGGTTATATAGGTAGTCTTGTGGCCTCCTGATGTGCGGCCGCTCCTGGATGTCATCTCATTGGTGATGTGCGTTAGAAGTGTGAGTGGTGAAGTTAAAAGCAAAAGTTAGGTTATATAATAAAGGTAAACCATCGAGACGAGCAATTCTTTGCTGAAAAAGTGAGGGCAAACACAACTGCGATGGAAAACCTCAAACGCATGAATGATCTCTCTACATATTATTCCTCTTTAATCCTACACACCATTCATCACTTGCCCCTCTATTCTCTTACCGAATGCAGAACCAAATTTGGAAATAACTAGAAACACCGCCCAAAGGGGAAATTAATGCCAAATGTTAGCTCTCTCACTACCCCACCGCTCGCAGGACAGATCATCTCCCTGCATCTCCCTCCTTTCCTCTCTCTCTCTCGTGCGTCTCGCCTTCCCCACTGCAGCTGCGCAACGGCCGGCTTTAGTATAGGCATAGGCGATGTCACACGTCTCAGTGTGCACCCACCAAATACTCTGGCCAGGATGGGGTCTTCTATACTTTGGAGTCAGTCGATGGCAGGGAAGAATTCCAACGGCCCTCTGGCGGCTCAAGCTCCTCTGCTATCGCACATCGCAGCCATGCCGTTTACATAATCCGAATTTCAAAAGCCAGGCAAACTCACAGTGCGATGAATAAGCAGATGTCATCCTTCACTCTTCAGCCTCTATTCCTCTTTTTTGCCCTTGCCCCTCGCTCTCCGTGCACAACTGCGCAACGGGGACCATCTCTCGTAACCAGACGTTTCACCTAATGTTTTGACGACAGTGCACCTAACGCTACAGATCAGACACTGATTAGATAACTGGATACAGTTTGGATGATAGATAAGAAGTAACTAAGTTTTGAATATTTTGAGTTGACTTTTACTTCGTGCCAGCTAAGCTTTTTGCCAAGTCGTTTGTGTTTGGGGTGTTGTCCTTGTTGCCGTTGTCGTCTCTTTGGTTCTTATTAATATTTTGTGGCCCTACACTCACTACACCGCTAATTAAGGTTTCGTCTTGGTGAGCTTTTAGGTATCTCCTCAGAGATTATTGAAATTATTCCACTTCCGGTCTGCCCACTTTCGGTTTGTTCCCAGGATTGATTGCTGTTTGTTTTTCGGCATAACATCACTACAATGGACCCGCTTGCGGCCTCTGCTCTCTCTCTCCATGAGAGCAACATCGCCAAGAACCACAAGTTTGTCATGGATACTGGTATCCAGCTAAGCCTCGGCGAGCATGAACCAGCAAATGATTTGATACGTCTGTGCTCACGTTGCAAGAAAAGCTTTGCTCAACTGGAACAGAAGGCATATCGGCTTTGCCCCCACTGCAGAGAGCTACAACGCCAGAGGTCAAGGAGATGGCAAATGAGAACCAGAGACAAAGAGGGAGCCTGCCGTCGGTGTGGTGTGCCTGTGGATGAGGAGCCAGATCACTTTGTGTTATGTTCAAACTGTCGTATGTCACTGAGATCGAGAAAATCACATAGGGCTGCTCAGGGCAAGTGTGTGCACTGTTCCGGGCCAAATGACCCTGCAAATGGCGACTACAAAGTGTGCCAGAGGTGTAGGGATAACGACAAAGTGAGACGGACAAGCCTAGAGCGTGCAGGACATTGTAATAGATGTGCTCGTCTTCTGCAGGGCGACGATGTGTCACACAAGGTGTGTACGCGGTGTAGGAGCAGGAAGAAGAAGGTGAACCGTATGGATGTGGACCTACATGCTGCCCATCAGAACTCGAGTCTCGAGAGCAATCTACGCCATGCAGCCGCTGTTGCAGCCGCTGTGATGGCAAACGACTTGAACCTTGCTGACAACATCAACGACTTTTTGCCTGCACCGGAGACCCATCCCGTTGCTCATGGCCCCCATGATCATACACATGCACATAACCAAGGCCATCCTGATCCACAACCCCATACCCACCACCATCACCACCCACACCATCATCATTTGGAGCAATCTCTCACCATTCCTGATCCTGACAAGATTTGTATGAAGTGTGGGAACCATATCCCCATCGACGACTTAAGCGCTAACCCTGCCACCAACGTTTGTAACAAGTGCATAGATAGCGAGAGTAATCTATTTATGAACCCTGAAGCGGACGATATCAAGTCCAAGCTTCATTAAAAGTTTTTTTCTTATATATTATATATTTAGGGTATCACGGTGGTTTTATGAATGTTTATATCCAACATTATATCATGCTGTACTTGCTACAGGCGACCTGAGAAACGTAGAGATAATACCAATTGAGCGTCAGCTATTCAACACTATTCATTAGGCGGCGTCATTCACTACGTTTCGTTTGTATTTTCTCTTTTTACGTGCACCACTTTCTCAGCTGTGCTTCAAACTCTATGTCTTGTATCACGCAAGCCTATAAGCATCAAAAAGCCGCCTCGGCTACAGGTGTAGTGTAGTGTAGTGCCAAATTGCGGCACTCGGCACAACTTCCCATCTCACGCCCCACCGTACGTCTCCTGGTGATCCACATTGTACCTGCTGCAATGCAGTACATCTGGTGATATGCCAATACCTGTACATGATCCGGGCACGTCCATTTTCTTTCAGGTCTGAGGTCTCCATATGCTCAATATAAGGCAGACCACATCGTAGAATAGGTCTATCCACTATTCTAGAAGAGGTGGTTCAACCAGCTGACCAGCCAAATACCCTGATTGGTGGTGTCATTGGCTCATTGCATCATGGTTGAGGTGAGGTACCTACCTACCTTCAAGCCCTTAAAACCGCTGGAAGACAGGGCTACAGCTGGCTGCATGAGGGGCTGCATATTTCCCACCTGTTATTTCCATGCAGTTGCTGCTAGGGCGAGACTGTGCCGCTGCATGATACTTACAAATGGCGCTGTAAGGCAATAAGAGATATGCAGCAACTGCCGAGCTTACCGGAGGGAGACGCACTCTAAATCTGCACTAACGGTGTGGGTAAGCAATCACTACCATTGCAAGATTCACTTGTCTCAAAAAAATACTCTCTGCGACGATATATATATATATATGTATATATATATCTATATCTTTTATCTAATCGGCTGTGTAGCATAGCAACAGCACTTACGGTATTCTCACAAGCAGTGGACACGGCTAATTCCTATATCGACAACTTAATCTTTTGTTGTTGCTTAATTTTTCCCCACAAGAGAAGTGCATCTGACCACTGGTCTCTCACTGGACGAAATCACCACCTCACCACATTTCACCATATTCTCACCATGACCAAGATTGTGTCTTTTGTCACTACTAGGGTCGAGCGTGTTGCGGATGCATTGTACTATAGCTGCCCTTACTGCTTGATGTCTCCTGGGGAGTCAATGTTCCTGCATTTGTTTCTCCTCTCTGTGGTGTCTCTGGTGTCCTACTACGGCCTGACATCGATCTACAAGATGGCTGTTGCTCTGAAGATCCTCGCAGATAGACGTGAGGGAGCTGAACTGTTCCTCAATTATGCCATCGGTGCCTCCAGCAGAGCTGTCAACCAATTCCTTGGCAGCGTACCCGTGCAGTTGATGTCGCGTGATAATGCCAACAGGACAGAGGCAGCGAGTGTGGTTCACAACGGCCTTTTGAACAAGTTGAAGGCAAATTAATCCGTTCGTTTATTCTGGCGGATACTTCTACAGTTGTATTCCACAATTGCAGTTGTCGTTTTCTTCCCACTCGTGTATTTGGAGATTACTCCAAAATCCAACTGCAAACTCCCCCACCTAATATGCAGACCTACCCGCACCACCCGCGGACCTTTTTATGATACACATGATCACTATTTATCTCCCGTTTGCATTGCTGCCCTAATATTTGCGGAGAATTTTTTGCTTTTTGCAGCTGTTTTTTTGTTCGGTCTGTTTTTTTTTCGGTGTTTTCCTCACGATCTGTATGAACCAGCGGTGCCACACATGCACTTGTAGGTTGGGGCTGCAGAGAGGTGAAGTTAATTCCCACAGGAATTTGAACTCATATTATTCAAGACTAATAAACTTCTTTGGATAAAGCCATGCATTCTGTAAATCAGGTTTTTTTGCATTACTATCTTGTCTCTACTACAGGACTTGATTACTGTGGGATCTACCCTACTCGGCTTCCCCACACATTTAAAAAGTTGGTGAAACCACTACGCATAGGCAGAGTGTGCATATACACTAAAGAATTGGTGTAAATGAAAAAGGGTGGCATTCTTCACGTGTTTCACGAATGCAATCTCCGTTTCCACATCATTCTTCTTAAAGATACTGCACATTCATGTCCATATGACAGCTTACCATGCAGGCTCTGTTGTTGGACCGCTCTCTTAACAGAGGCGTTAACACAGCGGAGCTTTTGAAAGTGTACACTGAATCATTGTATTCTCGAATCAGCGCCTCACCAAAACCGGAGTTGACATTTCCAGAAAGATGCCATTCTAATGCAATCAATTCTATGGATCTCGAGACCGGAGAAAACAGGTATTTGTTGACAGGAGGAGCGGAGTCAGCCATCAAACTGTGGGATATTGGAACCGACTCGGATGAGCCACCGGAGCAGCGTCAGCAGCAGCCTTCAAAGTCTTTACGTGACACCGGAAAGTCTCGAGTGAAACTTTTAGGCTCAATTTCTCGGAAAACCGGCCATTCATTTGGTGTGTCTCATGTTAACTGGTGGCCCAATGACACGGGACTATTTGTATCCAGTTCATTTGACCACACAGTCAAGACATGGGACACCAACACCCTGCAGGAAGCGTACTCATTTGATATGGAATCCCAAGTGTATCATTTTGATGTATCTCCAACTGGTGCACATGCTTTGCTTGCCTGTGGTAGTGCCAGTCCCTTTGTGAGACTTCTAGATTTGAGGACCACTTCGACCGCACATACCCTGGTTGGCCACAAGGGCAAGGTTCTCGCCATCAAGTGGTCTCCCACGGAGCCCAACATTGTAGCCACTGGTGGGAGCAATGGAGAGCTCAGAATATGGGATATACGAAGGAGTAAAGCATGTGTGTGCATTCTTGATCAACATAGAACCGTTGTTGGCGATGGGATTTCTGGCTCTTCAGCGACAGTTTCTTCGGGTAGAAGCATGTCACCAAACGATTTCGAGGACGGTTCGACAAAGGCACACAACGGTGCCATCAACGGCTTACTTTTCAATGATAATGGTACAGAACTGATATCTACAGGAAACGATGATCTAATCAAGGTTTGGAACTTGCTACCAGCTGGAGGCTCAAATAGATTGGTTAACTTTGGTCCGTTGGTTAGAAACAACTACTCCCAGCACCTGTCACTAGCCTTGAGTCCGTCACTAGAGACCGAATTACAATACCTCTGGTTCCCCTCGGACAGTGGGGAGATTTACGTGTATAGAGTCGACGATGGAAAACTGGTGATGAGGCTGTCAAGAGGGGCCAATAGCCAAAGATCCACTTCTGTAGTATACACCGGCAAAAACTCGGCCACATACTTAAGCGGTAGTCTTGATGGCAAGATAACGGTATGGGGTCCACAGTCTTCTACTGAGACCTCTCAACGGAATCCCCTTGAACAAAAGCCGTTGCCTGCATGGTTCTCAGCCGATGGTGAGGAGATAGCAGATCCGAACCTTCAGAGTAGAAAAGTTCCTACAGGAGAAAGGACTGTGCTCGACAGAATCAACGATGAAATGGAAGCCCGTGAACTCCTCAAAAGTATTCCGCTTGGCCTGTGAGGCTTAATTATAATATATACTGTCACAGACAACACTATTAGGTATTCTCAGTAAGCACTTAGTTCAAACTTAAGTCGTTACAGTAGCTTCGTATGGTCGTGTAGCGCACATCTCATTGCAGGCGCGCACAACTCTGATTTTTCATTTAGAAGAACGCCAAAAAATAAATTGCATTTGGCATAAATAGACCAACTAGACTACGGGTCGACTGCTCTAAACGCCCTCAACAATCAGGTGTGGCTCCTGCAGGATATACAGCAGAACCTCTGAGTTTTCCATATAGCAAATATGTTGAAGCTCCAGGTTGTCCTGGTACCACCCAGTGCCCAGCAGGCGCAGCTGCAGGTTCTCCAACATCCCCATGAATCGCGTAGCAGTCCGTTCTTCTATCAGGGTAGTAGTAGCAACAGCATTGTGGACGGCAACACAGCAAATCCCTCAAATCTTGTGGGCTCCATCAGCAATGCCGCAAGTATCCGGTACATGAATGGCTCCAGCACTCCCCTTGTCCCGCAGAGCAAGGTGATACCATCCTCATCTTTCGCTTCTACACCCGCCTCTAATTCGGCAACTGAATTCTCATTTCTTCCTTCTCCCAAAATTAAGAAGTTCTTGCATATCACTTCGGCACCACTGTTGAAAGATATATGTTGGGAGATCGAGGAGAAGTACTTGAAGCTCTATCCTGATGAGGCCCCTTTGGATATAGATAGACTGCAGGACTCTTCAGAGTGCGATCTGGACCCCGACTATGATCCCCGGATGGTTTTTGATAGAGACAACATCCTGAGGGTTATACTCAACCAGGAGTTTTACAAATTGGAACAACACGCTGACTCTACATCTGACGAAACACGCTCAAACGGAGCCCTCCAGAAAAGGCGAGCACCAGGAGATTTCATAAACACAAACAACAGCAACAACAACTACTCGTCAGCAGGCCCCCGAACTAAGATACCAAGGATATCGATATGGTCGAGGGAGGGTAGTAGAGAGAATTCATTGTTTCTTTCCACGACGTCTTCGAGACACCCTCTCTCGAGAGAACTCAAGCTACAACGTGATGCCGGCAGAGAGCAAGAAGAGTCTGCAACAGATGAAGAGGACTACCAGGAAGCTTATGAGGAGCAGCCGCGTTTAAACTCACCCGAGGCTAACCAGTCTGGCGACCCTGTAAAGCGGATTTCTCCCTTGCCCAGTCCGGTGGTGAGCCGTGCCAGCAGTGATATCACCACGAAGAACCCAACCAGGGTCACATCCGGCATGTTGAAGGCTGTACAGCAACCAAATCTGTCTAAGGACAGCATAGTTCTGGACCATAGCTCTGCTATAAAACCCAACGGTGAAGACGCTGCAGGCGATGAGGGGGACGGGGAAGATGAAGCATACAACTCCGATGGTGATGATGGCTCTGCCACCAAAATACAGATTCTCAAAAGGACAAAGGCCAGCGTTCCCACCAAGTCAATGGCCATGAAAAACTCACAATCTCAAAAGGCGTCCACAAGAGGACGGAAGGTGGCCGGTGCTGCTGTGGCCGCACGCCAAGTTGCCGCCCTTCCTGAGCCCACCGCGTCGGCAGTCGATGCTGGCAACCAGAGAATAGTGTCAGCGGAGGATATTTCAATGATTGAAGCTAATGAGGACGTCTCTTCTTCATTCCTGGCTTCTTCATCTCCCATCCGTGTTGGTAATGGCAGGAAGAATGCTCCTGTTGTGACTGCCAGTTCAGGTACTTCAGAGCATGCTCCGGAGCAGACAGCGGTTCTCGATGTACCTGCAGAAGGTGTTTCTATCGCCAAGGATTCCCTTTCAAAAGAGGAAATAATGTCGATGTTCAAGAATGGAATCAAGAGAAACGTTGGAAATAAAGCCCTTCAGGCTTTGTCCATTGATGGAAAATTGCCAGAGGTTACCAACAAGAGGCGTGTTACCAGGGGGTCGGCAAAGGAAGTAACTACTATTGATAACACAAAGGCCGGAGAAATTTCTTCACTCGTGCAAAATGAGGAGGGTTCCGGAGTCGTTGAGAAGCCAGCTTCCGTGAAGACAGCAAAATCAACTAAAGCAACTAAAGCAACTAAAGCTATCAGTGGAAAGGAGTCCTCCAAGAAAACAGCTGAACTCATCGCTGAACAGAAAAATGACGCAAAAGGAGCTCCTGTGGAGGAAAAGTCAAAGGAGAAGGAGGGAACCGCCGTAAGTGCCCCAGCTGTTGAAGAGACCACAACGGCTGCTGCACCCGTTCCAGTTTTGAGCAAAGAGGAACTGGAAGAGCTCAAGAAGGCAGCCTTGCGCCGTAAGAAGAGAGAGCAGTATGCGGCCAGGAAGAAGGCTCAGCAAGAGGCGAAGGCAAGAGAGGAGCAGGAGAAGGCACTTAAGGAATCTGGTAATGGTGAACCTGCCAAGGAGGGCCAGGAAATATCTGCTGAGGATGTCAGCACGGTATCCACGTCGAATGATGCACCAAAGCCAAGACGTGGCAGACCCCCTATACCACCACCAAAGATATCCGCACTTGTCATCGCACCTGAAGGGACTAATTCCACGGCCCCATTCGAGTCGCTCTCCCAGCCTCTTCCTGCCACTGGGGCCTCGGAGAACAGGCCTGCTGAGCCAGCGGTGTTATCGCAGCCAAACCCAGCGGTGTCGGTGAGTGACGCCAAGAACCCATCCGTGCCAGCTGCTCCCAAGTCTCAACCCATTACCAAGGCAGCTGTCACCACTAAGCATGGTGACAGTGACAGTGAGAGCAGCGACAGCAGCGACAGCGAGAATGATACCGATGATAGCGATGATGATGACCCATCTGACAAAGAGGATCACAGACCCAAGAAGCCAATTGTTGTTGTCCAGCCAAGGTCGGTATCCAGAATGCCATCTTCGCAGAGCAGTCTAAAGAAACTCCAGAGTGCGCCTGAGACAGCTCCTGCTTCTGTAGTGCCACCACCCCCAGCAACTGCGACAAATAGTGTCATCAGTCCATTGAGAAAGAAAAATGTAGGAGCCCCTCGTCCTGCCTCTGTGGCCAACCTCCCAAGGCTATCGCAGCTGGCCGAGAGGGGCGTTCCAGAGATCAGAGATCCTCGTCCATCTTCTCCTGCTTCCTTCAGCGTTAATAGATCATCTACAACGGTGAATTCCGTTATCAATGCAACAGGTGACAACTCCGATTCCGATAGTGGCAGTGACGACGACTCCCATGATTCTGATGATTCTGACTCGGGATCCGATAACGATGCTGCCTCCGACACTGGCAGTTTTCTCAACAGCAAGGCAGCCAAGTCCTATCTGAGCAAGGGAGGTTCGCAGCCCAAGAGGGGAAACAAGGCGTTGCTGTCCAAGATGTTCAGTGGTATTTGAATACCGCGAGCAATGTGATAGATGTATATGTATCTGAATTTTTAGGTGGGTGAACTATTTTGTACAATTATAGGAACTGCAAAGCGTCGTTCCGATTTTTCTTCTTGCTAATATATCCAGTGTATGTTATTCGATCGATTGCTAAAATAAAATGATGGTCCTCCGCTATCAACTCTTTCTCACTTCTGCTGCTGACCTTCAACAAAGTTGAGAGCATCACTCCTGTCAATTTCACTCACAGAAGACACCTTATTGTTGAACATCACTCCATAGAACTTGTCGGCAACCTGCAACATCTCAGGTCTGAAGGTTGTGCAGATGAATTGGGCATCACTCGAGAGTGTGTTGATCATCTTTGCAACTGCAGTTCTATACTGCGTATCCAGATTGGCGTCGATCTCGTCAAAAAGGTAGAAAGGAACTGGATCACACTTTTGAATCGCGAGAATGAGAGCAATGGCACACAAAGATTTCTGGCCACCAGAGAGTTGTTCTATTCTTTGTTGTTCATCCTCTTTGGAGTTGAATGATACTGAGATCGATATTCCTGTGAAATTGTCAACTATATCGCCATCCTCTGCTGCAGTGTTGCTGACATCGCTCTGTTCCACCGTATCATCTGCAGTACGCTTCTGTATGACGAGCTTTGCCTGACCAGCCGGAACCAACTGTTCAAATATCTCGGAAAACCCATTGGAAACCTCCTTGAACGTCCTCAGAACAGCAGCATCCTTTCTCGTCTCCAACACGCCAATGAGGTCTTCAATCGATTTTTTGGCCTCATCCAGCTCCGTCCGCCTATCCACAAGATCATCTCTTTGCTTTGTGAAGCTGACGTACTGTTCCAGAGCTCTCCTGTTGACATGTGCGTAATGTTTTAGTCTGTCGTTTACGGAGCCCAGCTCCTTCAGCAGTTCAGATGAGCTCTCCTCTTTGTAAGAAGTAAAAGCTTCTTCAGGAAGAACACCGAGATCCCTGATCCTCTTGGTGAGATCATCCTTCCGAGAAATGAGCATCGCCCTCCTAGACAATGTCTTCTCGGAAACCTTTGAGAAGTTGTCAAGTTTCTTCAGGTACTCCCGCTGTTGCTCATTGGCTTTGTTAAGTTGATCCTTGTGTCTTGATAGTTCCCGGGTCAATTTTTCAATACTCTTTTCGATGTCTTGGCTTTCCTCCTCAGTGGAAGATAATTGAGCCCTGAGATTCGACAGCACCCTTTCATTAGCGCTCTCTCGGTACACGATATCTGAACTCCTCTCCTGCTGCAGAATGCTGTGCTCCAATTCTCTGCGCTTATGCAACAGATTGTCACGCAACTCAGAAGTAAGCTCAGAAGTCAACAACTCTTTGTCGCTAAGGAGAGCTGTCACAGAACCAAGGGAGTCTTCCAAGCTACGAATCTGCGAACTAAGAAGAAGCAATTCTTCCTCCTCTTCGTCAGAAAGATCCTTCGTGAATGGTGCATCCATTTCAGAGATGTGCTCCTGCATCTGCAACCGGAGGGTACCAATATTATCTTTTAGAGACTGTACCCGAGAACTGACAGAGGAGAGTTCCTCTGTGTATCTATCCAATTCACTCGACAGCTGCGACCTTCTGTATGTAAGCGAGTCTCTCTCGTTGGCAATATCAGCCAGTTCCTTTCTCTTGAGAGTGAGAAACTCGCTGGCCTTGACTATCTCTTGGTTTTTTATGTGCAACTGTTCCACGACTTCCTCTAGTCTAGAGGCAGTCTCTTCAAGTTCAGCCTTCCATTTGCGCAAATCCTTGAGGGTGTCCATCCGCGACCTTTGGTGGTCTCTGTAGCCACCTGTCAACACACCCTTTCTGTCGCACCTGTCTCCATCAAGGGTGATGGTATTCACCTTGTATGTACGTGAGATTTCCACCCCTCTCTCGACAGACATGACAACTACCGATTTTCCAAATACCTGCTTGACTGCAGGTACAAGATGTTCCTCGTAGGCTATCTTCTTAATAAGAGGAACAGAATCGTTCGTCTCTGGGTATTTGACATCAGCAGGATGTAGTCTGTTGAGCGGCATGAACGTTGCTCTTCCCGCACGCTCTCTAATGAGCTCCTCCATGATGATGGAGGCGGTGCGATCGTTGTCCACCACGATGTGAAACAGAGAGTTTCCTGCAACTACCTCCGCGGCGGCTTTGTACTTCTCACTGACCTCTATCAGTTCACCCAATGGTCCATAAACACCAGTCAGGCCCAGGTCAGCCGCTATGCGCTGAACTGCCTCTATACCAAGTGCAGTTGACCTATCCATTGTTTCATTTACCTTGTTTTGGCTCCTGCCCACCTCATCAGAATAATTTGTGGAGATTCCACGTAGCTTTGTCTCCTCTCTCCACAGAGTAATTCTCTCGTCCATGAGCTCTGCGAGATGGTTCTTGGCCTCTGTTAATTGAGTACTCAAAGAAGTAAGCTGCGATTCTTTCTCTGAAGAGAGACTGGCGTCGGCAGAGGAAATTGCTGATTTTACCTCGAGAATTCTGGCCTCAATTGTTCCCTCACGAGACTGCAAGCCCGTAATAATTGCATCCTTTTCAGAAACAGCCTCTTGGATCTCATCGATTTGCTTTTGAAGCCAGGCATTTCTCTCTTCTGAGGATCTAAAGTTGGACAGACGACCCCTCTTGGATAAGATCATCCTCTGTTTTAGTTGAATATCGGACAGCTGGCTTGAGATCTCCTTCTCTCTCTCAGAGAGTTCTGATATTTGGGGTCTCTCCTGTTCGATCTGTTGCTCTTTCGCAGCTATAACTTCAGAGAGGTCGGCAAGACTCCGCTTGTCGGCATTGAGCTGCTCCTCGGATGCCTCAAAGATTGCCTTCTCGGCGACAGCATTTGCTTCTGTGTCTGCAATCTTAATGAGGAGTTCCCTGATCCTTGAATCTTTCTCCTCCTTGTCAATGGACTTCACCTTTATGTCAGAACTTGTTTGTGTGATGAGATTCTCCAAGTTGTTGGCCAGCTTTTCCCTCGCTTCTAGCCCCTCGACATACTTATTGGTAGACTCAAGGGAAGAGTTGTAGTTGCTGTCTATCTGGTCAATGGATTCTCCGAGCGAAATGAGCTCCCTGTCGAAGATGTTGTACTCTAGCACCTTCTTCTTGGAATTGAGTTTTTCAAATGACTTCAAATCGGTCTTCTCAAGGTTGAGATCTTCCAGTCGACTTTCAATGAACCTCAGCATCTCATCAATTTTTTCCCTCCTCTTGTTGGAGTTGTTCATCTCCTTGAGCGATTCTTTGAGCTTTGCCTCAAACACCTTGGCACCAGCCACCTCTTTCAACAACTGTAACCTCTCATAGTCTCTGGCATTTGTCAAAGCCGTCACTTTTCCTTGTGGGACAATGTAATAGGGGTTAGACTTGGAGAATCCTGCACTCTCCAGCACGTTCATGATATCTGTCCTGGTGGTACTTCTGTGGTTGAGGGAATAATCGTCCTTCTTCAGACCAATGGTTCTGCGAATCACAACCTCGTCATTGTCCACAGGAAATCGCCTGTCTGTGTTATCGAATATGATCTCAACATACGCAGACATAACAGTTCCACTGCCCTCGTGTATCAGACTTTGCCTCTCCTCTCTGGTCATGTGGGTGTAACTATCACTCAGCACGAACCTGATGGCTGCGAACAAATTGCTCTTTCCACTTCCATTCCTTCCCACTACCACATTGTGGTGTGGGGAGATTGTGTCTATTACTGTTGCATTCTTGTAGGTCTTGAAGCCTTGAATGATGATCTATGTAGCGTTAGTATTATCCATATCCTCCACTTGATTCTTTCTGCGCTAGAAAGGCTTACCCTTTTGATATGCATCCTTGTGTATATATGTGTGGATCTACAGTATTTCAATTTTTGGACATAACCACAGGATCACTTGTTCTTTTTTAGAGCTTCCGTTACTTTTATTTTGTGCAGTAGTTAACCTCCCTTGCTCGTCACTCTGTTCCATTTGCCCTCCATATGTAAGATGCGCTTTATCGTACACCACAGGCAGTTTTGGCTGGGACGCGTCACCTTAACGCGTTATATGCACCTAATCCAAAAGGGCGGGATATCTCATGCAGAGTATACGATTGAGTGTAGCACGATATATCAATTGCATGGGAGAAGGTGAAAAGGTGGGGAAAAAGATGGAGGGCCAATTCTAGCTGAAAAACTGTTGCTCGTCTCAGATATTATTTTTGTTATCGCTTTGGTAACCTTCTTTGCCTAGCCATAGTGATGGCTTTGTACTCTCAGAGTGGAAAGATGTATGCATGCATTTCTGTTGGGGGTTTGCACAGTACATCTATAGACCCTCAGCGAGCCATCTGCAGGACCCTAGATAGCTTAAGAAGTGCGAATTTTACCATTACACAGATCTGAAGAATGTGAATATTATTATTTGGCTGTTTGTACTTGAACTGGAAAAATTCTCATGGACAACGTTCCCTCCCCTTACTGTCTGTAGTAGTTTGGAGTGATGAAGGGCAGCTTTGCGACCTCAGCTTCTCTCTTCTTACCTCTGATCTCAATCAGAATCTTTGTACCAGTCTTCTGGAATGGCTTGTTGATAAGAGCCTGGCCAACGTTACCTCCAACTGTTGGGGATGGAGAACCGGAGGTGACAATGCCAACTTCCTTCTCTGGCTCGTCAAAAGAGAATATCTTGTTTCCTTCACGAGGAGACGGACCCTTGGACTGAATTCCCACTCTCTTGAAAGTTACAGACTTTGCGTCGTTCAGCTGTGCCAGAATCTTAGAAGCACCGTTGAAAGTGGCCGTCTCGGGCTCTCTGCGTGACTTGGCAATCAGCCAGTTGAGAGAACTCTCGATTGGGGTTGTGCTCTCGTTCAACTCGTGGCCGTAGAGGCACAAGCCTGCCTCGAGTCTGAGGGAGTCTCTAGCGGCGAGACCAATTGGCTTGACGAGGTCCTCCAACTCCAGTAAAGCCAGGGTGAATTCTCTGGCAGGCCCATCCTCAGGGATGGAGATCTCAAACCCATCCTCTCCTGTGTAACCGGCTCTTGCCACGTGCACCTTCTCTGGAGAAAATCCCTTCAGGTTGACGAAGCCACTTGAACCAAAGAAAATCTTGGAAAGATCCGAATCGGTGAACCTCTGCAAAACAGAGGCGGCCTTTGGTCCCTGGAGGGCCAGAAGGGTGCCCTCGAAGTTCGAGTGGCTTATGGCGTCGCCGCCAGGGAACTTGCTCAATTCCTCCTTGATGAATTTGACATCCTTCTCTCTGCATCCGGCGTTGGTAACAATGTAGAAGTCGTCCTCGCCGTGCTTGGTGATGATGGTATCGTCGATGACCCCACCCTCCTCGTTTAGCAACACACTGAGAGTGCTCGTCATGGGCTCCAGAGCCTTGGGGTCCGATGGTGTGATCTTCTGCAGAAAGTCAGAGCTTCCAGGTCCGGAAAGCTTGTGTTGGAGCATGTGGGACACATCAAAAAGACCGGCATTGGTTCTGGTCCAGTTATGTGATTGGATGTGTGACTGGCCCTTGTAGAGCACTGGCATCGCAAAGCCAGCATATGGAACGATTGTGGCTCCATGCTCAACATGGATATCGTACAAGGGGGTCTTCAACAGCTCGGTGGGTGTAGAGTACTTCCTGCTAGCAGCAGCACCTGGCAGCCGCACACTGCTTGAGATAGACTTTCTGATCACCTGCATGGCTGACCTTATGATATGTGTGATAGTGGCAGCTGTGACAGCAATGAATCTTGAACGATTGGGTCGGAACAAGACAAAACTAATAATCTGCGTTTCCAACAGTGGAATGAAAGAAAAATATCGACAGGATTTCAACCTCCACTTATATGGAAGGTGTTCCCTTGCTGGTGGTGTGGATAAAAATGGTGGAGTAATCGGAGTCAGATGCAGCGGGACGAGTCAGTAATGCAGGAGGAGTCAACGGCTGCAAGCGGGAGGTCCCTCCCTTAGCTAGTGGAAGAGGGGGGGGAAATACGATGCCATCGCCATAGTGAAGTGGGCTGTGGGGAATAAATAACCAGGGTCTACTAGCAGAGCCGTTCCTTAATTGAGTTTAAAAAACCATATTATCTTCCTAAATACGATTGATAGAAAATGTATAGTTGTGTATGTAGGACTGAGGCATATATACATGTAGCAACAGCTGTTTTCTAGAGAACAAATTGCCTTGGCTGTATAAATGGAAGAACAAATATAAACAATCACATAACCGTAAAATCATATGTCATTCAGACTATAACTACAAGATTTCTTGTCCTAGAAAAAGAGCGATGGAAATGAAAATGGGGTTGAAAAGAAAAATGAATTAATGTAATCCCGAAAACCAATCACCACTAGATGTTCAGGTAGGCCTTGATTGCCTCCTCTGTTTTCTCAACCATATCCCTGTACTTCTGCTGGGTCTCTGCCTGGTCAAGGAAGATCTTGTACTTTGTGTTGAGCAGCTTTCTGTCGGGGTCCGTAGGCGAAGATGGGAAAATCACCTTGCCCATTCCAGAAAGAGTCTCCATCACCTTCCAGAGCTTGTCACCGGATCTCTCAGTTTCGGTGCTTGCCTTTGGAGCCAAAGAGGTCAGTGGTCTGAGCTTGGCTCCACCACTGGCGGAGCGCATTCTCCTGTTGAGGTAGGAGTTGTTCACGTGCTCCTGGTTACGATTCTTGGAACCAAAGGAGATCTGAGGGCCGTCGGCATCGGAGTCCACATCTTCGGAGGTGACACCGTCCTCATCTGGATATCCGAGCTGCTTGTTCTCGCTGTTCTCGTCTTCAATTGGTGTCATGATAGGGAATGGGAATCCAGAGTTACCACCGGTGACGTTGGCCGAGGCCATTGCAGAGATGGAAGTCATCGAAGCTGTAGCAGTAGGAGCGGTGTATGGAGAAGGTGGGAGCTCTTCTGCGTTACTTCCAATGGATCTAGTGGAAGAGCGTCTTGACAGCGAGGAAGTATCCACTGGCTTACCCTTCCTGTTTGCAATAGCATCCTCAGCAGCAACTGCACCGAGCATGGCGGCACCAAACACGACAGAGGCATCAATATATCTGGGGATGATGATTGGAAGGCCAGTGCAGTCTGCCAACAATCTCATGAGCAAACCGTTTCTGCACTGTCCACCACTCAAGAATATACAAGAGATCTCGTGACCAGAGGCCTCCATCTTGGAGATGATGTGACGAGTTTGCTGTGCAATGAACTCACAAGCACCGAGGTACTCAATGGCGAGGGAGTCCAGAGATACATCCATAGACTGTCCAATGATGGAAGCCTTCATGTGGGGGTCAGCAATGGGGGAACGGTTACCATGGAAGTCGCCGTAGAAGAATAAGTTCTTGGCAAGGGCAACAACGCTTCTCTCGTTGCGAATCTTCTTGAGATTCTCCAACCGGGAGTTGAGGAAGTCAAATCTCGACAAGCCCGAAGCCTCAGATGACACGCCGAGCTCTGTGTATGCAGGATGGGTGGACAACACGTGTGCCAGGAGGGCACCCGTACAAGACTGGCCACCCTCAGCGAGCCAGAAGTTCTTGGCCATGACATCTCTGTATGGACCCCACACACCATCCACAAAGACGGGGCCAGGGGTCATGGCAATGTGACAGGTGGAAGTACCAGCAACGGCGGCCAATCTGCCGCAGGCACGATCAATACCTGACATCTCCTTGTCCTGCTTGGTGAGGGCAGGCACTGGGATTTCAGTCTTGGCGGCAATGGTACCAATCCAGCCAGCATATGCATCGATAACACCAGATCCAACGTAACAGGCGGTGGTGAGGCCAAGCTCCTCGGCAGACTCCTCGGAAAGAGGTCCAATGGTGTCACCAGCCGACAAGTACTTGCCGTTCTTGTCTGGGGCACCTCCGATTCTTCTGAAGTTGTCCTCTACCAACTCAGGAAGGCCAACTTCGAGCAGCAACTCCTTGCTCCAACCGTCAACAGAGCCATCCACACCTGGTGGAACAAAGCCCTGCTTACACACCACTGAGCAGAAAGAACGGGTCTCTTTGCCTGTGGCCTTGTGCGTGAGATAGTCAGCCAAATCGTAGAACTTGCACTTGTTGAACAAGCTCTCACCATCCTCGCCATGTGGAAGGTTGTTCTTGAGCCACTTCATCTTTGGAAGCTCCATCTCAATGGACATCTTACCACCCACATACTTCAAACACTTGTCACCGGTTGCATTGATCTCATCGGTCTCCTGCTGGGCACGGTGGTCCATCCACAGGATGATGTTCTCGAGGTCATCTGTGAAATCGGGTCCCACAGCCATGGGCTTGTCGGTGTCCCCGTTAATGGCAACCAGGGAACAGGTTGCATCGAAACCGATACCCATGACAAGGTTGGGGTCAATGTGAGACTGTGACAGAGCAGTCTTCACACAGTAGCAGATGCTATCCCAGATCTCTGTGGAGGACTGGGTGATGTGGCTGGCCTTCAACTCGTGACGTGTGATTGGACGCTCAGAGAGGCCGAGGATGGCACCGGTCTGATCCACGACAGCGGCTCTGGCCGAACCAGTACCCACATCAACACCTACATAGTAGACTGGCACATCGGAATCGGCGTGCAACTGTCCGAGAGACAGGTTGAAGGGGTTGGTGAAAGAACGCTGGCTAGGCAGCTGGGATGATGTGTGTGGTGGCATTACTGGCCAAAATGAAGGTATGTGTGTTTCTGAATGGGGATTTGTTAGTTGGTTTGAAAATTCAGATAACCATCCCAGTGATAACTAGGAAAGAAGAATATATATGGTTTTTGGTTTGCCTTTCGCAAAAAAAAAGGGCGCAAAACAGCAATCCACATCCATCGATACCTGCAACCTGGTTGGTAGCCTCCACATACCTAAGTGACGTTACTCCACAATGTGCGTATATGCAAGTCCAGCGCTCACTATGTGACAACTGGAATGGGATGGGGGAAGAGCTCTTCTTTGCAAGGCGGCGGTGGTCCTTACAGCGCCCGGGATGTATTATTCCGCGGAAAGTTTGTAGGGAATACCCTCTTTTTTATTGTCTAATATACACAAAGGTGTTACAAGAAGAGGAACTCAAAAAAAAAAATAGAGCCGCTCACCTCGACCAACTCACCTTTATATAGTTGGACGAGATACAAAACCGTTGGATACTACAACATGCAGATGTCCGAATCTAAAATGCAACGGGATCCCGCGTTCGACCCCGTCGGGGTAGTGTGGGGGCCGGAGCTGCCTGAAAGAAGCAGTGCTGTTCATTCCGTGGAGTGGTTGGCATCTTTTTGGCACCGTGATGGGCGGCAGAATGAACGCTAGGCTGGCATTGGGCCCCACCACTACCTTGCAGCCGGTCAGCTTTTTCCTGCGGCGTGGTGCACGTTAGCAGGCATGTATGGCTGTGGTACGCCAGTTGTTGCCCTTTGACAGAATCCAGCAGGAGGCTCATCGGGTCCCCACAGCCAATCCAGCAAGCTTCCCAAATGGCACGGGAACCCGTTACGTTTCGGCCTATATCCCCCATCTTGCTGCAGGCTGCAAGGTTTTGAGCACAACTGCGTGCGTAAGCCAGCCCTAGGACCACCAGCATGCTCTGATCATTTCAAGTGTGTTGTTTTTTTTTCTTTGATCATTTCATTCTGTCTGAAAACTGACTCAGACAGGAGGACCGGACCGGATCGATTTCAAAAGTAACTCCTCTATTTAGAGCTATACTTGTCACACACTTGAATACAGAAATCAAACTCCTCGTTGGTGTTGACTGCTGTCTTCAGGTGCTGTGCACCGATCCTCCTGCTGCCGTTGGCCTTGGCTACCTGACACGACTTGTCCACGAGTGAACACAGGAACAGCTCCAGTGCTCTCCCCACCACAATAGGGGTGGCCTGTGCTACCTTTCCGATTTCTTCATCGCTCTGCATCAACTTCTTGATCCTCGCAGAGGGAAAATGTGTCTTTATTTTATCGTACGCCTCTATAAACGCCTCATCGTTACCGGTGTTCTCTGACATTGGCCTTGGTGTGTGCGATGATCAATGGTGTGTACGCGCTAAATCTATTTTTATTTCTGTGGGTATTTGCCTCTGCTCCCCATTTCTCCCTCAAGGAATTTCTCCCACTTTATATATCGGCTTCGCATTGTAGCTGCCTGGGCCACCATTTCATCGGTCGCGTAGGGTAACCTCATCGCACAGCACTTACTTGACCAATGGGAGTGAAATAACCAACAACAGGTAAACAACCACGCGTCTACACATAGGAAAATATCATGCTGTAAAGTAATTTGAAAGAAAAAAAAAAGGGCAGTATCATACCATATGTAATAGCCCAAGCCAAAGAAGAGTATCAGTACTATGATATATAGTTGTAGATCCTATACTGTTGTTGTGTTTTTTTACAATTCTTTTATTCCTCATTAGCTGTCGATTACACTGCGTTTTGGCAGCCACTGTTTTGTCATATGCATAGGGTTGCATGAAACTTACATAGGCGAGTAATCCCAGAGGCCCTCTCCAAAGCAAAAGTCATGGGTGATATGTATATATATATATATATATATATATATATATATATTAATGAACTATATGTCCCCACTAAATGAAACCTGAACACCATTTATGATGGGAGGAAAAAAAGTAACCTTGCTCTCTCATGTTAGAGCAGAACCAATAAACTGAGCATCAATAGCCTGCTTCCTTTTCATGCAAACCTGTCTGGAAACAAGACTGGAGCAACCATACTCCATGCATAGAGGCCATAGCAGCACCAAGAGCTCACGATCTTCACCCAGGTGTTGAAATAGGTGCGTCCCACGGGAATGAAGCCAGAGTGTGTGCCATCTTCTGGCTCTGCAGCCACGTTGATTGTGAGCAAAGCTGCAATGTACTGCGTTGCCAAGAAGAAGATGATGTGGAACAGCAGGTAATTGTACTTGGTGTAGCTCTTTTCCTCTCCAAGTCCTTCGTCATCGGAAAATTGGAAATAGGCAGGGTCATTGAGCGCGCTCTCTGGAAGTGATCCCTCGTCCACAGCCTGTCTGATAGCCTGGATCCGCATCTCATTGCGCCCGGGCTGCGATGTTATTATGTCTGCAACAGAGTCATACTGGGAGTCTCTGTACGCAGCATTCGAGCTGGCATGCGAGAAGGCAGAGTTTCCGGCAGCCCTCGTTGTGGTGTAAGCCACCGCGATGAACGTGAAGATAGCACCAACAAGGATGCTCATGGTCCTGGTGCCCCTACTGCGGATCAGCGGGTTGCAACTCTTGTCATCTGGCTCGCTCAAGCAAGCTGAAAAGATTAGGTATGTGCAGTAGACACAGCACATGGATGCCTGTGCCAAGCCGGCGTTGGGGTTGTACTCTTGCACCACGGGAGTGACTGACAACCCAGTGATCAGAATTGTGAACACGAGGTTCAACGAGATAGCAGTTGTGTTGAGAGTGCAGCCATCCTGCGAAAAGTAGATGTACATCAGAATGGTCATTATCACGCTTCCTAAGTACATTGATATGGTGCCTCCAACAAGAACGCTTCTCCAGAACGTACCGTTTTGAAGGACTCCGCCTTCGTCATCGTCTAGGTATATCTCACCTTCCTCGATCTTTTCGAGACAAGTCTCTGCCCATTCGTGAGCGAAATCTATGAGAAGGATGAGTCCTATTCCAATGAACATGGTGGAAAAAATGATGGAGAAGTAGTTACCCCACACGACAAAGAAGCGGTCGGGCACCATGAAACTCAACACCTGGAACGCAAGTAGCACAAACAACTTCGTCCTCCAGTAGCCGTTTTGGATCACTGCTCTTGGATTGCTGGTGGACCGCACATTGATGAGGAGCGCTGCCAGAATCAAGTGCAAAATTCCTAGCGAGAAGTTGATCCTATGCACATTGGTGAACCCAGTGCAGTTGTGCTCTCTGCAGTACTGGCTTCCGAGTTTAAATAGCCCCCATGACAGCTGTTCCACTTTTTCCGTGAGATATTTTGAAAGTGAGACCCACGATATGATGCTATTCACCAAGAATATCAATGCGTATGTGATACGGGTTGCAACAGATGATGTGAAGGTGGTCGCAAGGGGGTTTATGCTGGGGTTGCAGAACGAAGAGCACATGGCTGCTCCCAAGCAAGAAGCAATCCAGTTACCTGCCATCGACACTGGCGCCAGGGGCAACGACACTAGTGCGCCCATATTGGTGATATAAATTGTATTGTACAGATGTAAGCAGAGATGGTTAGATTATGCCCACAAACCTTGGAAGGGAGACAGGCTATTAGTTCTATGTGTAGCTGTTGTCAAGAGAATCCCTTGCTCGACAGAGCAGATACCAAACCACTGAAATATGTCAACTACCTCAGGATAAATAACCTTTCGATAATATGAAGCCTAATGGGTTTGCTGGACTTCTGGCATCACCCTATCTCCCTTTATCTTTCCCTCTCCTTAATCTACTCCACAGATATCACTGTGCAGTGTTTTGTCTAACTACACGACCTCGACTGCCAAGCAGCAGTTAGCCTGCAGCGGCCCACTGGTCAGCTGGACGTACGTTATAGCTTATATAATCAGTGTTTGGAAGAAAAGCAAAAAAAAATAAGCGACAACAGCAGGACTCGAACCTGCGCGGGCAGAGCCCAAAAGATTTCTAATCTTTCGCCTTAACCGCTCGGCCATGTTGCCTTGATGTTGTTAAAGATATCCATGGGTCTTTATGTACCAATATGTGAGTATATTTCAATTTGGAGACATGCATAATGAATGAGTAGTTGATCTCTGTGCAATAGGCTGTGTTGTGTCTTTTTGTTGCACTTCACGTGCCTTTAAGAATTGAATGCTTCAAGAGGTTGTTTGGTTAATCGTCCAATAAAAGGAAACCAAAAGAATGTCGGCTGCTGAAAAGAACGATCCGGCTGATAATGGCCGCAAAGAGACCTCTCCGTCAGAAGAAGTCCGAGTCCACAAAGAGGTAGGTGGTGATGACACCTCTCCCAACGGGCACCCCGAGGAACCAAAAATAGAAATGGGCCCACAACCCAGCCAAGAGGACTTGATCAATCAGGCTGTGGGTGTTCGCCAGGAGATTGACCAGCTTTTGAATATCATCAACAATACACAAAGACAGTGCCAGGCATTGGAGGGTGAGAATACATATCTACAGGAATACGTTGGAAGTCTGATGGCAACTGGTAACTTGGAGAAGAGTTAATGGCACTGGAAACTTGGCTGCAATGGCTTGAGTTGCGTATGGTGACACAAATGTCCAAGGATTACTTGAAACTATCACAGCACCAGACTGGCAAGCCATAAAAGGAACACTGCTACGGTTATTTTGTGCCACAAAGAGAAGCAAATGTTTGTCCTTCTACCCGCTTTCGCTCTCCAAGGCACAATTCCATATATATGGTAATTAGCTGGTGAATCCAGATCACAGCCTATATGAAGAGGACACATTGATCTCTTTTTTGTCTTTTGGTGGACATGCATTGCTAAACATGTCCATTAGATTGCCGAGAAGACGGGAATCTCTGCCCAACTTGAAGAAGAGATCGGAAGTTGTGGATGAAAATCGTAACTCTTACTATGCTGATAGTCTTTCCCATCAGAATGGGGACAGAAGGGAGGAGCAGCAAGGCTCTATCACATTGTCGCGTAAGCATGTTTTCAGTACACAAGAATGTCGAGATCGTAAGTCATCATCAACCCCTTCTTATATATCGTGTTTTTTTGGGCACTAATTTTGCTAACAATTAATCAGCTGTCATGTTAGTGAGGGATCCCAATACGCCAGTTTCTTCCCTCAGAGCTTCGCAGTCTGCCGAAATTCCCCGTTTATTCAATAGAGGGAACCACTCTCACGATGGTACAACTGCACCTTTTGAGGACAAATCAAGCCCCAATCTGCCAGCCTTACCCCCTCAAGATACTCTTCGTTTGAACTCATATATTGGCGACGGTGACGAGGAGGATGGGCACGCGCTAGCAGTGACTTACTATCGACAACTGTTGGATATACCCACCGCTTCTTCCAGTGTGGATATTGAAAGTGTACTTTGGCCGGAGGCAACCCCTGAAACTCTGACACCAGGACAGGCAGAGGTTTTGACATCTACAACCCTTAACGACCAGCCCAAAATGTCACATCAGGTAGAAAGCGAAGATGACTCAGACCTCGCACCTCGGAAGGAGCAATTGATTGAAAGGCATTCCGAAGACCTCTTTGTCAAAGTCAATGTTGAGCCTCAGGGACAACCTCTAGCGGAAAATGGTGCACCTCTCAACCTTTTTGGTGCTCATATCGAACGTGTGTCATTTGCTTCACCTTTTTATGACTTAATGAGTTTCAATGCAAACTGTGCTTCTGATGAAACTGTGCTGCTATCCATATGGGATGAAGAGCTGTGTGAGCACGAGTACGGAGCCACGCATGACATGGTGAGGACGTCAGGTTTTTCGTATATTTGGGATTTGTTGGTGAGACTCTTCAGCAGGGCTTTCTTCCATGGGGAGGATGGCTATTATCAAAGGTATCCATGGGCAAAGTTCATCCATCCCCAGGAGCAGTGGGATGATGGAAGCGATGTGGTGGAAGAGGTAAACTTTGAGATGCTCCCACATGTTGTCACAGAAACTCATAATGTCATACGTTCTGAACGGCGTAAACAAAAGGTGTCTTTTATTAATCGTGCATAAATGAAGCGTGGACCGGGAGTGTTTTCTATTAGATGTATCTTAGCAAACAATAATCATACTATACATTCGAAGAAATCTCTGTCTAAACTATACGAGAGTGGCAGTATACTGCTTATCTAACCAATCTTCTACCTTCACTCCTTTTGCAAGGTAAATATCTCTGTTTATCTCGAGACCTCTCATTGCAGAACTCCCGTTCATCATTGTATGTGTATAGAGGCTGGCCCCGCACCAACCACCCAGCGATAGCACCACATCAATGGGAAGTGTGTTGTGCCTCTGTCTCAATGACAGTAGAATCCTTGCCCTAACTCCAGGTATTTCCGCTATTCCACCAGTCACAACTATGTTGGAAGCAATCTTTTTACGAATATCTATAGGGAGCTTCTCCAGTGTTTCTGATATGAGGTCAGTTATGTCTCTCTCCTCCGCATCGAAGTTTTGCCACTCCTTGGGCTCCGGGAAAAGGACAGCTTCAACGATAGAGTGTCTCAGAGTGGCAGGAATGGACCAAGCAGTGATGGGGTCGGTAATAGTTTCTAGGTCAATGTATGTAGCAGGGGCAGAAGGATTGCAGTAGAAACATCTCATTATAAAATCCTCCACTTTATCAAACACATCTTTGCTCTTGTTCTTTGCTTCATCCCTGCTGATTGCACCTCTCTCAATCAGACATCGGAGCACGGCATAGTGGAGTCTCTTCCCGGCACGATTTGTAGTGGCTGTATAACGGGCAAGCACCACGGTGTCAAATACAGGCACTATTGTCGTTCCATCCCATCCTATATCAACCACCAAAGCATCCGTGACACCGGCACCTATGCAGGTCATCAGGGGCTCGCTCAACAACACAACCGAGTTGCAGTGGAGGTGGTACAGAAGAACATATACACAGAGCTGTTTCAACGGAGTCGGCATCAACAAGGGCTCAACAAGAAACACCTTGCGGGATTTGGCGTCCACCATCAGCTGCTGCCGAAAAATGTCATACAGTATGCGTTCGAGGGCATTTTCCTGTCTATAAAAGCTTGACTTGGCAAATTCATTCTTGTCGCAAATTAGAGAAACAGCAGCATCATCCAAGAGGTCATAATTCCAAAGCCAATTGCCGTTGTTGTAGTCGTTGGCCTTCACCTGTGCTATGAGCCTATCCACCTCCGACTCCTCTATACCACTGGCCTTCAGTTGTGACAACGAGTGCGATGGAAACTTGATTCTAGTTCCTTCGTTTCCAACATAGACATTGGCATTCGTATCATCGTTCGTTGCCCTTTTGCAAGCAGGTTCGGCCTCACCGCTAATGCCTGCTTCCAGAGAACGAGACCCCACAGATAGAACAACTGGGCTGGGGTTTGAGACGGATCTAAGGGAAGACGCCATCGTGCTGTACTATAGGGTTGTGTCGTGTCATATGGTTGAATCGTGTCATATAGTTGCATCCATTTTTGAACGATTCACAAACCAGTGTGTCTGTACAATGGGTTGTATAGTATATATCTATATATATTTTTGGGTCCATCAGTTAATTTATGCATCTTTCCTATTGCGTCTACTCATCGCGTCTTCTCATCGCCTGCAAGGCAGAGGTATACATACATAACAGTTGACTCTTTCAGAGGCCCATCAGAAGTATGTAAATTACGATGCTGCACAATCCATAGGATGTATAATACAGTGTATTCGATATATAGTTTATATGCTTACATATTCAAACCAGAGAGTTTCTCCTCCATGTCCTTGACAGTGGAAGAGAGAGAAGTTGTTAGACGGCTGATCACCTGAGAATTATCCTGTAGCACTGATGCAAACTTTGCAAATTCGTAACTCGTACTAGTAGGCAGTGGTCTTGGGGGCGAAGGGCCCAACTGGGATTTCTGCTTGAGATCGCCCACCTGGCTCCCCAGGAGTTCGATCTTGTCTTTGATTCCATCTTTCCCCTGTATTAACTTGCTCACGTTGACCACTTCCCTGTAGAATGCCAGCTCTTCCTCTGATATCTCTAGGTCCGATTTGCTGCGTGCGCTCTCGAGCTTATCAATCAGGGCGTCTGCTCTTTCCTTCAATTTCTGCTGCTTCTCTCCCAACTGCTCTATGCTAATCGTGGCGCCGGTCCTCCTGGTGAGCTTCGACACAGAGTCGTTCATCTCTGTCACCTTGGTGATCTGCCTCTTGAACTCTCTGTGTTGAAGGTGCACCCTCCAGTTTAACGTCATGCAAACTTTGTGCAGGTTGATCACTTTGCCTATGATATCCTGTGAGGCATTGCTCAAGTCTCTGAGGGACTTGTCATCAGCCTTGAGGGGCAGAAGAGAAGAAGAGCGCTCAGTGATGAGGCTCTTTTTATTCTGCTGCTTGGCGTACTGTAACAGCGAGGTCACCTCCTGATATGGAGCCGTGAGCAAAGTGTGGTATAGTTCCGACGG
Organism: Kuraishia piskuri; assembly: GCA_030567595.1. NCBI lineage: Eukaryota > Fungi > Ascomycota > Pichiomycetes > Pichiales > Pichiaceae > Kuraishia > Kuraishia piskuri. The sequence continues at coordinate 326,193 of JAJLSM010000011.1, forward strand.
CAACTGTGGCTTTGAAGTGGAAATATCTGCAGTGCGCAAGGAAAAACTAGCGCTGTTTACACCAGTAGCGCCTGCTGTTGCCGTTGCACCAAACTCATTGGCGCATATCTGCACCACTTCAACACCGTTGCCTGTAACCACCGCACAGTACGATACATTAACTGCGAGCTTGCCCTCATCCAACACTATCACACCGTTCAACGCGTCGTCCTCTCCGCCTTTGTACAATGCTTCCAATCTAGTCTCCAGAGGTTTCTCCAACGCCTTCAAGAAAAGTCCCGGCTCTCCGGCCGCAATCGAGTCGTCCAAAATTGTGCCCCACCTAGAGAAGTCGATCTTGACAACCTCCCATCTAGTCACGTAGATCAGTGTATAACCGATACCACTATTCTGTAAGTACAGTGGTGAGTCACCCAGCTTCATAAACTCAAGTACGGCAAAGTTGGGCAATTCTAGTGAGTTCTCCTCCTCTTCATTAAACGCGGTCTCCTTCCACCTCATTGTGTGAACCTGTTCCTGCAACAACAAAAGAACACCACCATTCGACCAACACAGTGCCAGTACATTCGGCTGGGCATCACCCGTTCTATCAACACTCACGATGTCAACAGCATCGGCATCGTACAACTCCTCGGGGAAAGGCGATATAGAAACAGGCCCCTGCAGAAGTAGATCTGCATTATCGCTCTCTGGTTTGAGAATCACGGACTCTTGGATGCCAGATCCCACTACTTTCACCTCCTTCTGCGCCCTGCTTAGTTGGTTCCACAGGGATGTCGTGAACTTGAGCTGCTCGACACATACGCTCTGGTACTCTACATCTATCTCTGATCCTTCGAACGAGGCCTCGCACTCAGAGAGTTGCACCACTGATTCGTCAAAGAGCTGTTCAACATGGGGTTTGCTCGCGGAAAGCACATTCGGCACAAAGGGATATAGGAAATACACGTCTCCGGCGCGGTCGAATATATACAGGGTAAGAGCAGAACTCAGGCTGTCTGCGGAGCCAAACGCAAAGCTCACTGCATCAATGTCCTGTGTATCAGCAAACGAGTATTTGTTTGTATTACTTTTGCCACTGTCATCACTAGCACCATTCAGGTACACTGAGGAAAATGGCTCTTCAAAGGAGACACTGAGATCATAAGAGCGTATTACGCCATCCCCAGATAGCACCACCAAGTTGCTGTCGTACCTGGAGATGCCATTCCAAAGCACTTTCAGCACCTCTGTATCGTTTAGAAATCCCACGTTGAAAGCGCTTGTTTTGATCTGTGAGCCCTCGGTATGGTTCTTCATGAAACCAGGGGCCGGTAGAGAAGCCACCGCTATTCTGTGAGTGCCCACTACCGCCAAAAGGGTGCCGGAGGAGTTCAGACACAGCTGCTGTATATCAAAGTCAATTATGTCGGCCACATCCAGAAGCTTGTAGAGGCTATTATGCTCCACATCTCCACACCTGATTGAGTTCTCAGAGGCGAGGAAGATTTCCTTGCCATTGCGCACCACCACTTTCCTTTTGGCATCATCATGCGTCTGAGGTGTGGCTGTCGCTGCCAAAGGTGTGTTTGTTGTGTATCCAGTTATGTTCTTGAAAATGCCGTGGCCAGCAATATGCTGTTTGAAGTGTGCAGACATTATTAACTGTAGTCAGAAAGAGTTGTTCTGTGCAGGTCTCTGGTACTCCACCTAATGCGATGTATATGTTGTGTCTGTGTGTCAACAAGTCTCTGTATGTATGTTTTGTCTCGGTGCCTATGGCACGTCTGTTCCTCCCTCGTTAAACGTACACACCCAGAAAACAATATCTCCTTCTCTCAACCACAGAGAGCTTGCAATTGTTTGCCGTAGATCAAACAGAATCGGCCCCTTAGCTCTCAATCAGTATTTTCATCCTTCCCTGGCTTGATATTTGATCCTCTACTGCTCATCGCTGCAATGTTGAGTGAAGTCTCCAAAAGAGAGATCACGCCGAATGCGGAAAGTGACACGGCGTGTATGACAGTTGGAGGTTTTCCAGGAATATTACATTGTGTTATCTTATGATATCTGTTCATGTTGAACAATGCCGATAAATATGGTGTGCAAATATGGTATGTTTATTGACCATTATCACTTGTGTGGTATGTTCATCAGGAAGATACCATTGTGTGATCTTCTCCTGCCATTCAACCAGTCACTTTCATACATTTCAACCACCACTTAGATGCACTTAAGTAGTCAGTGGAAGTTTGTTGTGATGACATTATTCATTCATATCTCTCTATATATACAAGATCTTCCCCTCTACACTTTTGTGTGTGTGTTTCCCATTTGGAGAGAAAACTGGCACCGGTTAAATAAAACCTCGTGATCCGTCCTGGTGGCCGTGGCAACCCTGGTTACCTGAGTCGTCACCAACCATACCGACCCTTCGCATTTAGACTCATATCTTTGCTGTTGTTTCTCAGCCACTCCATTACATCTTCCTCATAAAGTTGTTCATCTTGATCTTTGCAATGTTCTTCTTTCTGATCTCTTTCCTAGCACTCTTGAATGGATCAAGGGCCAACTGCTCCTTTTGGTACTCGCTGTCCAACACCTTCCACAACCAAGCAGGATACTCATTATCCTCCAAGGCCAAGGGCTCTTTTCCACTCTTCTTGATACCCAGGTTCAAAGGCGTCCCTGCTTTGCACGAAGACACAACCTCGTTCCTCAAACCCATACTCTGTGAGAAGGCACGCACACCACTGGTGCGGCTTACACTCCATATCCTCGAAAACATGTGGCTAAATTGTACCAAATGGTGATTCTGACAATACTGGCTTGTTCAAAGTGTACCGGTTATTGACGATAAATATTCCCGCTTCTGTTTTACCCACACACTCACCGGATTAGCTCTCTCCTGGTGAACTTTTCAGACATGCGCAGTGAAACTATCACGATGGGGTAAGTGCACCGGGTAACCCTCACTGCATAGAGAGAGCTACCGTATAGACTAAACTTATGGCAAACAGTTGACTGATAAACTACGGATATTACCACTTCAAAGAAACTGAATAGAAGTGTCCGTGTTCACCTCCCTTGAACTCACTGTTCTACTTTTAAATAATGGTAATGCACGTTGAATATATATTACGTGCCATGCAATCTGTCTCTGCCTCGTTTTCCTTATCTACCGGTGTGGCTATATGATATTTGAGTAGATGGAGCAAGTGCTAGCTCCATGGAGTCGCTCTCGGTTGTTGTGTGTTTGGTAGCGCTTGATCCGTCATTCAGTGGCTTTTCCAGTTGAGATTCCTGAGCGCGACCAATGATGCGACCCCAGTTTTTCCTTTTATTTCTTACTGGGGAGGGCAGTTTAGATGCCCCGGTTGCACTAGAACTGACATTTTGTGCCAGATCAGGCGTGGATGAGCGGTCAAGCTTGCTTTTTGAAGCCTCGACAGTATCCTCCATATGTCCTATATGAGCGCCTACTCTTGCTGAGCTCATGTATTGCCCCAAGTCTCGGGGTTTCTTGGTCTCCTTGGGGGCAAACAGACACCATCTGAGGTCTAAGATCTCAGGCAAACTGCCAGTCTCGGTGGCTTCCCATAAGTATCCGGTGTTGACTATAGGCGTACCCCACTTTTTGGCAGCGGAAATTTTGTTCCTCGAGGAAGAAATGGAAGCGTTGCCTTGCACAGGGATATCCACAATCTCCGGGTATTTGTATGAGAACAGCTTGGGGGAGTTTTGCTTGGTAAGCCCTATAGCAGATAAATTCACCACCAGCAGGTCACTTGACTTCTCAAATGTTTCCCGTAGCTCACATCCAAGGTATTGGATTAGCTTCGTTAGGTGCAACAGCTCGATCCCTGAGAACCCTGTGATACTCACCCTGAGCCCAAGTTGTTGAGTCAGATGCTTTATGGGCATACCCCACCTGTCCATGACCACTCGGTTGTAGTGCAGGCACCTCTCGATAAACCACTCGGTAACCACATATATAGAGCTATCGGTGCTCAATTCACCAATGTTCTTGGGAGCCTCGTTGATACTCGTGCCCAGCTTAACCACCAGGTGGGTGACTTTGTTTCGTTCCTTTTCAGTCTCATGCACTATCACTCCACCATGAGACTCCAGCACCCTGCTCAGAGTATTACTCTGAGACTCTGTAAACCCATACACGGCAAACACAGAGCCAAGGAATATCTGGGATACCGCACCAGTCTCCTCCTCTGTTCTGGTCACCATGCTATCCCCACCTCTTGGTGGATTCTCGTTATCTTCTTCGCGGACTTCATTCATGTTCTCGTCCCAATTCCCACTCTTACTCACAGTGGCTGTGCCTGCCCTTACGCTGCCCATGATGGAATTCCATAGGGCAGGTTTACGCTTCACCACCTTTAAAGACTCCTCTGCATCGGTGATTTCACTAAGCAACCTCTTGGACTCAGGTTTCCTAATCTCTGGCTCATCTGCCCTGCTTTCTTGGAGATAGTGCTTTAGCTGGTACTCCTCTAGCTCGTCCCATGAAATAGGAACGTCTCTGCCCATTTTGCTGTTGTCTGTAATCGTTTCCATGTCATAATATTTCATCTCCAATAACGCACCTCGCCTTATGCTATCGTGGATCAACTTTGGGTGGACCACAGGTATTTTCCACTCGACGGCTTTCTCATATCTCCGCCCAGATCTCTCTGTCGTCACGACACATGCAGTGGCCATGGTAAGCGAGTCAGTCACTTTACCACCGTTGTCTGTTATGAGCTTTCCAATGGCATCTTTGTCATGTTCGTCACTGTTCAACCTCGATAGACATATGGCCAGTCCATCGAAAACTGGCAGCCGGTGCTCTTCCAACCGGATGTGATCTTCTCCGGCCAACCACCTTTCATGCAGCAGCTTGATCACAGAGGGTCGCACGAAAATGATGTCAAATCGCCGGTTCACACAAAACCGGTACTTTTCACTGTCTCTGCCTCCCACAATCAGCACCTTGACATCGCTCATCAAATTGTTGCAATGCTCTCCTCCCATCGACTTGATCTTGGCCGCAATGTCCAGCCTCACGTCGGACGGCACGAAGGTGCTGGAGAACTGCACTTTGTTAAACGGCCTCGACGTTCGCTCCATTTTGCCAATTGGGTTCCTTTCAACTCCAACATTCGCTCTCCTAAGATGGTGCTCTGATATAGGGTACTGTGCTGCTTACTCTACGCGTCCTGCTTAGAGAAAGAACGCGCAGCGAGGTGCAGGTGCATGACGAGATGAGGAGATAAGTTAACTAGAAAGAAATACATTATGAATATGATGATGGTCTGATGAGAGGTATATCGATGTAAGGAGAATATAATATATTCAACAAATAATGCCTTATGATGGGCTGGTCTTCTGGTTTTTTTACTATGGATTAAATACATTTAAAATATTATTATAGTATAAGTGAAGTATGTAATAATAGCATTTTCAAAGTTATCTCGTGTAGATGGAGACTGTAATTTATGAAAATTAAACATTAAAAGACAGAGTTTCTAAAACACTTCTATAGTAAGGACAAGCGTATACAAACTGCTAAAAAAAAAAGTATAATTCTATTACTGACTTTTGAGGATGCTTTGTGCTAGTCGTTAACCTCTATGTAAGACTTCTAATACCACGTAACCAGGAAAAACCCAACGATGGTCTCAAAGACCAAGTTCATCAGTCCATACCAACTGAGAAAGTAGAGAATTCTAGGGCTAAACACCGTCCATATGAACAGATGGAACCGCAAACTTATACACGAGACGATGAGGCCAAGGCCAGCAATTGAGTAAAATGCAAAGGAGAGACTCACCTTGCGGTAAAACACAGAGTACTTGTTCTCTCTCACGTATTCTGCCGAGCCAGGAGAAAAGGATGCTCCATAAAGCAGGGCCAGCGAGTATAGGGACCAGAAAATGGGACCAGCCCAGTTTGCCGTAAAGGTGAGGATGCCAACAGGAACAATCATATAGCTCGTTAGACCATTGAAGGAGTTGTTCAGATCCACCGATGAGAGAGAGTTGGTGTTTCCGAAGCAAAAGAACGTGATGTTTTGTAGGAACAGCGAAAATGAGGTCACGAAGAAGGTTCTTCTAAGGGTCAGGAGACTCAACCTGTTAGTGCTGACCCTCCCCACATGCTTTGACTCAGTGTCGTCCCTCTCCTCCTCCTCTTTGGGGGTATTATAAGGCGATAATAGAGCACCCAATGCCACACCGATTGCGAGCAAAACAATGTACATCGGTATATTCCGTACAGCAGACTGCACAATGAGGAATAGCGACAAGACATGCAGAATATTAGAGAAAAAGCTGCTTTGAAGCTTGTCCCTCTTTACCCCCTCCACCAGATACTCCTGCAGCAGAGAAATCCTCTGTACTGCTAGCCGGGATGCCAGAGAAAAGAAAAGCACATAGAAGAAGAGAGAAAATATCTGTGGGAGACAGTCCCTGGGAGTCTCCACCCCTAAGGTATCCATGATCCACATCATATAGGGGCGCAAGCCATCTGGGAAATTGGACAGAGGTTGTTCGTGATCCTCGGAGTCAGAGAACAACCCAATGAACTTCCCAGTGATAGCCATGGCAGCCATAAGGAATGGGCTCATGAAATTAAACAGGTGTGCAAAGTTAAAACCCGGCTTTACCAGAGTGGGACTGGAGATGGATACCCAAAAGGTGGAGAACACTGCAAGGTAGAATGCCGGAACATGGTGCTGCTCCAAAAGGCCACCAATCTTGATGTTCGAGCCAAGGTTGTACTTCTGCCCACTGTTATTCCAGCCCCTCAGCAAACGGAGTCCCAGGATCAGGAAGGCAAATGCAACGAACGGAGAAGCACCCTGTTTGCTGAACACCTTCTGTGACCGTATTCTCGCAACAAGGAGAATCAAAGAGTAGACGGACACAGCCCACCACCATATTTGATGTTCTTCCTCCACTAGCGACGATCCAAAAAAAATGAGGGCATACACCAATGCAAACACAACGAATGACGCTGCCAGTCGCAAGAGTCCCCAGTACACAACAAAAAAATTGAGGATGAAATATACAGAACAGGCTGCGTATATGCCTAGACCCGTGTAGATATCCTCGTAGTTGTAGTTGGAAGCAGAACTGGACATGAAGGATTGTGCCTCTCTGATGAAGGCATAGAGATCAGCTTTGGAGGCAGTTATGAATGCAGACGTCCATAGATGATCAAGCTCATTGACATTGGTGGATGCGGCACCATTTCCGGCCGTGATGATGAGTTCCCTATCGAGCGTCTTTTCAAGGAGCACCTTAAGCTGTTGAGCATTTTGCTTTAGAATGTTCAGCTGGGTTCCTTCGCTGAAAAGGGGCAGAAACTCCTCGATGAATGATCCAATGCTGTTTTTGGGAATGGGGAAGTCAAACAACCCCGCAAGGGTGGGGACGATATCCACCTGTTGGACACGGGAGAAAAAGGTGAGATCATCATTGTTCTGCAGTGGTGCAGTAAGCTTTTCTGAACGCTTCGACTGCAGAGCGGTGAATTGTGGCGAGACAAACATGAGCGCAGCCGAAGTCTCACCCACAGAGGAACCTCCATGGTTCCCAATGTCGTTCATGCCATGGTCTCCTAACACCACGAGCAGGGTGTTCTCATGACCCTTGAGATGGGTGAACAACCTTTGGATGATGCTGTCCATCTCCGCCTGCTTTGCAGGCATATTAGAAGACTTTGGGCCTCCCTTGTGTCCTATGTGATCTAGACCTAAGTAGTGCAGTACCATGCAGTCCCAGTCGTTGCTGTGTGCCAACTCCTCGTCTATGTGCCTGGTAACATTGAGGTCAACCTCGGTGAAATCGGCAACATAGAAACTGCTAGTACCGTCCGTTTTATGCAAGTACTCAGGGAAAAGCTTTAACCAGGTGTCATCACCAAACATGTTGATCCTGAATCCCTTAAGATAGAGCTCCTTGATCCAAGAGTCCTGGTCCCCCAAGGTGGAGGATGTGTCCTCCTCGGCAATGTTGAGAATGGCGTCCAGGAAGTTGGGCGTTGAACCTGTGGTGATCCCCTTGAGCCTTGGCAACGTCACTGTGGGAGGGTTCGAATGCCCCGTGAAGGGCAACGCATATCCATCTCTTATCAGGGAGTGGGAAAATGCCATCGAGGAGTCGTTCGAGAAGAGGAAGTCGCTTCTCATCGCATCCACCACCATGAAGATCAGCTTGTCGAACTTCTGCTCAAATGGAGAGCTCGAAGCAACATATCCAGACTTGCCACTCCAATCGTGGTGCACTCCCTCACCTTTGAGTACAACTTTACTCGGGAAAAAACCCCTCGTGAAGAGGAGCAGACCCCCCAGCTGTCCCAGGGCCAATATCAGAAATACAACACCTCGCAAAGATATTGCCATCTTCTATGAGCTCTGCGTTAGTAACGAAAACGAATGACTGTTTCTGATGTCTCGTAACAAGTCAACAGGACATATTTATGCCCTCTGCGAGAGAAAAAAAGATCTCAACTTCATATATCGCTATATTCCCACTATGCCACCTCTCACTATTTACCATGCATACATCGAGATGCGACGACACGTCGAGGCCATCGCCATACATTGGGGCCCCAACGTGTATCTCTCAATGGTGTTATCAGTTCCATCTCTAAGCTAAAGGTGAGCAAAAGTGAGATTCAGAGGGATACCTTTAAATAATCAGGCCATTACTAAGAAACTTCAGGAGTTTCAACCCTGGATAGAGCTTCGTTTTGCGCATATATTTCATTTGAAGTTTTAGACTCTTGCCTCTTGGGTTATCCAGCAGTGTGAACGATGAACAGACTTACGAGCCGGGTGATAGCTGTGGTGAGACCAACTACGGTCGTCCTTCCTTCAGTCAGATACGCGAGCAAGTTTTCACCGAGGACCGTGGCTGGTCCCCCAAAGCTTCCCAAAGATGAGCAAGAGGAGTTTGAAAAACTACAGAGGTTAGCTGCCACACAGGCGGCTATTGAAGAGTACAACACCAACCAGGCCGGGGTAGAGGCCGATTCAACAGCTGCACCTCAACTAAAGACAGATGTTGGAGCCACTGCCCAATACGTGAAGATCATCCCTGAATTTGAAGGTGATAAGAACCCAGCTACTGGAGAGGTAGGTGGTCCCAAACAGGAGCCTCTAAGGCATGGTGATTGGTCGTTCAACGGGAGAGTGACCGATTTTTAGGGTTAGGGGTGGTAATATGACGAGAAGGTACAGATGCTATGCTATGCTATGCTGTGATATGATATGATATTGTAAGAGTGCTTGAGGGTGACTTTTATAGGCTATTATCTACTTCTTTCCCAATGACATAGTGACGACATATACTTAATTCTATCCTTTAAACTTCACCGCATTATCACTCTGAGACCTAGTTATCTCCTCCTCAAGACAATTATAGATGTCCTGAAAAGTGGGAATGGAATACCATAGGATCCACTGTTTATTGCTTTAACTTCCAACAGAAGGAACGAAGTGCTAGCTTTCAGCTGTTCCACATGCCGATAACCGTGGTGCCTGGCTTCTCGCTAGCACATCGTGAGCCGCACATGCAGGTTAATTTTTTTTTTTTCAATTTTTCACACTGCAGATGGGAACGGTAGAGTGTAGAGAGGGTAGAGCATTAGCTATAGAGATTGTTATAGATTATATAGATATCAACAATTTGCAAAACAGTTAGCTATACCTTTTCTGGTCATTATTGTACAGTTTATAATTATCTCGAGATGGAATTAGCCGTGTCAAGCGAGGACGCCGATGTGCTCCTCCAAGGAAAGAATGTTCTGAACGAGTCCATTTTGGAGAAGTACCGTTTGGCCGGTCAGGTATCACAGACATGTTTGGCTTATGTGACAAGCCTGATCAACGATTCGTATCACTATGGCAAGAGAAAGCCCTACTCGGCTGCTGAGCTCTGTTTGTTGGGTGACAGCTACATGGCATCTGCGCTCAAGGGCGTGTATAGAAAGGGATCCCAGGCCGTGAGGGAGAGAGGTATTGCATTGCCAGTTACTCTTGAGAGGAACGATGTGGTTGCTGGCTACTCCCCAGAGATCGATGATGAATCCAATGTCTTCTTCCAGGTTGGCGACATCGTCACGATTTCTCTTGGCTGCCACGTTGACGGTTACACCTCCGTCGCTTCTCACACCGTTGTCATATACCCTCAGGGCGAGGCCCCTACAGATGGCTCAAATGTTATTAAGCCTTCGGGACCCTTGGTGGGTATCAAGGCCGATGCTGTTTGTGCTGCCCATATAGCCACAGAGACCATCGTGGCACTGCTTGGAGCATCACAGAGCCCCGAGAAGATCCCTGCTGCCCTCAGATCGCAGTCTGGTGCCGTGACGGGGTCTCTCATTCGTTCGCTTGTCGACTCTATTGCAGAGTCATACAACTGTGTTGTGGTCCCCGGATCTAAGGTGAGGAGAATAAGGAGGTTTTTGGCCGGACAAGCTGAGGGTATCGTTGCCGAGAGGGATTTCAAGGGTGTTGTGTGGTCCGAGGGAGACCAGGAGACCAGCCTGCTCTCCAGGTCAAGAGGTTTCAACAATGTGAGTGACATCGTGGCTTTTGACAAGAAGAGCTCCGTCTCAACCAACACATCATCTGCAATCCCAACAGATGAGTTTAGCATTACACAGGGTGAGGTATACCTCGTGGATATCAAGATGGCTCCCCTTGCCGAGCTCAACGAAGCCGGTTTGGTGACTCTTGAGGAGATTGACAACTACTCTGGAAAGAACCAGAAGAGCGATGGCATGCTTGCCAGGCCCAGCATCTTTGTGAGAGATGTTGCCATCTCGCACCAGCTCAAGTTGAAGACTTCGAGAAATCTTCTCTACAAGATTGACAAGGAACTGTCTGTGTATCCATTCAAGCTGTCGCACACATCCAGTGCCTTCCCTCTCAACCCCAGCGAGAGTGTTGACGAGAGATTGGCACAGATTGCCGCTGACGTGAAACCAGCCAGACTTGGAATGACTGAGCTCAGTAACAGACACCTCGTGATCCCAAGACCCATCCAGGTTGCCAGGTTCATACCGTTGACACTGGTGCTGAACACTGCCAACCCAGCTGGTGGTGATGCCTTTGAGCCAGGTGCCACAGCTCTTCCAGGTTTGGAGCTCGCCCTTCCAAAGCTCAACATTTCATCTTTGAAGATCAAGCAGCTATTGAAATCTTCAATCTCGATCCCAGTGGCAAGAGAGGCTGCCACTGTCATTCTGACTGAGACCAGTGGTGCTCCAGAGTTGCTAAGGCTCTCGGGTGGATCCTCCACCTCCAGACCAAGCTGGGTCCACTCCAACTTCCAGCTTGGTGGTGCATACAAGGATGCCATTAATGAGCTGCTCCAGCTGTCCCAGGACAGCAGATTCGGAATCAAGATCAGAGAGTGCCAGCCAATGAAGGTGAAGCTGTCTGCTGAGGAAGCTGTTCCTGCTGCTACCATGGAGACTGACTAGAAAACTACAATCTAGTTAAGCAATCAGGACGTGTATATGTACTTTAATAGGGTGAATTGCGCTACATGAATAGAATTGAGGTGATTGAGAATTTGGTTGTACTGATATTAGATTAACCACAGAGTTGTTTTTCACAAAGCCGGTTTGAAGGGAGCCGGTTTGAAGGGAGCCGGTTTGCAAAGCCGGTTTTCAAAACTCGCACATTAAAAACCACTTGTGTGTACATTATACTGGCAGCACAGATCTACAGTATTATCCGGCGCACCTCGGATGACGTAGCTCCAACCCAGACACAGAGCGGCCCAAACACAAGGTGTCTCAGTAAGCATTCGACGATCAACATCGACAGCGAAGAACTGGTACACTCCTTGGATCAATATGTCCCGTACAGACATACTGTGTTCACAGTGCAGATGCAGGTTTGTTGGTTGACGGCAGCAATCAAACGGGGAAGCCAAAAGAAAGAGGCCAATCGCATTACCCGGCTAGCAGATGTGGGCGACGAGAATGTGGGCGAAAGAGGGATGGCGGGAACAGGGGAAAAGCAGGCAGGCAGGCAGACAGGCAGGCAGGGAGAGGGGAGACCCGCAGGGGAGAGGCATGCGGAAGAGAGGCAGACAGTTAGGCTGCACACCTGATTCTGTCATCCAGTAGCGGGGCAAAGAAGGGCAGGTACATTATTGTGCGTCTGTCCATACGTGGTACAAGGTGCATGCGCTCGTTATGTATGGGTGGTGTAGGTGGTAAGCAGGTGGACAGGCTGTTAGGAGGAGGAGTAGGAGGAGGAGGAGTTAAGGCAGTGGCTGGGTAAGCCTTTTACATGATGGAGGTGCGTGCGCCTACAGGTGGTGCCAGTGGTTGTGTCTGTCACAATGGCGGGTCCCGCTCTGTTGTCGTTTTCCTTCCTGAACGCCCTCTCTGGCGGTTCCAATATTTATCTATATAACCAATTGCACCTATTGGTGCGCGCCAAAAAAAGAACGGATTTGATCTACGATAGGTTTGTATCTATTAAATCATCACAATAAACAAGAGAGTAAGTTGATTTTTAATTGATTGATGGGGTAATCACAACTTGGAATGGAGACGAGACTGGGGAGGTGGGAGAGCGAGGGGGGGATACCCACGGCAGCAACCGAGTCACTGGCTCTGAGGTCGCGAGGAGCGATGTTGTTTGTGTGGCGACCCCGATTTGCTCACAATCTGCCGATTCTTGCCTCAATCCATCATGGACTTGATCCAATTTTACGTTGTGGAAAGAAAAGGATGTGCTTTCCCATTTTTTTATTCCGTTGAATCACTTGCTTCGCGCCCTCTCTGTGGAGATGGCACTTCTAGCGCTCTATACAACGATCCATGTGCACAGGAGGGGCTGGCCGTGCATGTATTGGTTGGGTCGCAGCTTCCGATGGACGCTGTTCTCCATGACCACTACTATGCCATGCTCTACAGAGATACCCAGTGAAAGAACAGTGTTCAATTGATAATAACTTTTAATTTTTTTTTCTTCTTGGCGCCCTCTTGGAGCTTTGTTTATCCGTTCATTGGCATCCACCTCTACCAGCCCATCTGGCGTGTCATACGTACCCTTGTGGCCGGGTCTGTCATTTTACCGTGATGGGGGGACAACGCTCCCAACCCGCGACGCCTTTGTTGGTTGTTTTAGGTGTTGCTTTAGGGGGGATTGAGAACTAAGCAATTGAATTGATTGATGATTTTATATAAATCTCGATTGATTCAGGCCAAGTCTGTCCAATTCTGTTGTGTGCTGATTACCGAAGGCGTTTTTGCTATTCAGAGGGAGACGAGTTTACTAACAAAGGGCTAACTTTAGAATGTCACGCGAAGATTCCGTCTATTTAGCCAAGCTCGCTGAGCAGGCCGAGCGCTACGAGGAGATGGTTGAGAACATGAAGACTGTCGCCTCCTCCGGTCAGGAGCTCTCTGTCGAGGAGAGAAACCTTCTCTCTGTTGCCTACAAGAACGTGATTGGTGCCCGTCGTGCTTCCTGGAGAATTGTTTCCTCCATTGAGCAGAAAGAGGAGGCCAAGGGCAACGAGTCTCAGGTGACCTTGATCAGAGAGTACCGCTCCAAGATCGAGAAGGAGCTCAGCACTATCTGTGACGATATCCTCTCTGTCCTGACTGACCACCTCATTCCATCCGCCCAGACCGGCGAGTCCAAGGTGTTTTACTACAAGATGAAGGGTGACTACCACCGTTACTTGGCCGAGTTTGCCATTTCTGAGAAGAGAAAGGAGGCTGCCGAGCTTTCTCTCGAGGCATACAAGTCCGCTTCAGATGTCGCTGTGACCGAGTTGCCCCCAACCCACCCAATCCGCCTTGGTCTTGCGCTCAACTTCTCTGTGTTCTACTACGAGATCCTCAACTCCCCAGACCGTGCTTGCCACTTGGCCAAGCAGGCTTTCGACGACGCCATCGCCGAGCTGGATACCCTATCAGAGGAGTCCTACAAGGACTCTACTCTCATCATGCAGTTGTTGCGTGACAACCTGACGTTGTGGACTTCTGACATGTCAGAGACCGGACAGGAGGAGCCGGAAAAGGCTCCAGAGGCCAAGCCCGAGGAGGAATAGAGGATGGAGTTTGTTGTAGTTAGTGGTTTCCAGCGCTAAGTTTTGCTTGTTGGCTTTACATCTTTTTTTTATACTTTATATTTAAGTAGCAGTATATCCTATGATTACGCGAACTTTTCTTGATTTGTTTCCTTGACTGTTCTATTTATACACTTTGTGCAAACATGCAAACATGTAACCATCCCTTTTCCCAAAAAAAAAGACATACTCCACGAGAATGCATATTCTCCACTCCTGACGTAGATACACGTATAAGTCATAGTATGGTTGGAAATTGTTTATTGATTGTGGATCAGCACGCGAGCGACTTCGATCCCATCTCGAAGGGATGCGACGAGTCTCGCTCAAGGGCTGTTCAGTATACTACTAGGCATTGAGGCTCAGTTATATATATATCTACCAACTTCGCGATATACATATATCTATACAATTAAAGAGAATCAATGAATGCGAAAAAAAAGCTGAATAAAGAAACAATGTCATCTTATCTAGATAGGTTTGTGATTATTGGAAGAACAGAGTCCAACATACCGTGCAGCAGGGAAATCTGCCCCCCCCATAATACATTTCGCGCCTCTCGAGCCCCTTGGAGGTGGGCCCGTATTGGAGCACCATATGCACTCCCCCACTCCTCCTCCACACGCAATGGCAGCATCAATCTGATCTGCCTTATCCAAGCAGGCGGTCCATCCAATCAGTCCCATGAGATAACGGGATTAGATGAATAGCAACATTTTTTACGGCGGGATGAGTTCTGTAACTGAAAATCTGGACTAAAAATAACATTTCAAATCATATTATATCTCATACCCCAATCGCTCGTTGCACATCGCCACCTAACATGTTGATGGCCCTCCGGCCAGGAGAATGGGCGATTGGCTTCCTGCAGCACAGCACAGGTTGGCTGCACCCACTGCATCTTGGGTAGAGAGACACACCCAGTGCATATTATGCTATGCCTACGCGCTGCACCGGACGGTGAGTGCATTGCACATTACAGTGGAGCATGTTGATGTGAAGCGTAAACTCAGAGGGGTGAGAGAGAAGTATTGACCAGCACAAGTATATCTATCCTACACTACAGAAGCATTGCATCCAATTGGTCTATACAGATCAAGAACGAACAATGGACTTTGAACAGACTTCTGGCTCAGACTTTGGCCTTATTTTCAAGGTGCTGAACCTCGTTGTGGGGTCATTCTCAGTACGTATGAAGAGAGGAATGCTCAGAGATGCTATAAGAGATCCGTGTACATATCAATGGCTCATTCTACTAACATGTTTGCTTCCTCAGGTCTTACTAGGGTTGACCCAGCTGCTGGGTGGATTGTAAGTATATTGCTGCCCAGCCTGCCTTACCACCAATACCTCCATTCACTAACCAACTCTCTCTCTTTCTCTACAGCCAAGATGTGCGTATATTGTCACCGTGATAACAGAAGGCCGCTGTTCCTTATTAACATTCTCAAAGTTCTTTCTAGGGATTTACATCGTACTCTTTGGAGTTTTGATTAACTTGTTAGGTGAGTACCTCTTGACAATTTTGGACAACCACCAAGCCACGACTAACACTTTTCTTCAATACAGAGTTCAAGGTGCCCCCACAGCTATACAGCTATGCCTCATTCATGTTCTCGTTCCTCGGCAGAGGAGTTTGTAGGTAACATATTCACAGCACAAGTCAACCGCTTTCTTCTTCCTAACATAGTTTGTGTTTAGTGTATGTCTTGCTGGGTGTTCTGGTCTCTCATATGAATGCCTTGAGGGTGGTAGCTGGTTTCATCATAGTCGTTATAGGCCTGGTGTACTGTGTGTTGGAGACTATCCCTAGTATCCAGCCACCTGAGAACATGCAGGGAGAACATGGACTTATCACCGACGATATCGACGATGTAATCTGAGCAGTGGTGTATATAATGATGCAATGAAAAAGAGCTTAGATGATAATCTGGATGGTGCGAGACTGATACTTGTTGCGAGAGCATGCCACAGAACAAGTATGCTTCCAATCGTAAATGAAAAGAGAAAATCGGTGGTGCAAAGTGCTATATTACATCTTCTAAACTTGAACTTGATAAATTGACTATGCGATATGATATATAAACTAGTTTTCAACCTCCTCATCCTCTCTCTCTGCACCCTCAGTGTGCAGCAGACCGGCTCTCTTGACAAAAAACCAAGAGAGCACTATACCCAAAGTTGCAAGGGAACAGAGAGCAATAGAGGCGCCAAAACTCACTCTATATGTTGGTCCATACTTGAGCTGGTAGATCTGGGGACCAATGATACCCATCAACTGGGCTGAGCCATTGGTCCAGCCAATAGCAAAACCGGCGGAACTAGTACCCTTGACCACTCTCATTCTGTCAGGCCATAGGACCGGGAAGAGTGAGTTAGAAATAGCTGTGGCAATGAGAACCATCATATATTTGCCAACACTGTTGTCAATGACCACGAGAACAATGTAACAGACAACTTCGATAACAGCCATCCAGAATCCCACGGCAAACCCGGTGACATACCTCTTTTGAATCAACCAACCGCAGATCTGTAGCAAGATGAAACCAGCAAGAGAAGGAGGCATGGTCATCAGTTGTGTTCTTGCAGTATCGGTGAAACCGAGAGAGTAGATAACACTTGGCAAGATGTATGAAATACCAAAACCTCCAATTCCTTGGCACATCCAGAAGAGAGTGTAGGTGTAGAAGGTTGGGTCTTTCAGCAGGGTCTTGATGATGGGCCAACTGAAAGAGGATTCTGACTTGGTTGGTGCTGTCTTTGGAAGACTGGCAATGATGACTTCTCTCTCACGCTCACTCAGGAAAGTCGCGTCCTGAGGGAAGTTTGGCAAGAAGAACAAACAGTACGCTCCCAACAGGATAGTTGGCAGACCTTCAATGATGAAAAGCCATCTCCAACCGGACAAACCACCTATCTGGTCCATGTAACTAAGACCATATGCGATAATACCGGAAACCATACCAGACAACATACCCATGCCGAAGAAGAAGGCCATTCTGAATGGTATATTACGTGGCTTGTACCAGAAGGTGAAGTGGTATAAGACAGATGTGTAAAACCCGGACTCGGCGAACCCAAGGAAAAACCTCACGGCAACCATGCCGGAGTAGTTCTTAACAGCAGCCTGACACATGGAAATGACACCCCAGGTGATGATGATCCTGGACTGCCACAGCCTTGGGGTAAACCTCTTCATCAAAAGCGTGATCAAGGGCTCGAACAGCAGGTATGGGTAGTAAAATGCTGAAATACACCATGCCCACTGGCCAGAAGTGAGGTTTCCAAGCTCTTGCTTGATACCATGACCTTGTTCCAAGTTCATGATGGCAGAATTGGAAATATTGGCCTTGTTAATCATGGTACACATGTACACCAGTGAGTAGACGAGCACCAGTCTGTAGTCAACCTTACGAATGGCCTTAGTGTACTCTGCCTCGGAGTACTTGATTTCACCCACATTGTCGATACTCGACTCTGTGTCTCCCAAGATCTGCTGATCTTCATTGACCTCCTGCTTCTTTTCGTAACTTATGTCTGAACTCATTTTTAAGTATGATAAGATCCAGACTAACTTGGTAGAAGCAGATGGCAAGCTCAACTTTTCCGTCTTCTTGGCAAGGGAACCTTGCTATTTATATCAAACTTTGCCAACTCATATCAAATTTTTGCCAAGGTGACAGCCATATGCGGTCCAAAGGTGTTATACAAAAGAGTTGAATTTTTCATAGCACGGTAACACATCTCCGGAGAAAATGGCCACCAGCGATAAGCGTTAACGAGCATAAAGTGTGGCTTCAGGCATGCCGCACGCCGCACGCCGCACACCTTATTGTGCATCGGACGTGCCAGTGAAGTTCCAGAAGCAGTAGGGTATACCGTTGAGGGACGGGGAGTTACAACCGTAGTCGGAGTGGCTCATAGGCAAATCGCCAAAAAAACCGAACAACCCCAAAACTCCACCAAACCGTTATGCATACGCAACCGATCCATCTGCTTCCAAGCTTGGTTTGGATTAATGTCGCCATTGCAATTGGTTCCATTGATGCATACATTGAAGCTGAGCAACGTGTATCATCTCGGGGTTTTAATACACCTGCATGAACTAGTCTACTATACACGCACAATAAAACTATGGCTAACACATCGGCCGTGCATGTACATATATGCGCACGACAACCCTGAGTGATAAGACGTCATCGCCCAACCTTTGCAATGCGTGGGGTACCCTTTCTTCTGCGAGGAAGGAACCTGTGTCAGTTTGAGTTTGATGAAGATGTTCACCATAAATCCAAAAAAAACCCCACTTCCACCTTTCAAATTTGATCCACATAGTATGGCAAAATGGGCTTTGAAATGATTTTTTTAACTCCACAACGGTTCGATAACAGCTATGGCGCGGGGAGTAAATATTTCATATAGAGGCGAAGCAGTTCCGTACCTTTAATTGTGTGGTTGCGGGCCACAGTTCGCAAGAGGTACATGAGATTGTACAGTGTGCATTCAAGGGTGCCACAGTTATCAGTATGCAGTGGGGTGCAGAGAAACACATTGTGAAGAGAGGGAGAAGCAACGTCATGAGATGATTCACATATACTGATTGGGTAGAGGATCGCGACCCCATGTACTTCACCCCGCGGGAGAATGAAAAGGACAGACGGAGTCAGAAAAAAAAAAGTGTTACACTCATATGATTTCTGAGAGTAGGGTCCCAGGTCAGTGGATATGGAAGGTGTGGCATCTCGGAAATGGGACCATGCTGAGGTGTGATCGCAGGTGATGGTTCCGTATATATAGGTGGTTGGGTGTTCTGGCGGCCAATATAATCTTTGTATTGTAACGCACACATACACATACGGAGAAAGAGAGAGTGTCGGAATACCATATCGTATTTACTCAAAAATGCCAACAGAAGTTGAAGACATCCCACAGTGGGTACCACCCACCCACACCAAGTTTGACCTGGACTGGGCTGACCTCACGGTCATCGACCTGAGCAAGTTTGACGAACCAGGTGGGAAACAAGAGCTTGCCAAGCAGCTCAGCGAAGGTATTCAGAAGGATGGTTTCTGGGCCGTTGTTGGCACTGGAATCCCACAAAACGAGGTGTACAGACAATTTGCCCTTGGAAACCATTTCTTCGATGACTACACCTTGGAGGACAAGTGTGCACAGGAAGTTGATTTCCCCAACGGGAACTACTTTGGATACAAGCGTGCGTTCAACAAGAAGGTGTTTGGAACCGATGTGAAAGAAAATGTCGAGACATTCAACATGCCAAAGTTCACCAAGGAAGGCCACTTTGACAGTTACTACAAGCAGTCGTTTGTGAAGAAATACCGTGCGGAGCTTGAGGACTTCTCGAGAAAGTCATACGATGTTGCCAGAAAGCTCTTTGTCCTATTTGCAATCATCTTGGAGCTGGACGAGAACTACTTTGCTGACAGACACCAGTACGATGATCCGAGTGATGACCATCTCAGGTACATGAAGTACCACGTGAGACCTGAAGAGGATGACAAGCAGATCGAGAACACCTGGGCCAGGGCCCATACCGACTTTGGAAGTCTGACTTTGCTCTACAACCAGAGAGTATGTGGGCTGCAACTCAAGCTGAAGAACGGCGACTGGAAGTACGTGAGACCAGTTGAAGGCGGCATCATCTGCAACATTGGCGATACTCTCTCTTTCTGGAGTGGTGGTTACTTTAGATCCACCATCCACAGGGTTGTGCGTCCACCACCTGACCAGCTGAATGCCGCACGTATTGGTCTCTTTTACTTTGTACGTCCAGGTGACAAGGCAAAGATTGAGGTCGCAGACTCTCCTCTGCTGCGCAGACTGGGTCTCTATAAGGACGTGAAGCCTGTCACTGGAACAGACTATGTGCGCCAGAGAGTCAAGAACTACCATGACACAACCTCATATGAGAAGAGGGCTGGTGAGAAGTTCAAGGTTGGTGAGTTTGAGATTGAGGATGGCTACGAATAATTCAATCCAATTGTTGATGGTTGGGCAATTTATGTCTTAAGATACGAAATATTAGATAAAAAAAAAAGAAATAAATAAACACGCACTGGATGTGATACATTAACTATATTCATAACTACACGCATAGACGAGAGCCTCTCTAACGCATAACCGTGCCGGTGCGTCTCTCTTTCCCCGCCTCAGCCCTGTTCCATCCGTCCACATGCAGACAGTCTGTGAACGGAGCCCGCTAGGAGGATGGAGAGGGTGTTTATCTGTTGAATGATGAACCACCAAGTTCTTTTAACATAACGAATTTCCTCTTGTTGAAGCATTTGTAGATTTACTTGGTCATTTCTTTAGAGTTTCAGCACTGTTATATACACCCACCTCATATGGCCATGTCGCTCACAAGACCACTTCGGCTGCTGCTCCTGGGGGCTCCGGGAGCAGGCAAGGGGACTCAAACAAGCCGTCTTCTCAAGGCATTGCCGCAAATAGAGGCGATTTCCTCGGGAGTTCTGCTGAGGAGAGAGATCACCAACAAGTCTGAGGTGGGGAAGACGGCTGATGGATACATCAGCGCAGGCAAACTGATGCCGGATCAGCTGATGGTTGATCTCATCACAGGAGAGCTAGCAGCCAAGGGTTGGCAAAACGCAACTTCGTCATGGCTGCTCGATGGATTTCCCAGAACGCTTGCACAGGCAGTTGCTCTTGACCACACACTTGAACAGACAAGCTCGGAAATCAACTGCGTAGTTGAATTGGACGTGCCGTTTGATGTAATCCTGGAGAGGATAGAGAGCCGTTGGGTGGTAAGTATAGTCTGTAGTGGGCCAACAGTAGTAGTGATAACGACTAACACATTATTTTTCCTCTCAAGCATATTCCGTCTGGAAGAGTGTATAATCTATCGTACAACCCACCCAAAGTGGCTGGGATAGACGACGTCACCGGTGAGCCGCTCTCCAAGAGATCGGACGACAATGCAGAGGTTTTCAAAAAGAGACTAGACAGCTACAAAAGTGCCATCGATCCCTTGAAGGAGTTTTATCTGAAGAAGGGCGTATTATCGACTGTCCAAGGTGACACCTCCGATATTATTTTCCCCAAGTTGCGTGAGCTGATATTGGGCAAGTTTGCATCTTAGTGTATCCTTATGGGTGGGGTACCTTCTACACAAGATTCATACTGGTTATGATTCATAATGGTTATGGAAGCATTCAATGTATTATGAAACATTTTCAATTCATATAGTATCAGAAGAATAAAGTTTCTCTCTCAATCATGACGAAAAAACATCACCCTCGCAAAGATATATATATTTCACCATAAAATGCCCACCAAAAATCATTTCCAATATTCCACATCACAGTCCTGCCCTGCACGTTATAGTGCGCAAAAATCCGAAAAAGGATGCTGTCACGGCTTGTTGTCGGAAGTGTTTGAGTCCTGATTCTTGTCTTGTTGTTTCTTACAGTTGAGGTGTCCGGTTCGATTCCTGCGGTCGGAGCACAGTGGCTACGAGTAGTCTAGCTGCCTGTTCCAGCAATGAGTAGTGTCATCACTGAAGGGGAGCAATCCAGCACAGTTCACTACCCGTGGCGAAGGCGACCTGGACGGCATCTCGCTGGTTTCTTCGGATGCGGCAATGGCAGGCAAGAGTCTTCAGAGGCGACCGATTTTTTTGTTTATACTTAGACTCGACAGAGAGGATTGAGTTTTTCTAAAACGGAGTGTATTTTTTTATATTTACTTGGGAGGTGAAAATATTTTTTTGGTGAATTGTAGTCATCACCTGCTTACAATTGTAGTCATCTCCTCATTAACTTAGGATCGTTCATTTAAGGAGATGCTCTCCCGTCATTGCTATTAAATACCCATCAGCTCTGCCTCCTCCTCCGCTGTCATCTTGAGATCATCCTCGTTCAGGTCATCGAGATCCATGTCGTCCAAATCATCCATCTGGTAAGCCTGCTGCTCCTTCTGGAAAGCCACCAGCTGCTCAATGTTCCACACAGACACTCCTTCCTGGTCCTTTGGATTGGCAGGCTGTGCCAGCGTACGCAAAAATTTCTTGGCCGACGCAATGGCCATATCCGTCGAGAGATTTGTGTCGGCATCCAAGAGAGCCTGGCCAATCCATTTGGGGAGCTGGTTCTTCTTCCTTGCAAATCTTCGATCTGCCAACACCATGATTCCATAGTCGTCTTTACCTCTCAACACTCTTCCCAGACACTGAGCTGCATGCCTCATGGCATCAAAAGAGAGAAAGTCATTCTCCTTGATCTGGAAATGATCGCGCAAAAACTCCAGCCTGGCCTTGAGAATACGCGACTCCGTGTACTGGAATGGAATACCTATCATGAGCACCGTTCTGCCGTAATGGTGGTCGAAATCAATGCCTTCAGACACCTTTCCACGAGCCACAGACAACAGCACCGCACCACGGCCATTCGAACATGCCTTGCGGTAAGTCTCCAGAGCCAGCGACGTTTCCTGGGCATCTGGGGTTTCCACCAAAATCAGCTTGTACTTCCACACCTCATCGAGAATACCCATGTTCTGCCACATGGAGATGATACTCTCCATGTACAGATATGACGGGAAGAACACAACCATACCATCGGGAGTGACTTTGGAAAACTCAATCAAGAGCGTGCCATAGTTCCTAACGACAGAAGGATCGTTTCTGATCTCAAATCTCGATGAAATGGCAACCTGATCACTTCCCTTCGTGACAATCATCGGAAGGAATGAGCGCCTAGCCAAGGTCATCGTGTACGACTCCTGAACCACAGTCTCAAAATTGAGCATACGGGGATACATGTCGAGAGGAGAAATAGTTCCCGAGGTGATGATCACGGACGAGAACCTGTCAAACACGGGCTTCATGGCTATGGACGCGTCCAAACATGTGAAATGCAAGATAGGGTTCGGCACAGTAGCATTCTCCGTCTCATACGGTTCAAGGATCAGCATGAAACCAGATTCGTATGTGGAAACGAGCGTCGCAAACGTTGCAATGTCTTTGAGGGCTGTGAACTCCTCAATTTCAGTCAACTCCAGAGTTCGCACAAGCAGTGAAAGTCTTTCTGAACAGAACCGAAGCGGCTTCCGCTCTATGAACGTCAGCTGTTTGAGATGCTGCAGAAAAGAGGTGGGCGTCTCTGAGATCACATGCAGCACCTTCATCCTTGCCTTTAGGTACTCTATGAACCTCCTCAAGAATGATATGAAATGCTCTGCTCTTCTGATATTTCCCGGTATTGCCTCATCCAGAAGATCTTCTGGGAGGATGGGGTTGGCCATAAAGAGTTCCTGCTCTCTATCCACCTCTGCCTGTCGTAGGCCCTCAACCAGCTTCTCATACTCGTCTTGTAACTTTTTGCTATCAGTGCGCTTCACCTCCTCCACCGCATGGGCCAGCGACGCCGCACCTTTCGATGCCTTTTTCAACACGTCATCCGTCAGATCCAACGACAGAGACTCGATGCAGACGTTATCAATATTATGGGCCTCATCAAAGATGACGATGGAGTCCTTTGACAACTCTTTGGACACCCGCTCTGCAATCTTAGGATCCAGTAAGTAATGGTAGGAGTAAATGATGATGTTGCAAAAAGGCATCATACGTCTCACCGTGAAATAGGGGCATGTTCCGATCTTCCTACAGTACTTGATGAGAGACTCAAAGGAATACACACCCGCTGGAACGTAGTTGTGCGGATCCATGTCGTTGAGCTGCTCATGGAAGGAACATAGCTGGTCCTCGCTTGCATTCCCAGCCTCAATCTTTGCCTTCAATTGGCCATTGGTCATCCTCCTACACTTTTCATCCACCACTACACCTTTACGCTCCTTGGACGCTACAGGGTGCAGACAGAGGTTCTTTCTGCTCGTGAGACCCAAGCCCCTAAACTCTTCCACGTAACCGAGCTCCTTGGATCTGTAATCCATCAGCGACTGCAGCTCGATAAGCGCCTTCTCGATTTCACTCATGGTACGAGAGCAGTAGACAATCTTTCGGTGCTCAGGATAGTGCATCTGGTACGCCACAGTCAGCGAGAGAAGTGAGATGGTTTTGCCTGTTCCCGAAGGCATCTCCAAGATACAGTTACCTCCCACATCCAGCGTACGCTTTATATCGCACATATAAGCATACTGCTCCGGGTATATACGTGGATATGGGAACAGCACTGGAAGATCATCAATGAAAAACCTGCATTTGTGTTAGTAGCTGAAAGGGCACGACATGCATTCTCCTAACCTGTGCAAGACGAATGACGGACTTACTTCATTGTGTGCAATATACATGGGTAATGACCGCAATTGAGAGAATAATACAGAAATGGGTGGAGTGGATTCTAATCTCTATGATCAATTGGTGCCACACAGATCATTTACATGCAGTGCCTGCAGCAGCTGGGGTTGAAAAGTGGGTGGTACACACAATGCAATTGATTCTCGTATATATGAACATATTATAAGGTAATAATAGAGGGAAGAGACAATTACATAGTCTCATATCGCTGAAAAGTAGACTTCGACTAAAATATGCTATCTCTCATTGGCGGTGCCTCGTGTGTTGTGCTTCGTGGGTTGTGCCGCATGGAGTATGGAGCCTACTGTCATCTGCTGCAAGTAAATATCTAAGAATACACTATATTACAATTACGCCAATTCTTAAGTTAATCCTCCTCCTCTGCACCTTCCTCAACATCCACCTCAAATGTGAGCTCCTTATCCGCATCCACATAAGAATCACACACACACCATAAGCCCAACGAGTGATGCCCAGCCCTGGGCACTGCAAACGACAGCTTGAGCTGCTGAGACTGTTTTGTAATGGTTGTCTTTTTGATGGCGTACAACTCCTTTGTCTTTTGGTTGCCAACCACCACCCACCAGTTCTCGGTCTTTTGCAGTGGGTAACGGGGGGCCACCACGCTGAGGTCCTCAACCTCTTCATCTCTATCGAGCGAGACAATGATATCACAGTTCTCATTCGCCACGATGATCTCCTGGGAGAGCTCATAGGAGATGTCCACGTTGGGGTATTTATTGACAAATGTGGCAACCACGTTGAGTTGACGATCGTCCAACTGCAACACCTCATCTCTTTCATCATCCTCCATCTCCATGATGTTGAACACCGTTTCCACCTGATGCTGCTCGCACCGCTTGAGGATGTCATTTGTGAAGAAAGGAATCTGCTTGAGAGGGTTGTCGGTATCCCAAACGGCCTGGACAATCATCTGCGACAGGTCCATGGCATTCAAGGCGTTGAGGTACCCTTCGCTCGAAACGATGTCAATGCATGCATGGAGAATGGCCAACACCTTTGATAGTATCAGCTTTTGGTCAGCCGCAAGATCTGGCGGGATGCTGAGCCTGCTGAAGTGGGCCTGGAGAAGGACAAATGCCTTGAAAGATGGCGAGGCGTAGTCCACGTTCGACGACTTGACGGGCACTCTATTATAGATCTTCTTGAGGGCATCCTCCTCGTGGTGTCTGATTGGGATGCTCTCGAACTCATACGCAGCAGTAACAATCTCCAACAGGCCCTTGAGACGCGTCTGAGCGGTAAGCGAAAGCACAAACGTCTGCATGGAAATGAAGGAGATACCATAGTAGGCAGCGATCATTGCATTGTTGAGAGGTGTGATCTCCGCTGGTGAATCTTCTTCCTCCTCCTCAACCTGAACGTCTTCGTCTTCAGCATTGAGCTCAATCAGCTTTCCTTCAACAAGGTCGTTAAGGGTGTTTTCAACGAGCTCGGAAAGATACTCCGATAAACCCAAGTGGGAGAAGTCTTTAACGCCGTAAAAAGATGGATTGGCCTGTAATCTCCTGTAGAAAAAGGAAAACGTGAGCCAGTCAATACAATCTTGTCTGCTACTGATGACGCCGCTTGCTATCTCGTTGACAAGGGCATCGTGCAAGAACACATTCAGGTGACTCTCAACGGGGAGCGACTCGCCTAAAAACTTTCTGTAGTAATCTGCCTTCGAAGACGTTGTGAGGATGAGTGCCTTGCACATTGACGACGCAGCAGAAGTGTCACTGCTTGCAGCGCCAGTCATCTCGAGCAGTTCGTGAATAGGGTAGTCGATATATCGATGTTCTCTTCCTTCGTAGAACTGCGTGCTTAGCACAACCACAAGTCCCGCGTTTGGAGCAAAGGTGGCTGTTTCTCTCGAAGCCACCAGGGTCGTGAGGGCGCCGGCATTAAATAATCTCTCCACGATCAGCTGGTCAGAACCCGCCATTCCGTTGTAATACAAACCAACTCCGCTAGACAGCGTTTCCTTTAGTACGGGGTCACTGACTTTGGCTAGGTATGGGTGTATAGACTCCAGTTCTGCTCTCAGCCAAGGGGCATTGTCACTTGAGGCCAGCCCTATGAGTTCCAACGAGACATCCACGCAGTGTCCTCGGCTTGGAACAAACACTATGGATTTTGCTGCTGGTGCAGCTTCCTCTTCCTCATCATCATCGTTCGCCAGAGCATCCTGCTCAGCAACATACTCGTTGATTGCACGATATGTAGGCTTGAGCATGTTGAGGATCATAGAGGCATGATGGTTGATGTTGAACGCCTGCAGTCTGATCTCCAACGGGTTGACTCTCTCTTTTGAGCTGAAGTTGAATATGTTTGCCTTTGGAACACCCAACCATTCTCCAAAGTCTCTGCCGTTTGCCAGACTCGTGGATAACCCGACAATTCTGAGGCCGTTGCTGGTCTGAGTGGAGATGAAGCGCATACGCGCAATGATCACCTCATAGGTAGTGCCCATCTGGCCGTTTCCAACACTGTGGCAGTCGTCCGCAATGAATAAGTCGACGGCACGGATGTTCTTCCTCTGCCTCCACCTCCTTGACAGGAGGTCATACTGTTCTGGGGTAGCCAAGAGCAGATGAGAAGAAGCCAACAGACTTAGATCACGAGAGAGCTCACCAGTGAGTTTGGAAACAGTTTTGCCCCCTGCAACTGGAGAGAACCGCTTTTTCCAGCTCTTAAACAGGACATCGATTCTCTGCTGACTAGGAGAGATGTAAACGGCCCTTCCCTTGGACTGTTTCCAGTGGTTGAGGAGAGCTAGCTCGGCACATGCTGTCTTACCAGCGCCTTTAGAAGCACCAACCAGCACATTATCGTTACCGTTGTAGAGCGCCTGAAATGCCTGTGTTTGAAAGGCGTTGAAGTACTCAAACTCAAACACATCCACAAAGTCCTGCACTTGAAGATCGGACACAGGAACCCTCTGCAAGTTGAGAAGTTCAACTGGAGCAGGGAACTTCTTTGGCACAACCACATCGTTAAACGAAACCGGAATGCGGCACTCGCAGTGCAGCCACCTCTCACTGATGAGTGAGATGAAATAAAAGGGCTGAACGGGATCCGTGATAGGAATTGTGAAGTCCACAACGTGTTCAGTGTTCACGTATTTCGAGTTAACCAGGAAAGTGCTGCTATACAGAATCTTCTCACCGTCAGAGTCCTCCACAAGCAACAAGAAAGACTCTGCAAAGCCATGGATGTCCACATTCCAGTTCCATTGTGGCAGGATCTCGAGCTCGACACGAAGTAGCGAAGGGGTGATGGGTTGGATATGTGAGGTCATAGTGAGCTTCGGGAACTGAGCCACAAGGTCAAACACCAGTTTGCCGTACTTCTCGCTTCTGATGGCCTGGGACATCTCTGCAGGATCCGCAAGCTCAAAGTAATGGGAGAAGGGCATCTGCGAGCCCTCCGTTTTGCGCACCACCTCCAATGGGATACCAGGGAACTGCCTGAACGGAGAATTCGACTGCCAGATTCTCTTCTCAACCATCTTGCATAGGTTGAGCAGAATCTTTGTGAGGGAAGCCCACCTCTTGCGGAGGGCAATCTCGTATATGGCACGTAGAAGACGACCAGCGCTCTGCGTCACATACACCATATCAGCCATGAGTGCAAATCCCTCCAGCCTAAGCCTCGATATGTACGACTGGAGCAACACATTCACCTTGGCCAAAGGATCTTCAGCAGACTCACGGACTGGAATAGGCGCCCTCTCCAAGAGCCTTGTGAGCTCAAGTTTTTCCTCCTGCCTGACAGGAACATATTTGAACTCCTCACTTTGAGAGAAGATCTTAAATATCTCAATGAGGGTTAGATGTGGCTTCAGCTGTTTGTTGTAGCGGTCTACCGAGTTGTAGGAAATGTAGAAATGGGACGCGATGCGTCCTAGTTCTGTAGGAGATGCCATGCCGGTATCAGGATTATACAGGATGAGACCATGCTGCTTCAGAGCGGTGAGAGCACTATGGGCCAAGTCGACCACACGGTTGTTGAACCGCTCTTCATCCATGCTGTAGTCACCACCGACATGATAGATCTCTGGGGACTTCTGCATGCGTACATAAAGGTATGTGTACTTCATCCACTGCACTGCATCCTCC
This sequence comes from Kuraishia piskuri, assembly GCA_030567595.1. Taxonomy (NCBI): domain Eukaryota; kingdom Fungi; phylum Ascomycota; class Pichiomycetes; order Pichiales; family Pichiaceae; genus Kuraishia; species Kuraishia piskuri. Next base: position 354,698 of record JAJLSM010000011.1, read on the forward strand.
AATGATGTCACTGTACCAAGGACGATCTCGGCATTGATACTATCCGACAACTTCGACATCAACTGGGATTCGATCGGTAACTGCTGGTTGAGTACAGCGAGGTAGTACTGCACCTCATCATGGGAGGTGATGATGATACCCTCACCGGTCTTATCATACCTTGGTCTACCGGCTCTTCCCAACATCTGCAAGATGTCCTGAGGAGAGAGCTCTACCCAAGCACCCTTCTCGGGGGAATATACGCTGGTGCCCTTGATGATGACCGTGTGGGCGGGCAGGTTGACACCCCAAGCAAGGGTCGCCGTGGACACCAACACCTGCACGTATCCCTCTGCAAAAAGGTCCTCAGCGGTAGATCTATCGGCTTTCGAGAGTCCGGCATGATGAATGGCAAAACCAGTTGGGATCAAATCCTGCAAGCTGTCGTTCTTGACATTTGCGGCTTCCTGCTTGAGGACTTCCACAGAACCGGCGTCCGACTTGACGATTGCCCCCAGCTTTCCCGACTCCAACAGCTGGTCCCTGATGAGCTTTGCGGTCTTTGCGGTATCTTTACGAGAGTGGACGAAAATAATCACCTGGTGGCCGTTGCCAACACTTTCCAGCACTTTCTCGCAGCACACGTCGTTCATGGCCTGGTATCTCTTGAGTGCTCTCTTCTCAGTTATTCCGATGAACTGTTGAGCAAGAGGGCAGGGACGATATGAGGCATCAAAGTAGAAGAGGCCGTTGTTCACGTCAACATGCAAAAAGGAGGCCACATCTCTGTAGTTGGGAAGTGTTGCCGACAAACCCACCAGACGGACAGGGTCATTGTTGCTGATGAGGTCGTTCCTCAGACTTCTGGAGATGATGCTCTCCAAAACAGGACCTCTTTCATCGTGCAGCAGATGGATCTCATCCACAATGACTAGCTTGACGAGGTTCACGTAGGAGGTGTCGCTCATCTTACGGGTGATCACATCCCACTTTTCAGGGGTGGTGACGATGATCTGGGTGGTGGTGATCTGCTGCTTTGTGAGGTTACTGTCACCGGTGAGCTCGTTCACCACTATGCCATACTGGGACAACCGCCTTCTGAACTCTCTAACCTGCTCCTGCACAAGAGCCTTGAGAGGCGCGATGTACACGATCTTGAACGAGTCCAAGTCCAATTTCCCGGTTTTCGCATCCATGAACTTACCCAACGTGCGCAACACCGTGAGCATAGCAACGTTGGTCTTACCAGCACCAGTAGGAGCACACAGCAAAATGTTCTCATCTTGGTTAAATGCAACGGGGTAGACATGCGACTGCACCCTGTTCAGCGTTGAGGTCTCACCCGATGGGAACGCACTCTGAGCCCATTCTGGCAAGTCGGAGATGGGCACCAGCGCGCTGTTTGGATCAGCCTTGGGTGGCTGAGGGGCTGGCACATGGATCTCCTCATAGCTGCTCTTGACCCTCTTGAACGAGCCCTGTGGTAACGATACTTTTGTTGTTGTCATCAGATGTGATCCTTGGTCGAACACAAGTGCTGATAAATGAACCACCTTAGGAAGACGTTTAGTTGGTTGTGTCTCTGGCTCAACCTCTGGCTTTACCTCCACTGGCACCGGCCTGGCACCGGTATCTGTTCTCTGTTTCTTGTGTACATGTTCGTCCAAAGCTTCTTGTGATTGTTGTGCTTGTGCTTCAGTGCGTGTGATCTGTGCGACGAGGTCATCCAAGCCTGTCCGTTTCAGCTCTTCAACGATGACTCGTATCTCATCTTCTGAGGACGAAGACGAGAGCTTGACACCATAATAGATCGTGTTGTAGTTTTTCAACAGTAATTCCACCAACTCAAAATGCTCCACTTCTAGTAGTTCTGTGAGTTTGCTCTCCAGCGCCCTTGTATCAATGGAACCGGCGACAGCATCGCCCAGTAGAGCATATACAGTGTTGGAGGTGAGTGTGTGCTGATAAGAGTCAATGCTGGGAAATGAGGCAGCAATCTTCCTTGTGAGCCAAAAGGCATCGATATCGGATAAGCGGAGAGCGTTGGGCGCGGCCGACGCAGAAGCAGTGGCAGCGGAAGAGATGGAGGCATTGTTGCTCGTAGTGGAGGTGGTTTGGTCTCCATCTATCCTCATGACTGTTTCTGAATCCAAGGCCACCTCGTCTTCATCTGCCTCGTCACCATTGACATCGTTGATGTAAGGGATGTTTTCTTCCGCATCATTTATTTCCTCTTCACCGTCCATTTCATCTTCGTCCACTATGTTATCATTGTCCTTCTCTTCATCCTCCGATTCAAACACCACGGCAACACCATTTTCTGAATCCAAGCCAGTGGTGCCTGCAGCACTCTCTGTGTGGTAGTCGGTAATGCGCTTGCTGAGGTCTAACAGTTCATGGAAAGAGTCATTGGATATGCCGGCTCCCAGTACCTCTTCACACTGCTTCTTCTTATCCAGATCTGTGGTTTCTTCCTGCATCAATGCCTCAAGAAGCATATCTGTCAGTGACCGAACGACATCGTTTGGAGCATCGTTACCGAGCTGGTTGGAAGCCCAAGAAAGCAACTGCTCGAACACAGCAGTGGTTTCGACGGTCTTGGGGAAATACTTTAGACCCTCGATAGCAGCCAAGTCTAGGAGAGTGGCACCACCGCCTCTGGAAGTACCCACGGGTTTCCTAGCTGGATTATGCCTCTGTTCCCGTCGCCTCTGTTCTCTTTTGCTGGGGTCTGTGTCTGTGGAGGTGTGCTGCTGTACCCTTGAGCCCATGTCCTTGACACTGATCTTGCCCACGAGACTTTCAGGGTTGGACGATACATTTTCTCTGGTCCTGTCATCCATGAGACGACGGTTGGCGCGGAGCACCTTGTTTGACATTTCGTCATACTTGTACTGGTTTATGTCTGACATTGTGTTACTTATGCGAATGTGGCTGTGGGGTCAATTGACCCATGCAATATGCAGGTATGTTTGAGGTGTAATTGTGAAGATTAAACGGTGGCGATAACCCAGAAGTGTTCAAAACCTCTCCAATAGGCTGAATCTGACTAATTGTGGTGCCCCTATTAATCGCACCTAGCTGGATCACCTCTTGTTATATATTTAACACCTAGTGAAGATATATTTATGTATATATATGTATCTGTGGTGTATATACACTGTAGTAGCATACAAATTGAAAAATACTAGATGGCCACTCCGGGTAACAAGAGCGGAGCACATACGGTGGAGAGTGCAATGTAAGCTGCTATAGTTTATTTAGTTAGCGATTGGTGGTGTATGAAAAATATACGATGGCACCTCCCAGACAGTATGGGTTTATGGGGTATATGACACGGAGGAAAGGTGGATTTACTGAAACTATATGGAGTCACAGGCGTGGAGTATACCCTAAGAAGGGAGATCTGATACGTTGATGGAGTGTACTGTACTGCAGTGGAGGCACACTAAGTAGGAAAGGAACACACATTCATCATTGCAGAAAGGAAACCTGGGCCTCAACGTGGACTATTAGTAGCGCTGCAACGTGCATGATAAAGTACTATAATGTTTGCGGTTTCTTGGATCAGTAAGCACAAGGGTATGTGAATACAAGGGTATGTGAATACAAGGGTATGTGAATACAAGGGTACGTGAATCTCTCTTAACATCTCCTAGAAGATGAGCTTAGCTTATACCATATAGCAGCTGTACTATGGTAGACCAGCCATGCCAGCTCACGCCCACCTTGCTGGTCGTACACTACCCAGGATATCAGGTAGTGTACAAGGCAAATACCGACATCCCGGTTTGCTCCTCTCACCACAGTCCCCTCCCATCTGCCCTCCGTTGCCGTGTCGCCAAGGCACTAGCACTCCGAAATCTTTGCTCCCGTTGGCTACTCAACAAACGGGATGCTCCTCGCCGGAAAATCTGGCGAGAGTTTGTCGCATTGGGTGTGGTGGGTGGTGGTGTGTAGCTTGTAGGCAGAGTGGTGAAGGGCCGGTGAGGTGGAATTGTGATTTGCGACCCGTGAGCAAAAAAGCAAAGCGAAAAGAGGTATAAGTTGCTGGATTGTTTGTGCTCACAGAATTGACATAACAATCGGAGTTTTGCATTCCTTGTCGATTACTTTGACCATGTTGAGATTTGCATCCCGTCCATTGGCCAAGGCCGCCCAGGCCAAGGCTGTTCTGCCCTTGGCTGCCAGAGGAATGGCTACCGAGGCTGTTGACGTGAGTAGAGATTGGAGAGCTGAAACTGGAGAGTTTCGTTGACTTGGTGTGGCTTTTTTTGTTTTGTTTTGTTTTGTTTTGTTTTGTCCTGTGCCAGTATAATTGGTCGTTCAAAGAGCAGGTGCATTGATTTTGCGGGAATACAACGAGATGCGTTGGTGCAACACCAACACCGACACCACACGCAAGACAATTGAGTACGGGGCGAGGAGCAAGAGACGAGACAAAGAGTTCACACATCGGATTTACATTTGATTCACCTGGAGTTGAATGCGTAGAGTTACTCCGCTGCTGCTGCAGCCCAACTCCGTCGGAGTTTGCAAAACATAAACCACCGTCAACACGAGCATTTGCCAGCACAGATTCACTAACATTGTTTTCTTTTATAGACTGTCACCATTGACCTTCCATCTTCCTCCTTCGAGGCATACATGCTGGATGTTCCTTCCCTCTCGTTTGAGACCGAGAAGAGCACCCTTCTCCAGATGTACAAGGACATGATCATCATCAGACGTATGGAGATGGCTGCCGATGCCCTCTACAAGGCCAAGAAGATCAGAGGTTTTTGCCACTTGTCGATTGGTCAGGAGGCCATTGCCGTTGGTATCGAGAATGCCATCAACGAGAAGGACAGTGTCATCACCTCTTACAGATGTCACGGTTTCACCTACATGAGAGGATCTCCAGTCAAGGAGATTCTCGGTGAGCTCATGGGAAGAAGATGCGGTGTCTCTTACGGTAAGGGTGGATCCATGCACATGTTCACCAACGGTTTCTACGGTGGTAACGGTATTGTGGGTGCCCAGGTTCCTCTCGGTGCCGGTCTTGCCTTTGCCCACAAGTACCAGGGCGAGAAGAACGCAACCTTCAACCTCTATGGTGACGGTGCTTCCAACCAGGGCCAGGTCTTTGAGGCCTACAACATGGCCAAGCTCTGGGATCTCCCATGTATCTTTGCCTGTGAGAACAACAAGTACGGTATGGGTACCTCTGCCTCCAGAAGTTCTGCCATGACTGAGTACTACAAGAGAGGTCAGTACATCCCAGGTCTCAAGGTCAACGGTATGGATGTCCTTGCCTGTTACCAGGCCTCCAAGTTCGCCAAGGACTGGGCCATCAGCGGCAATGGCCCACTGGTGCTCGAGTACGAGACCTACCGTTACGGTGGTCACTCCATGTCTGACCCAGGTACCACCTACCGTACCAGAGACGAGGTGCAGAACATGCGTTCCAGAAACGATCCAATTGCCGGTCTCAAGATGCGTCTTTTGGAGCTCAATATCGCCACCGAGGAGGAGATCAAGGCTTACGACAAGGCCGCTAGAAAGTATGTTGACGAGCAGGTCAAGGAGGCCGAGGACAGCCCTGCCCCAGAGGCCAAGATGGACATCCTCTTTGAGGACGTTTACGTCCCAGGCTCCGAGATCCCAGTTCTCAGAGGTAGAATCAGTGACGACTCTTGGAGTTTCGAGAAGGGTACCTTTGCCAACGCTTAAGCGAGAGAACGGGACTTTCTTCTAATGAAATATTAATATATGTTATATAGGATACGCAAATGGTTTAGATTAATAAAGCTCAAAATGTCCACACAAAAAAAAATTGCTTGCTTGCAACACTTGCAATCGCAACTTGCACCGAGCTTATATACAACTGCGTAAGCTGCTACACATACCTCATATGCTCTTTGTATGCCTCTCCTTCCACTACCCCTGGCCGCTACGCAGTGACGTCTTTTAGCCTGCCTGCAATGCGCCTCCAGGTCGATCCCTTCCCTTTACGGCACACGCTCAGCTGGGCCGTTTGCCTTCTAATGCACGTCCCCTGTTCGCCCTGCAGACGAAGGGCTATGGGGCTCTCATCTGAAACAATTCTGAGACAGGGCCCAGTGCAATGCCAAGGCAGACCGATCCTGGGAAAAAGCGCAAAATCGGCGCGCAATCTACAAAAATGATTCCCACGCTCGGGGTATCAGCAAGTGATTTCCTTACGGGTAGCTCAAGATAAAAATTTCCCCTTATGCTTTTCCCCTCGTCTACAGCTGTGGTGTGGCCGTCTTGTAGGTGCTCTGCTGCGCTCTGCTGTACGTTCCTCCCTTCGTGTGCCTGGCCTGCACGTTGTTACAGCTTCGTGCAGCTAGGAGGGTGAACTTTATTCCTCAAGCCAAAGAGTGCAAAAAAGTAGCGAGAGATTAAGCGAGCTGGGGGGAGAGAGTTGGGTGGGTTTATCTCTTTTTTTTTTTTTTCCCCTCCACTTTGACGTTGCTTGAAATTTCAATTAAACTCCGCCTGGCATATCAGTCAACTCGTTGTAGCCTCCAGATCGGTCAATTCCCCACTTTTATGGCTGCCTCCACTCCCGACATCACATGCCAGTGTAAAACACCATCTACGTGGTTCCCAGCACCCCTACACATCCAACGATGTCGCCAGAGAAGGATGGCAAGTGGTACAAGCTCTCTTCCTCGACCCCCAGGAGTACCCCACATAAGAAGAAAACCCCTCAGATATCACCGGGAAACCTCCTGGATACAGAGACCCTCTATCTCTTGACCAACTCCATACCCCCACAGCCGAAGCAGAAGGGACCCCAACGCCCACCACCTCCACAGTCACGACAGCCTACCACCACACGAACACAGCAAACCAACCATGGCTCGGCAAGGAGGCAGCTGGCGCATGAACCTTCCAGAGACCTTCACGTCGACCCCAATCCAAATGCTGACCACCCACCAACATCAAAGAGCTCGCTGCTGCCACCCGTTTCGCTGCGTCTGCGGGAGCACGCCCCACCATATTCCGTAAACCCACCGCTGAAATCGGTGAGATCACCTCCGAGAATATCTCCTCATAGCTCAGCAGGGCATGATCTTTCCTCTCCACCATCTTCGGATGAGGCTTTTGGCAGGGGCCCCAGGGTCATCGAGAGCCCGTTGCGGTCTCTGCCATCTATTGGAGCCTTTTCCTACCGCAATTCACCAAGAGTCAAAAGAACATTGGTGAATGAGGCATGCGCCTTTTGTGACGAGCCTCTGGAAAATACAATCTCAGACGTTTCAGATATCGGCTTTGGCTTTTCAGAGGTTGAAAAGATACTAGAGCTCCAATGTGGAGACTCCGTTCACGAGCACTGCTTGGGGGTATCGATGGGTTTTGCAGAAGGAGATGAGGAAATACGAGAAGAAGAAGAAGAAGATGTTGATGATGAACATGAGGGGGAAAGATCAGCCGGCATAGAGAATACCCCTTCCACATCACTACTGGATTGTTTTCCCAAATGCCCCAGGTGCCATAAAAGGGCGGTGCCCACAGATGGGGCGATGGCGGATCAGATGGTTGCTGTACAATTGGAATCTTCTCGAAACCAGTTTGCAACTCCTCAGATGACCGAATCAACACAGGGTGATTCAAGCGGTGAGCGGAGAAGCTCATCAGCCACACTCCAGGCATTGGGTTCAACGCTAGAGGCGAGCTCAAGCTCGTTTTCTACGCCTATTCCTCATAGTGATAGCTCCTTTGGAACCACGCCTGTGCGATTCCCCTCAAGAACAGATTCACCACTTGATGCGCGTAAGCTCGGGAGAAAGAACGGAAGGAACCGTAGCGATCTCTCCATTGAGGTGCCTGACTATACAAACAGACACACTTCCGGCTCTTCATACAAGGCACAGACCTCGTTTGCACCAACCCACAAGAAGAAGACCAGTCGAGGCTCATCGATCTCTGCAGTTTCATCAATCATATCATCCGTGGCAAAGTCACCAACACCCTCTCCCACCTCTACCGTGAACACGTTTTCCACGTATGGGACAACCAACATGGGTAACACGCGGGCGTCATGGAATATAGGAATCCCACTCTCCCTCTTGAGGTCCCAGTTTGCCTCTCGCCTCGGAGCGTTATGTGCACGTGGTAATCCAGTGAAAGGCTCACCAATGCCTGCTCGTATCGATCCCGTTCTACTCTCCAAGTGTGGCAAGTTGAGGTTAGCAGATTCACTGCTCATATCCGAAGATGGAGAGTCGTGGACCGTTTGTGAGTGCTATCTGTATTCTTCAATGCTGTTTGTTGTGGCCTTGGACACACTTGACTTTTATTCCATGGACTTGGTGACACCCAATTCACCAGGTATGGGATCGTATCATCTCCACGGTTGTTTCTCCATCTCAACCCCCCAGCAATCGGTGATAAGAATAGCAAATGCAAACCTTGTAATCTATATGAGTGGGGAATCAGCCTCTGTGGTTGAGAAATGGGGTGCCGCACTTAGCGACATGGAGTTAGAGTTTCCCAGTGACCTCGTGACGTCCACCATCGAGTTCAATTCAACAGAACAACAACCCAGAGATACTGCAAGAGTTTCACTTTCGACTATCAGTATCCCTACATCTTCTCCATCGACGCAAAGAGACGATGAGCTTGATTCATCTCCAAGACAACTTCCGCTCCCTAAAATGACTGTGCCAAACGGCATTGGGATAGCAACAGATACCCCAACCACCATAATATTCCACCTCGCTGTGAAGGTGCCATCAGAGCACATCATTTCAAGGTGCAAAGCCATTCTCCGAGCTCTAACCCTCATCAAGATCCGCATTTTCCTCGTGTGCACAGACACCTCTCCCGTCACACATCTCTCAACGGTCAAAGTGTCCCAGTACATACCCAAGCATAAACGGCAACGGAGAGAGAGGCTGATCTCAAAGTCCCTGGACGAGTTTCAGTCATGTTTGTCCGCCAACAATGCGACCCAATCTGCCGAACATTTGACGTTGCAGGAGGCTGTGGTTGATCTCCTGAATGGTAAGGTCACCACTGATCCAATACGGCACAACGAGGTGTGCTTTGTGTCAGTGAGCTCACTTCCATTGTGTGAACTCCAGAGTCGTTTCTCGCTGAACACCTCATTGATTGAAGTTGGTGTACCTGAAGTTTCAGGACATGGAGTGATATCAGCAAGATCGTGGGATCTGACGATGGAGACAATATGCAGTGCTCTACACCTCGAATTTGATGACAGCGATTTTGAGGACTCCAGTTCTGAGGAAGGCGAGCAAAGCCAAGGTTCCGACGAGGATATGGAACTAGTTGCACAGAGCCCAAAGGCACCTGTATCACTATCAGATGGATCACAGTCCGTACAACATCATTCGAAAGGGTTGAGGGGCCCCACATTCACAAAACCCCTTCAGGCTGCGGCTCCAAAGACCTTTTTTGTCAACAGGAGATTTTTGAACGAGAAAAAGGACGACTACACAACAGGAAGCGATGCAGAAAGTGACTCCGATGGAGAGGTGATCTCTGAGGTACTCCACAACTTTTCACCTCAGGTACCTCCGAAGGAGGTTGAGCATAGATCTCAACTGGGTGGTGTGGTCGATGAAGGACAGCACTCCCTGAGATGGAGCAGTTTATTTTTAGATATCCAGGAAGCTCTTGAGAACACGAAGAAGCTCAGCCTTTGAATATAGCGTTTAGGTGCATCCTATCAATATGAAGAGTAATGAATTAATGTAAAGATCAATGCAAAAGAAAACATGCTATATGCTAATGCTATACCCCACCAATAACTTTCGAAAACCTTTCAAACTCGGCAAATATCTTCGTCACCCATAGGTCCTTCTCCTGCCTGGAGCGAGCCTTAAACACCATGCTGTTTGAGGTGATCCCCAACTTTGCTGCCGATCTTATCCGTCCCTGCTGCTTCGTGTTCACCTTCTGTGCACTTGTGCCCTCTTTGACTGTGGTTGCCTTACGGATCATATGCGGAGCAGCGGAATGCTGGTATCCACTATTGAGCTTCATCATGGGACGTTTGGAGCCAAACCACAAAGTAAAGCACCGGGACGTTTCCTGCTCAGATGATGTCCAGCCGTCTGGGTAGAGCCTCGGAAGAGAGTCCTGCGTCGGAACTGTCTGGTAGATGCCACGATCGGAGTGCGAAAGAAGATCAAGCGAGGTGAGAGTTCCAGAATATAGATAGCAGCTCTTGAGTGGGATGGTGAGATACTTGCGATAGATTGGGGCGGATGGACTCGAGCTCCTGCGAAGAGCATACAGCACGAGAATACCAGGGAGGAGGATGGTATAGAACTTTTGGAACGTTGAGTGCTTATGCTTTTTTCTATAGAGCTCGCCTGCCATGATCACACATCTTGTGAATGCATAACCGCTTATATTATGGATAGATGGGTCGATGACTCCCTTTGAGCTCTCCCATTTAGGGGCGTACTCGCTTATGACGGACTCTGAGTACTCATGCAGATTGAGAGCCTCCATGTTTTTCCTTTTGATGGCCATCATTCGCCTGATATCATCCTGTTTCCGTGCCTTCCAGTAGATGCACAAAAAATCGAGCCTTGTGAGCCACATATCACGAGCATTACTATCGCTGGCCACTAAGAGCACAACTGAACCATTCCTCATCACCAGCGAGAGCATACAGTCTTCAAAGTTGGAATGTTCTTTATGGGAGGTTGGAATCCCGAAGGCCAAGGTGAGAGCCAACCTTGCTATACCATTGCGATTGGTCCTTTTCTCTACGGCATTCACACTCTCAACATCACAGAGATCGATTATCCCCTCTGCTCGAAGAATCTGTGCGCATCTCCTTTCGATATCCAAGACTGCCGCTCGATCGTACTCTTCAAACTGCGGTCTAGACAGCCCTGGTTTCAGCCACTCTATGTGATTCTGGCTATCTAGGGGGAAAGGGGTGTGATTGTACACATCAGATAGAGTGCTAACAATGTCGGCCAAAGCGGAAACGTCTCTAACGACACCAGTAGGAGAGATGAGCCTATGGTCGGGAAGAGGTGGGATGCCATTCGCAAATTTCGTGAACATCAGCAGATTATCATTTGTGAAGAAATAAGAGAAGTGGAGGCGGGGCTCAGTTGAGAGAAGAACAGATGGCAATGTAAGACCTTCGTCTTCTATCACGCGTACCAAGAAACCCTCTACTGGAACAGGCTCTTTCACTACACCCAGAGGAGTCACTACGCTCCTGGGAGAGTATTCCACCGAACGCAATTGGAGATCATGGGTCTGGTTCATTGCCCACCCACCGTAAATAAGCCTTTTATCATCTTCAAATGCCCATTCAAGTCTATCATAGAATTTCCATGCAAACCCTACTCTACTTCTATCTTCAGATATACGGTTTAGAAGATGGCGCAGCCTGTCTTTGGCGCCATGGTTATGGGTTGTCTGCAGAAGTTTACGAAGAGGGGAGTCAATCAGCGTTACCAGCTTCTCATAGAATGCAAATTTGGGTACGTGGTATCCTTCTTTCAGATAATCCACATACAAATAGTCATCTCGTATCCCATCGTGTAGTGCCTCTATGATATCGTCTCTGCGCAGCTTGATGGTCATGGAGAGATCAATTTCAGGCAGATCAACCTTGATGAATTTGCTGATGATTGAGGTACCGGTAAACTCGCTGAAGAAACTCATCCAAGATATCGCGAGAGACTGCGATTGGCATTGCAGGATATAAAAGTCCAGCCTCGAATCTGATTTCCTAGTTAGCGATATCGTTTTGTCCAGAGTGCTGTACAGGGTCACTATAGACGTCAGTACAGAGAGAGTGAATTCAACCTCAGGCATGGAGTTGTAAATGTCCTGACTGAGGTTGAAAAACTGTAGCCGCAGAGGCTCATCGTAGTTACCCGTAGACCGCACAACAACCACCTTCTCACTCCAGCGTTCAAGAACACGAGTCAAGCATGTCTCTGTAGCGGTGAGAGCCACAGCTGCAGTTTGAGAAACTGCAGATGATTTGACAAGAGTCAACATCTTTGATGCTCTGATGATGGAATCTGGAGGGAACTTTGAAAATAACCTATCTAGTTGCTTGGTCAAGCCCGATTTGAGTGATGTGTTCAACGCTGTTGGTTTAGGAATGGCTTCATCAGATGGCACTTTTTCACCTGGTTTATGACATCCATTGCTTCGAGATGGAGTCAGAGGAGGTTCAGGAATTGGTTCTAGTGTCTCCAGCTGCTTTATCATGCGGCAATTCTTATTGGAAGCTGTATTTTTGCTGAGTTCTGCTGATTCATTTTGGAGTGTGTTTCTCATTCTAGAAGGAACTTCCGCAGGCAAGAAGGAAACTTTCGGATACCGCTGTTGCTCTTCCGAGACAGGTGTGGTGGCTTTTGTTGCTGATTCATTTGTCTTGGGAGAATCTAGAATGTCTTGCGTTGATTGTGGTGTACCAGAAGGAGTGTTTTCGTTATCAGTTTCGGTATCCATTTTGTTGTTATCTGTTAGTGTTTTAGTGGAGTCGGCGGAGTATTTGGATGAGGGTAGTAGTTGTGAAGGCTCAGCTGGAGGATGATGATATACATCAAGAAATGCTGCATCTGGAGCAGTGATATATGAGACATGTGATGAATTCACCTCATTTTGAGATGATCTAATGGATTCCCGTTCAACATGCTGTTGTCTATTATTATGCATTAATGGTAGGTGTGGTGCACTCGTGATTGCATTCGGCGGCTGGAGATGTTCTGTGGTGTCACTTTTCATAGGAATTGATAGCTCAGGAAGCCCCGTAGATATCCTCTTTATAAGTACGCCATCATATTTATTTGCTGCAGGCTCAGCTTCAGTATGGGCCATTGGTGATTCTTCCTCGTCCGAAATATCATCATCATCATCATCATCAGATACCAGTGTCTCCAGGACGATTTCTCGTATGGGAGCCAATTCCGAAAGGTCGGTCTCCATTTTATGCTGTGTGTTGAAAAAAGCCGACATGATGACTTCTGCCCTTTTCGAGAGCCTGTTGCGTGCTAGGGCTTTGAGTCGCTTCCTCCATCCTGGTTTGTTGTTGAGCAACCATATGGGTGGTATGGAGCCTATGAGGTCCACCCTTGAACTGTCATGAATCTCCTGTGGGGTGCAATATGAGAGCCTAAGCGCTGTGAAGGAGGACCTTGGGATGACTATTCGGCGATGAGAGTCTGGATCTGGAGATGTATCACCAGACATATTCCATCATCGTAAGGTGCGTTTATAGGTTGGAGGCCTAGATTAATGCATATGGCAATAAACAGATGCAAAGGAACCCACTTAACATGGAGAAGAAATCAATCAGCCAAAGGAACTGATGACAAGACTTTCAATGGACCTCCTCTAGCATTGACCCCACAAAGATGATGATGATGCCTTATCAGGCTTATCGGCCAGGCACCTAAACGCATCTCCGTCTCGGAAATCCTCTGCATGGCATCGCGCGGGACACTGAGCCATATGCCTCCGATTCTGGACTCACACACGACCAGGTCGCTGCTCAACCAGATCGATCTCTCCAGCATGGCGCGCCAGCATGCAGCACAGGAGTGAAAATAATTTTTCGCCCTTGGATGATGCAATGCCGGCAAGGGAGTCTCGAATGTGCCGAACGAGCCGGGAGGCCATCGTCCAGGATGGGGGTGATGAGATGCATGAGGTTTGGGCCAAGGAGACACGACCACGCAGCCAGATCGAGCAAGAACACCGAGAGGTGCATAAGTGAATAGGTAAATGCTAGCGGTATAGCCTTGAGCCAGTCTTAAGGACGAGAGAAAGGAGACATTAGGAAAATGACGGCAACAACATTCCAAGAGAATCACACAGCTCAGCCAGCTCAGCCAGCTTGTGTTTTTTTATTGAATCCGGTGAAAATTATGACAAAGGGTTCCAAAAGCGCTCAGCGAATACAATAATTATACCATCGCCGAGATGTGCCGAGATAATATTGGCATGACGTGCCATAGACCGACAATCAATCCTCCGCCGCGTTCATAAGACATTCCTCGTGACATTTCTTGCCAGATTTCTTGTTCGGACACAAATATTATTAGCACCAGACACTTGTTGTTCATCACTGCAGTGCGATTTTTTTATTAAGATCCCCTGTCTATGAATCTTCTCTCCCCTCCCCACCCTTCTCCCCCACCCCTTTCTTCATCTGCAACTAAATGCCTCTTATCCCCGGCCCACGGTTTGCAGCCCCTCTCGTACTCCCTTCTGTCTCCCTTTGTCGCTCTCTGCCCGGCCTTACTCTCCTATGATCCCGCCCATCCCTCTCTACGCTTCTCCCCCTACGCTCCCCCTTCCGTACTAGCTGACGCAGAGTCTGTCATCTCCTACGCGCATTACTAACGGTCTTCCCGTACGGCTTCTGGCTGCGAGCGGGAGATGTATGCCTACTCTCTGCAGCTGGGGGGAAAGGGAGCCAGAGGGCCAGAGCGGGAGAGTGGGATCAGCGGCAGGCTATCATTCAAAAAGAACTCTACAACTTGATTAGGGTGGTCCAAGTGTTTGTTGCACCGTTGTTAAGAGTGATCGCAATCTATCTGTGTAATTAGGAGAGCTTCTCTTCACTTGAGAGGAGGTTTACTTTATTCCATTGAGGTTCGTGAACACTTTACGGTGGCTTTTCCTTTTTCGCTTAGCATCTTAAGAGAGAGAGAGGCAGATCGGGCCGAGTGCACTTGCTCAACCACAATTTCCTTCGAAAGAGAGAACTGAACATATACAGTGTGGTGATCTCTCAGTGGATAACAAATATCAATCGATAAGTGTGTGCTCTCTCCTCAGCGTCATATAGACGAGAGCTCGCGCACCTTTTTTTCATCAACCCAGTGTCTTTTGCCATTTGGACTTGCATACCAACACATTCTTGAGGTTTTTTTTGGCAATATCATTTGCCCGACGCAGTATAGAGCACTGGGGCATGCCAAGTGTGTATAACTTGGCATCATCTCACATCTAAAAAAAAACCTATATAGAGTTCTGTTCCATAGCATATATAGTGAGTGATCTTACACACGATGGCCGATCATTCAGCAGATATATCCTCTCCGTTTGAGGATCAAGACGAGTTTAATGACGTGAGTTTCCACGACGCTGACGATGTGGGTGACTTTCAGTTTTCTCCCTCTGGCAAGCCAGGAAATAATGCCAACGGAGCCGGCCGGAACCCCAGCATTCTGAAGAGAAATGGAAGAAACGTCAGCCACAGTGATCACAACGGCAAAAAGAGCGCAAGGATTCAATTCAGCGATTCCTCTTTCCAGAAAGGAGACGAAACACAGACAGGAACTGGCAGATCTTCCGAGGACAGCATAGCCTTTACACCTATCGGCTTACAGAATCCCAGGTTTGAGAGCCTGGCATCCGCCGGTAAGACACAGTTCCAAGATGTCCCAACGTCTCCCTTTGCAGACAACGAGGGGAGCGACGAAAAACTGGAGAGGAATGGCACTGTCATGAAGCGTCATAGATGGGGTACACAGAGAAATAAGCAGGGTAAACCACTGGGGAGGAGTAGGACATTCAAGTGGGGCAGGAGCCAAAGCCTGCGTCGCCCCTTTGGCCATTTCAGCAACACAAACGATATTGCAAGCGACAGCGAAGATGACGATGGAACCAGCCGAAAGGAGCAGTTCAGAAACGTTTACTGGAACCTCCCCTTGCCGGAGAGCATGCTAAACGCCAAGGGAGAGCCCACGGCAGTGTACAGTCGTAATAAAGTGCGCACCACCAAGTACACCCCGCTGTCATTTGTGCCCAAGAACTTGACATTACAATTCAAGAACGTCGCCAACGTGTATTTCCTCACGATGATCATTCTGGGTGCCTTTGAGATCTTTGGTGTGCCCAACCCAGCGCTCAGTGCCGTGCCACTTATTGTCATCGTGGTGATAACAGCTTTCAAGGATGCCCTTGAAGACTCCAGGAGAACGTTTCTCGACTTGGAGATCAACAACCAGAGAACACACATGCTGGAGGGCATTTTCAACCCCAACACACTCACAGACAACGTTTCTCTGTGGAGAAGGATCAAAAAAATGACCAGTAGGATCATGTTCAAAGGTTTCACGTGGGGTAAGTCCACCATGACCAAAGAGGGACGTCTCAAGAGGCAACGCGAAAAGGAGAGAATAGCCATGGGCGGGAATCCCGGCGATATGTCACAGCGGAATTCCTTCGACAGTTTTGACCGAGGCAAATCCTTTGAGCTCAACGACCTTGCCCGTCTCAACCTCGGAAGCGAGGGTTCAGGGTCTTCTACTACCGCTGTGGAAAACCCATTCGAAGAAACTGGTGTCTCCACCGTCAACTCCACACTTGGGTTCGACGGGCATGATGTTGCAGGCCCCAAACCCTTTGTGGGGCGGAGTTCAACTGTTTCCGGTGGTGTCTCATTCAAGCGTGACTACTGGAAGAACATTAAAGTTGGTGACATGGTGCGTGTTTTGAACAACGATGAGATCCCAGCAGATATCCTCATTCTGGCAACGTCGGATGCCGACGGTGCATGTTATGTGGAGACGAAGAACTTGGACGGTGAAACCAACCTCAAGGTGAAGCAGGCTCTCAAGTGTTCAAGTGCTTATATCAAGAGATCGGGCGATTTGGCAAAGACTAAGTTCTGGGTGGAGAGCGAAGGCCCTCACCCAAATCTCTACTCTTACCAAGGTAATCTGAAGTACTATGTGGACGGAGATGAGGACTCAAAGGAGATTTCCAACGAGCCTTGCACGATCAACAACATGCTGCTCAGAGGGTGTTCGCTACGAAACACAAAGTGGGCAGTTGGAATTGTCATGTTCACCGGTGATGACACCAAGATCATGCTCAATGCTGGTGTCACCCCCACCAAGAGATCGCGCATCACCAGGGAGCTCAACCTGAGTGTTATCCTCAACTTCTTGCTGCTCTTCATTCTTTGTTTTGTCAGTGGTTTAGCCAACGGTATATATTACCGTAGGGACAACACAAGCAGAACGTACTTTGAGTTTGGCACAATTGCAAACTCGCCTGCTGCAAACGGTATCGTTGGGTTCTTCGTGGCTGTGATTCTGTACCAGTCTCTCGTGCCTATCTCGCTGTATATTTCCATCGAGATCATCAAGACGGCTCAAGCCTACTTCATTTACTCCGACGTCCAGATGTACTACGAGCGTTTGGACTACCCTTGCACGCCCAAGTCGTGGAACATCTCCGATGACCTTGGTCAGATTGAGTACATCTTTTCCGATAAAACAGGCACCTTGACGCAGAATGTCATGGAGTTCAAGAAGTGTACGGTCAATGGAGTATCGTATGGACGCGCCTACACAGAGGCATATGCCGGTATCCGCAAGAGACAAGGAATCGATGTCGACGAGGAGTCTGCTCGTGAGAAACGCGAGATCGATAGCGACAAGTTTGACATGTATCAGGACTTGCTTTCGATAAGTAACAATGACCAGCTGGACCTCGAGGAGCTCACGTTTGTCTCCAAGGAGTATGTACGTGACCTAAAAGGAGGTGCAGGCGATGAGCAGAGAAAGGCCAATGAGCACTTCATGCTGGCCCTGGCCCTGTGTCACTCTGTTCTGACAGAGGAGAGCGACAAGGTTCCCGGAAAGCTGGTGTTGAAGGCACAATCGCCAGATGAGGCCGCTCTTGTGGGGACCGCAAGAGACCTTGGATTCTCCTTTATTGACAGAACCAAGAAGGGTGTGGTGCTCAACGTCCAAGGACAGGAGAAGGAGTACCAGATCCTCAACATTCTGGAGTTCAACTCCACGAGAAAGAGAATGAGTGCAATTGTTAAAATCCCACCCACCCAACCAGGAGCCGAGCCCACCGCTCTCCTCATCTGTAAGGGTGCTGACTCCATCATATACTCGAGGCTTTCTGATTCGCTCAACTCGGAGGAGTTGCTCTCACAGACGGCCTCACATCTGGAGCAGTTTGCCACTGAGGGTTTGAGAACGCTGTGTGTTGCCGAGAGAGAGCTCACATGGCAACAGTATCTGGACTGGAACAGGCGCCATGAGGTTGCCGCTGCTTCTCTCGTCAAAAGAGAGGATAAGATGGAGGAGGTTGCGGATTCAGTGGAGAGGGAGCTCGTCCTTTTGGGTGGAACTGCCATTGAGGATCGTTTGCAAGACGGTGTGCCAGACTCCATTGCTCTTCTGGCTAATGCAGGCATCAAGCTGTGGGTGCTCACCGGTGACAAGGTGGAAACGGCCATCAACATTGGTTTCTCTTGTAACCTATTGGAACCAGACATGGATCTGTTGGTTCTCAAGACGAGTGGTGAAGATGTCGAGGCCCAGTTCTCGCCTGACGAACTAGCCTCATTACAAGGTGACAACAAGAAATTTGTCGATGCCCTCATCACCAGGTACCTGAGACAACACTTTGATATGGAGGGTTCTGAGGAAGAGCTCGTTGCGGCCAAGAAGGACCACGAGCCCCCAATGGGCGATTTTGCTGTGATCATAGACGGTGATGCACTCAAGCTGGCACTGCAAGACGATACCCAGCGCAAGTTCCTCCTGCTCTGTAAACAATGCAGGGCCGTTCTGTGCTGTAGAGTCTCTCCTGCTCAGAAGGCTGCTGTTGTGAAGATGGTCAAGGATACACTTGACGTGATGACGCTTGCCATTGGTGATGGTTCCAACGATGTGGCCATGATCCAGGCAGCCGATGTGGGTGTTGGCATTGCCGGGGAAGAGGGAAGACAGGCAGTTATGTCGTCTGACTACGCCGTTGGCCAGTTCCGTTACCTTGCCAGGTTGGTGCTTGTCCACGGTAGATGGTCCTACAAACGTCTGTCTGAGATGATCCCCTCCTTCTTCTACAAGAATGTTGTCTTCACCATTGCACTCTTCTGGTACGGTATCTATGATAACTTTGACGGAACATACCTGTTCGAGTACACCTACCTCATGTTCTACAACTTGGCCTTCACCTCGTTGCCCGTTATCTTCATGGGTATCTTTGACCAGGACGTCCCTGATGTTGTCTCGTTACTCGTCCCACAGCTCTACAGAACCGGTATCCTCCGTAGTGAGTGGACAGTCACCAAGTTCTGGTGGTATATGCTTGACGGATTCTACCAGTCAGTCATCTCCTTCTACTATCCTTACTTTCTCTACTACAAGAATGGTGTTGTCACGGCGAATGGGTTGAACCTCGATCACCGTTACCTGGTTGGTGCGCTTGTGGCTTCCATTGCCATCTGTTCCTGCAACCTTTACGTGCTATTCCACCAGTACAGATGGGACTGGCTGTCGTCTTTGTTTGTGTTCCTCTCCATTATGGTTCTCTTTGGATGGACGGGTATATGGTCATCCTCTACGTATTCTGCGGAGTTTTACAAGTCTGCCGCGCAGATGTATGGCACCACTTCATTCTGGGCCACTCTCTTTGTGGGTATCATCACATGCATTCTGCCCAGATTTTCCTATGACTTCTGGCAGAAACTCTACTTCCCAACTGATGTGGATCTCATTAGGGAATGTGTGGCCAGAGGTGATTTCAGACAGTACCCAGAGAAATATGATCCTACTGATCCAGATAGACCAAAGATCTCCCAGTACTCAAGGGAGCATATGTTGGAACAGTCTATCAATGTCAGCACCACCTCGCCCGAGCTAAGAAAGTCCGGAAACTTCAGAGACTCCATTAATGGAACTGCTGGAAACCGTGGCTCTTTTATGGGCAGAGTTTTGAGCTCCGGCCACCGTTCCAATGCCTCGACCCCATATTCGTCCTCCAAGTTCCCCATTACTGGATCAGTTGATACTCTTGCGACTGAAGAGATCGCCATGGATTTCAATCCAGGCGTCACATCAGATGGCAACAGCCGGTACTCCCACCCTTCCTTCACGCTGAAGGAACCCCCATTGGCCGCAACATCTCAAACAGCAGCCGATGTCGATAGAGAGAGAGTAGCCTCTTTGAGAAGAAGTGTTCAAGAACAGAGACGGTCATTAGACGCCACAAGAAGGTCCCTGGATGCAAACAGAAGGATATCGATGGAGAGGGCTAGAAGGGAGGAAAACAGGAGGTGAAGAATAGCAGGCTTTTATATTATAAGGTTCAGCCAAGGATTTTCCATGGCTGATTATATGTACATGTATATCTAGTTTTGATGAAAAAATCCCATCTTTTTCTGTTAAAATAATGTTCAATATCTGTCTTCCTTTTCTGTACCCAGCCACTAAAGGTACCACCGTGTCGTTCAACCTCAGATCTGAAGCGGAAAGATCCTCTCCTTGGCATTGCTTACGAATCCATGATCATAAATATTGGGAAGCTCTTCAACATCCTCAACATGCTCTAACTCATCCCCTAGGCTATACATATCCTCAGAGTATATAACCTCATCAGATAATCTATATAGTTCGTCATCCTGACGGAATACATAGTTGTTTCTATGTCTGTATAATAAACCACAGTTGACTAGGTCCTGTACGTACTCCCATTTCGCCGATTCATTCGTTGTGACACCAAGGTACATGTAATAGACATGCTGACCCAAGAATGCCACACATACCGGGAGGAATATAGAGGACAGTATGAACAATATTCCAGCAACCTCGTTGGCGAACGACGTGGTGGTGATGATCCTCCAGATAAGCTTGACATGGGCGAACCAAGAAAGTGTCTCATCGGAGCCCTCACTCATTGCCGTTGCAACATCACTGAGAAGCCGATAATTCAGTACCATCCCCACAAGCATCATTTCTGCAATGGAGACGAGGTATAGAAGAAACCACCTATAGTTATAGTAACCTACACACGCGTTAAGCCAGATGCAGTGATGGTCAAATAGCATATAGCATTTACCGCATGTCGAGCAGTGTTTGGAGCGTGCCAATTTGGGTGTTTTACATGTGTGGCAGAAGTCTCTGGGGAGCTTGCCGTTAGGCTGTGCCTCTGTTGCTCTGTAATCAAATGCCCTCCCGAAATCAAAAAAGATGATGCCATTATATGGGAACAGTGTCCTCAATAGCTGCATCTTCGACGGCAGGATACCGGTGGTTTCGGATATACTCTGATATCTGGGAAGTAGTTTCGTTATGTCGCCGGGGTCGACGAAAATCGCCAAGAGAAAGGATCCGAAATTGACAACTACACTCGGATACAGAAATAGCCAAGCCTTCCAGTCTATTGCATGTGGTTCCAAACCAAGCTCAGCCCTTTGACTCTCCTCGTGCTCCAGTAGCAGTGGATACACATATCTAAAGAATGCCTGTAGACATCTTCCCATCACAATTACATACAGAACTGGAACCAGCCAACCGTACGATCGCACAGCCGCTTTACTGGTGAAGAGCTTGGACAGTCTGCCCCGCGTGACGTTCCGGTCAAACAGCACCAACGGCCTAATGACATACTTGGGGTAAATGATGTCAGTGAGGATACGACGAATTGTTGCTATTGGTGTGTTGCTTAGATGACGTTAGTACAATCTGTTCAAATTGAATCAAAAACCCTGCATTTCATCGCTTCTTGCTTACCGATACCTAGGCAGATCACCAAACAGGATGATCAACACCGTCCCAAACAGGAGCAAAACCAGTACAATAGCCAACAGCCTCCCATTCATTATACATATTCGGTTCATCCGATATAAATTCACCCACTTGCCCCAGAATTGATTTAGACTTTTCAATGTTCTCTCTCTATTCCTCTTCCCCATCACCTCGCAGCACTCCGCAGGCAAGCGGCTGGCAAATATGCAAGGGCGATGAGTTGCAGGTGCGGTGGGGGCACCGGTGGGGGGACCACCGAGTATTAGCATTAATTTATATATACAATAAATGGTAAGTATGGGTAATCTTCAGCAAGGGTCAAATTATCTATTTGGATGGTTTAAAAACTATCGATATATTCAAGCACTGCCCAACAGTGTCTAGGAGTTGTTCAATAAAATCGAGCGCAAACACGGCAAAATATGTAAGATAAATGAAACTTAACCACAAAATAATAAAGTAATAAAAATTGAAAACCACCAGCTCTGGAGGGAGGCAACATCCTAAAAGCTGGAGATCTACTCCAAAGCTTCATCAATGTTGTCTTCACGGTACATCTGAGCAGAGAGTTGACTCTGCACCACATGTAATTCCTCTGGGTGGTCGTATTGCCATTCCTTGACCTTGTGAGATTGTCCTGAGAGATCCCAGAAGATACCTCTGGCGGATGTGTAGATACCGTGCCTACCCTCCCAAAGAGGGAAAACACACACCATAAAGGCGGTGAAGAACATCCATAAGATTCCAACAACGACCCAACCAGTGAAGAAGCGTTTGGAAAACACGTAGCCCGTGCCGTACATGGGCATAGGCCACAGGATCAAATAGATGAGGGTGAGGATGATGGTGATGATACCAGCAATCTTGGATGCCTTACGGAGCTGTTCAGACTCCTCCTCCATGGCAATAATTCTCCTCTGCTCCTTCACGTCATGTGCATATGATACAACGACAGAGATAACAGGGTCCAACCCATCAGAACCCTTCTCAGAGTCCTTCGCAATGCCTCTCTTCGAAGTTGTTGCATGGATGATCTCCTCAGTCTCATCAACACGCTTGATGGTTCTCAGCTCCGACCAGTTGAAATTGTCTGCACCAAAGGCAAAGGTGAGGATGGGGATGAAGATGATGGGGGAGCAGAGGGCAACGACGTTTCCGATCAGCATGGGGTTATCTTCAAAAGTGTTGAGGTAAGTGACCGAGCCGGTGAGAGCCTTTGTAGAACCCAACCATGAAGCAACGGAAGAGATGACACCCAATATGGGGGAAAAGATGGCTGCAATCCTGTTCTGCTTGCTGGACATGAGAGTCATGGCAGCTGGAAGAACAGCAGAGGAGATAATAACACCCATGAGCTCGTAGAGGTAGCCCATGGAAACACCAGCGTAGAACAAACCAGTGGAGAAACCAGACATGACAAGGCCAAACACGACAACGGCAACGTGAGAAGTGAAGATCAAAGTGGAGCCTGTGGCACGTGGGTTGACGTAGCCCTTATAGATATCGTAGGTGAAGATCGACGAGACGGCAATCAGCTCAGCAGACATGGCAGATGTGACAGCCATGAACACCATAACCAGCGTGGCCACAGCACCACCCTTGCCCATGAGAGCAACAGCAGCATTGGGCAGCACAAGACCGGCAGAAACCTGGTCGGCAGTGAGCCTGTTGGGGTATGTTGGGAAAGATGGATCGCCTTCAAGAGCCAGACATGCGAAGCCCATGGTGGTTGCACACAACCATGGGATGGCAAACCATGCCAGACCTCCGAGAACATAGCCTGGGAGAGCAGAGGCGGGGGAAGATGCAATGGCCTTGTTCCAGTAACCGTTGTCGAGGAAAACAGTTCCGAAGTTTCCAACAATGTTGATCACAAAGAAGATTCCACCGGAACGTGACTTCATAGTAAGGTAGGAACCCTCAGCGTTACCCTCGATTGGGTATTTCTCAGCCAGAGCAGTGATTCTCTCCCACACCTCACCTGGAGAGCCAAGGACATCGTTCGTGGCATAGGTAGTGAATGCAAATGTCAGGATGATGACAACAATGGCAATGGTATGGGCATAGTCTGTGAGGAAAGTGGCTTTGATACCACCAAACAGAGTGTACAAAACCACACCAACTGGCAATAGAAAGCACGCGGCAACAGTATTCATACCGGTGAGGTCATTGATCACAGCAGAACCACCGGTTAGAAGCATGGCAGTGACGAGGATGTTGGTTGCAATTGCAAAGAACATGTATACACCATGAGCTGCAGCTCCGTAACGAACCTTGATGATTTCCAAGTAGGTGTGGGCCTCTGGAGCAAGCTGCTTTGCTTTGATGGCCAAGAACGCAAACAGCACAACTTGCACAGTAGCACCTCCTGCATAGAAGTAGGGACCGGAGATACCATTCTTGTAAGCTTGAGTGGACGATTGAAGAAGAGTAGCTGCCCTATTGATGAAAGTGTTAGAATAATAACCAGCAACCATAAACTTCAGCTCTAGGGAATACTCACCATGTCCACGAGGAGACAACGGCAGCAGCAATGAGCCCAGTCTTCACAGACCGACCAGCAGTTGCGAATTCTTCAGCGGTGATAATTTCCTTCTGGTATCTTCTGAGAACATATGTTGTTGCAATCATACCAAGTGAGAAGACAATTCCAAGTCCCACCACAATGGCGTACCCAGCTCCCTGGGGAAGAGGTGGTTCAGCAGCCATTTTCTGGATTCAGTGTTGTGTTGTAGGTCCTGATTGTTCTACCAAGGGGCCCTTAGCTTTTCGAATTACGACACAACGTTCTATATTTATATTCAGTTGAGCGAAAACAAAACATTACACCTGTGACGAGGCTAAAAACATGAAAAAAAAAACTTTTTCACGTAACAAGGTTATCAATTATGCATAGGTGTTTTACCCAGCATACCCAGGGCTGCTGCTATCTTCTGCAAGGATATGCACCTCCCGCATATCAAGCTTCCAGCCGGGTTGACATGACGTATCAGAGCGCGGTGCTACAACTGATCAAGCCCATTTCGACACTGATAAGCAGGGACGGCATGTCCTCCCTCCCAGCACACCTAGAAACGCCTGCTATGATAAGATAAGGTGCATGAATCTGTTGCTCCCGGCTTAGGGAAAATAAACGGTTGGCTACATGTCGTAGATTGTCAGGTGACAAGGGCCAAACAAAGATCGAGACTTCATGATAGGCTCTCGATTCAAATGTGGATATGTAGTGCTGTCTTGCGCGGTGGACCTGGGGAAGTTGTTACCACCTACCCCTTTTCTCATCTCTGGGGTACCTCGAGACGCTCCAGAAGCGATAGGCTTAGTTTTCAGGATAGCTCAACACTCGAGAGTCTAATGGGGTGTGGTGTAGAGGGGCCAACCTAGTGTAAGATAGTCGATTCATGATAACATAACGTGCATCTCATCCAACGGCCCAATCGCTTCCGCAAAGCGGACCGCTCCATGGTGCGATCTCTTCAATGCCACAGATCATCCTGATCACGGAGAATTGTTTTCACTATCTTTCGCCGTTGATGATAAATATTTTTTTTTCTTCGAATTCTTTTTTTCCATACATGATCGTACATGAAGTGGTGAAAGGAATTTCCACTCTCCTGTCTCCGTTATGCTTGCTGCTGCTGACCCCAGCACCCTTTTGTCTGGTGTTGACGTCTCTCTGCAACCGTTATCCATACATCACCGCCCATCTCAAGTAGTGTGGGCACCACAAAGGCGCGGTGGTGCAGCGGGCCGTCGCAGTCGCCGAATCCACAGCCATGCAGGAATACTTGGCTATTGAGTCGTCCTGAATCCGCTGATGCGTTTCAAGAAGGCTGACGCAAATAAGATAGACCAGGGGTACCTGGTTCCTCTCACACGTCAAGTTAGCCAAATGGCATCAGGTTGCATTGACGCCAAGATGCATTGAAAAAAATATTATAATCAAATTCTCATCTAAGGTACGAGACGTGACTCCCCTTGCGTAGTGGTGACAAGCGCACCTGCGCGACCCAACGATCTGCACTGAGATCTATCTATACCTCGTTGCACGGCATTGATATGCTGATACGCTGGTGATCACACACCCTTTGCTATTACATCTCTTTCTAGTGTCTTGCAACGGCTGGCTAATTAGTGAGAGTGTCACACTAGATAACCCTTGAGGTACGGAAACCCCATCTGGAGAGACAATCGAAGATAGGAGGACTCAAAGCCTTCTTTCGCCGTATCAGTACAGTATAGACTATCTCGAGTCGAGCCACGTTGAGCGAGCAGTTTGTGGGGCACAATTCCCACCAATTACCGTTCCATATGCTCCTGGGCCCTACTCGTCAGTACACGTCCTCACTCAACCTGCTAGCCGTTAGATCACCTTCCATAATGCGAGGCGTGTGATGTAAGGGACACCAGTGCGGTAGGAGGACTCACACCTCATGCATACAAGAGAGAGATCAGGCCAGAAATATCAAGTCGGAACAAGCAGACAGAAGTCTTTATCATTTTCTTGACCAATGATAGGCTAACCCTGATTACTAAGATCAAGTCAACTCTTCACTGGTGGGGTGCTACACCGGCATCTGACAGTGAGACTGAACAAATTGTGGTTGTCACATAGAGAGCAAGCGACATCAATTGCAACTCTAATTCGCTGCGGCCAATGTAGGCCGGGTCAAAAGGTTGTTTTGTGCCAACCATTGACCAATGGACCCCATACAGGCTATGATCTTGGTTCGGAAAGTTGTAGGGCCCAATGTTCAACGAGTGTTATGTAATCGCATCAGTCCTCTGGCCACCTTATTGAAGGCTTCTGGGCTGGAGCCTCGAATCCGTTACTGGATGAGTAAATTACGTACATATATGAGTTCCGAACTACCCATTCAATTTCCGAAAGCATGAAAGCAACCCACTACGGCCTCGTATTCAGATAAACCTTCTGCCAAAAAAAAAACAGACTTGCATCTATGGATATGATTCGAAGAATGAGTTAGGGGCATATCAAAAGGAATGCTACAATTAAGCCTATCTATGTATCCTTAATTCTCCCCTTGAAGCACGCACTTCTCCCCCCTCCCAGGGCAGGGCAGGGCAGGGCCTGGCAATTCACCATCGCTGCTCCCCTTCTCTCAACCGTACATATGCAGATACTATGCAAGGCTCGATATGGCGCCGCTACATACTTTTCCGGACGCCGCTAAGCGGGGTAAGGAATCATTGATGGTATTTCCGATACGCCGTATGAGATCCAGTGGCTCAATGGCTCCATATGCCAATCGCTGGCTTTATCTGAGGATAATGGCATAAACCAAACAGCACTAGACTCGTAGAGGTTGCAAGACTGCCAAGTAAGAACGTATATTGCATGCAGAAACCGGTACGGAAACCGAACCTCGATCGGTGGAGACAATGCACCGTCACAGTCACCTTCACTGCCGTTGCCCGTCTGCCGTGTTTAACTGGCCAGGTTGGCTGGTTGGCATATTCTCGGTCATAGCGGATTGGCTAATCCGCAGTATTGCAAGGGAAGGTCTCAACCGGGTTGATAAGCTTCGGCGAAATTGGAGGGGGCCTAAGACTCTGCGAGGGGATAATAATAGGACGGCAAGCTTAGCCAACCACTTGCAATATGCAATCGAACCTTATTAAATACATGGCCATGTTGCTGATCAATTCGGACCACATCATAATCGCAATCAATATTACACCATCGCTCATAAACAGTAGTTCCCGCGTCTGTTGTGCTATTGGGCACATATTTGCCAAGGCATGATGTAAAAATACAAGCACCACCCTCTCGCAATACCGAGCTACTCAGACTGGCATTGGTGCTGCTTCTCGTGTCCAAGAACGTCAAACCCCACCGCTCATTTAGTTAACTGTGTGGCGGCAGCGCTTTGCGACCGCTGCCTCCTAGCATGGTGCATGGTACATACAAGCCGGTCGGTGCGCAGTATACTGTGTGTTAAACGATCAAGTATACGGACTGCTAAAGCACTTGCATCTATCGACGCACGGCAAGTTGCAACTCCGTGCCGGCAACACAGCCCTGACGCATTGACGCACTGATGGCTGTAGATACCACCAGCATGAGCCAACGGCAGCAGTTGGTATACCACTGGTATCCACCATGGGCCCCGCCTTGACGTCCAAATATTTGACACCACTTTTTACTGTG
This sequence comes from Kuraishia piskuri, assembly GCA_030567595.1. Classification (NCBI taxonomy): domain Eukaryota; kingdom Fungi; phylum Ascomycota; class Pichiomycetes; order Pichiales; family Pichiaceae; genus Kuraishia; species Kuraishia piskuri. Next base: position 382,379 of record JAJLSM010000011.1, read on the forward strand.
CCCTGGCTGATTATAGTTTTGCTGTCACTCTGCATGCTGATCTCTCAAACCTAAAAAAAAAAATCAGACCCTTTCTCCTTGGTTCCTCGTTCGTTCCACATGGTTAAACTCCCCCATGTCCTTTTTTCTCGTCTCCGTAAGTGGCAGCCCAGATAAGCCATCTTCGCACGGCAGCCCATCGATCTCTTTTTTTCACTAAGCATTTGCAGATGCCGAGCGTTACTGCGAAGGCCGCATGTTGCACTAAGGGAAAAAAGTGGGCGGTACCATACTTGGCGACGCACACTATTTACATCCTACAGGCAGCTAGCACCCCCTCTAGGGCCCTGCGGTGTGGACGCCCACGCCGTTAGCTCCCTCACTTTGCATCAATCACTCGACCCACACAGACATACATACATACATACATACATATATACATACATACACACACACTCACTCTCACTCACACATTCATAGGGCGTCGTTGACCGTCTCTCTCCAGTTGGTCGATTGGTGCCCTAGTATTTTTCAGTGCTTTGGTCCCTGAACCTACACCCACTTGCGCCCCGGGTTTGTGACAGGTTGGGGATATTAAGGGTATAAGTTATATATTGGATTTTTCTGATCTCGCGCTGCTTTTCTATTATTCTCTCACTTGGTGCTTTGGCCTCATAGCCTTCCCTCTTCTCTCTCTCTCTCTCTCTCTCTCTCTTCGCTTACACCAGCTTTTGAAGACCCTTACTTGGTTCAACGTCCTAGATTCTGATGCGCTTGCTTATCGTTTGACCGGGATCCTTCACACACCTGCACCCACACCCACATTCACTACTACTGTTCCTGAATTTTCTGTTCAGCAATCAATTCAAGCCATCTTCACCGTTGTGCTTAGCTTGCCCCATATTCTGTCTCTCTTCATCGCATTCACTTTTCACAGATCCTTCGGCTCCCTGCATGAACGCCCAGGGACTGTTTACCCTCAGACCATAGTTATTGCTCCCCCTCACCTATACCTTGCAATGGTAACATCAAAGTGAGTATGGTGTGTCAGCAATTGCTGCGCCCTCCCCCCCCCCTCAATCATGATCCATGTGTTGTCATTGCTGCC
>JAJLSM010000012.1:0-72500 GCA_030567595.1 Kuraishia piskuri
TTCGTTCAACAAGAAAGCGCGAATGGTTTAGTGGTAAAATTCATCGTTGCCATCGATGAGCCCCTGGTTCGATTCCTGGTTCGCGCATTTTTTTTTTGCTTTTTTTTGCGTTTTTCTACACTGGTTACTGTTTTCGTTAGCACTGTACCCTTTTTTTTTATATTATTATTTGTATTCTATTACTGTGTATATCAATTATTAATAGTTCATCGTAAATAGGGAATAGCCATAAAACTGTAGGCTTATATATCACATTACCCATTAAAGACCGTTCGCTCACAGAGCACCTGCATAGTATGCTCATCGGAACGCGCTTTACTCTGGGGTCGCGTGTAGGCTAGACATTAAGAATGGGGAGACATTGATAGAAAGTTTATCGAGCTATCTGTAAAGAGTACTCAAAATTCATATACCTCTACTGCCGTTGCTGTTGATACTTTGAATTGTGACAAAATGGTGAAGGAGGAGGAGGGGTCCAGAAAGGACTCCATTACAGCTGTTGACTATTTGGAGTCACAGCTTCAACTGTATGTAGAGAGCCTTTGGGATGATCTCTCCCGTAAGATATGCAATTCGATTCTGTGGCCTATACTGACAACCCAACTCTGACAGAGAGAGAGAGGCAAGGGAATTGATGCCCTATGATCCAAACGTGTGTACATATACCTTGGGTGATCTCCGTCAGCAGGTGTACGCATGCTTGACTTGTTTGGAGGCCAGTGGCTCCGCCCAGGTTGCTGGCATATGCTATTCATGTTCCGTTCAATGCCACAGTACTCACTCTTTGGTTGAGCTGTTCACCAAAAGAGCATTCACATGTGACTGTGGAACTACGAGGATGAAATCCAACGGTGCATGCTGTCTCAGGACAAGGATGACGAGTTCCAACGGAACGACTCGTAACATACTACAACCTGCTGATGATATACCATCTCTCTCAAATATTTACAACCACAACTATAAGGGCTTGTTCTGCACTTGCGAGAAGGCATATAACCCCATTGAGGAAACAGGGAATATGTTGCAATGTATATTTGGCGAGGTATGTGGTGAGGACTGGTACCACGATGAGTGCCTGATGGGCCTTAAACCGGGTGTTGTGGAGAGGAGGAATCCTAAGAATCACGCTGCAAGACCCAAAGTCGAGGAAGGTTTGAACAGACTGGATAGTTTGGGTGAAGCAGGGCTTGAGGCTGCTGAAGATCATGTTCAAACAGAAAATGGGACGGTGAAACAAGGCGAGAACGCGGCGGGTGTGGATGATCAAGAGGATGAAGAAGATGAAGATCCTCTTCCTCTTCCTGGGTTTCCCAACCTGGATGACTTTGACACGCTGATATGTTGGAGGTGTGTTGACAAGTACAAAGAAGCACTGGAGGAGATCCCAATGAGCATAAGGTTATCCAATGTCTACCATATTGTGTCTTCCTCCTTGGAAGAGAGAGAAATCATAGAAAAAGCGCTGAATGAACCGGTTGCCATCAAGACAGAAAGTGACGAGAAGGTGCTCAAACGGAAACGGGTTGTCACAAATTCTCAAGCGGCTTCTTACTCGATATTCCTCAAAGAAGGCTACAAAGAGGTGTTCCAAAAGATTATAGCAGAAGACTCACCCTCGACGTCTAACCTGGTTGCATTGTTGAAGCGGTTCAGCTTTTTATACTTGGAGGACCCTGTTTATGAACCACCCGAAGATGAGGATGACGATACATCGTCCATTTTTGATCTTGGATCGAGGGCGTTGAGCTCGTTGCCAAGAGAAAAGGCCATCGAGGGAGTTCAGGCCTATGAAATGATAAAAGCAAGACTTACATCATTCCTGAAGCCTTTTGCAGAGGAGGGAAAGGTGGTGACAGAAGAAGAGATACGGTCATTCTTTGCTCAAGTCAAAGACGAAAAGAAGGCGTGAACACACCGCGGAATTTTTTTTGACGAGCATAAGCATAAGGATTTATTTAAACAACAATGTCTGTATGATGAATGGAGTATCCCACACTTTCAAAATATCTTTCGCTTGCTTAAATCCCCACGACTATAGTCTTGATATCAGTATAGTCTTCAATACCATACTTAGAACCTTCTCTACCGAAGCCACTCCAGCCTACACCACCAAATGGTAGGGACGCCTCCGATATCACACCGGTGTTGGCGCCGACCATTCCAACATGGAGTTCCTCTGCCACTCTGAATACTCTACTGTAGTCTTTGGAGAAGAAATAGCCAGCCAGCCCGTATTCGGTGTCATTTGCATATTGCAGAACTTCCTCTTCACTCTTGAACTTAATGAGAGCTGCCAGCGGACCAAAGGTTTCCTCTTTGGCAACCAACATGTCTTGCGTGACATCCGTTAAAACAGTCAGGTCATGGAAGCTTGGGCCCAACTCAGGAACGGCAGAGCCTCCAGTAGCAAGAACCGCTCCTTTATCCAAAGCGTCCTTGATATGGAGCTGTACCTTCTCAAGTGCTTTGCGGTGAATCAGAGGTCCATGTGTGGTTCCAGAGTCGAATCCTTGTCCCAGCTTCATGTCATCCAGTTTTGCAACAAGCTTCGCAGTGAACTCTTCGTATACATCCTCATGGATGTACAACCTGTTGGCACATACACAAGTCTGTCCAGACTGGCGGAATTTGCACACCAACGCAGCCTCAATCGCCTTATCGACATCTGCATCTTCAAACACAATGAATGGGGCATTTCCACCCAACTCAAAAGAAAGTTTCTTGAGTGTGGATGACGACTGACTCATCAGAAGCTTGCCTACGCCTGTAGACCCGGTGAAAGAGACTTTGCTTATCTTGGGATGCTCACAGAACAGCTGACCCACAACTTTGGTGTCTTCATGGGCAACAGGGACGACATTCACCACGCCCTTGGGAATTCCAGCAGCATGTGCTAATTGAGCAAGAGCCAACGCACTCAATGGAGTCTCTGAAGCCGGCTTGATAACAGAGGTGCAACCTGCCGCTAACGCAGCGGCAAGTTTCCTGGTGATCATTGCACTTGGAAAGTTCCAAGGTGTCAGAATTCCCACCACACCAATTGGTTGTCTGATAGTTATGATACGTGAATTCTTGTTCTGGGAAGGGATAGTGTCTCCGTATATGCGCGGGGCTTCTTCTGAGAACCATTGCAGGAAGCTGGCTGAATACTTCACCTCTCCAAGGGCGTCGGCAAATGGCTTGCCGTGCTCCAAAGTCACGATCTTTGCCAAGTCCTCCGCGTTGTCCATCATGAGAGAGTACAAATCTTGCAACAGTGCTGACCTCTCGCGGGGGGTCGTCTGCTTAAAAGTCTTGAAAGCCGAGTGTGCACTCTCAATTGCTGTCTCGACATGCTGTTCACCCATGCTGCTCACCTTGGTGATCTCCCTTCCTGAGGCAGGCTCAATGACCGGGAAACTGCTGCTGCTAGAAACCCATTCACCATTGACATAGCCCTTTGTTTTGAGGAGATCAACATTTCTCAAAGAGACAAGCGAGGACACGGAAGAATAGCCCCGCGTTGAAGCGATAGCAAGCTGCTGGCTCCTCTTAATCAAGGGAAGCCTTCTTCCCCAGATATTGGCGCTCATTGGGGAGGTAAAAAGAAAGACAACAAAGTGAGCAATATAAGAATCAAGAAATTAGAGAGATAGCAAAAAAAACCACCACAACTTCAACAAACTGCCATTTCAGTTGGGAAATCATTTCTACTCATTGTTGGCTGATCATTAATCTCATGCATCTTGGGTATGCACCATCCTGCATGAAAGGCATCGGGGTTGGCTCTCCGGAGGAGGCAGTAATATTCATTGTAATGGCACATTACGTCACTCACCATATACTAGTAAATACTTGAAAAAAAATAGTCACAACCCAAGCGGATCAAATACAGTTGAACTATATTTCAGAGTGCACTGTGACAATTCATGATATTCTAAGCGCAATATTCTGCAACGGTATATTGTTTACACAATCTATATACATCTGACAAGGCGGTCGCGACTAATCTGAGCACCTGAGTGCTCGCTCATCAGCAGTCTGTGCTCAGTCGATTTGAATACACTTGGCCAACTTCCCTACTTGTCCTCCTTCTCTTCTCTCTTTCTCTTCCTCTTCTCCTCGTCAATCTTGTCAAATTGCGCCTTCCACACATTGTTACCCTCCTCCTGTGTGACACCTGGGAAGAGGATATCAAACACCTCAGAGTACCATGATGCTGGGATTGGTTCGATGCCCTCCTTGACATTCTCGGGCAGCTCCTTCCAGTCGGAAAGGTTGTCGTGAGGGAAGATGATGGTCTTCACTCCAGAGCGCTTGGCTGCAATGGTCTTCTCCTTCAAGCCACCAATACGCAGCACCTTGCCGGTGAGAGTCAGCTCACCAGTCATGGCCACAGTGGGGGACAGCTCTCTGTTCAGAGCAAGGGACAAATAAGAAGAAGTCATGGTGATACCGGCAGATGGACCATCCTTTGGAGTGGCTCCCTCTGGACAGTGAAGGTGAATCTTAGCCTTCTCGAAGAACCTGTTCTCTGGGAAATGTTTGGCCAAGAACATCTTTGAGAAGGAGTAAGCAATTCTCGAAGACTCCTTCATCACGTCTCCCAACTGTCCGGTGATCTCAACACGAGGCTGAGAATCCTCGGTTATGGCCTGCTCAAGGACAGATTCAATGTAGAGAGCAGATCCGCCCATTGCCGTCCATGCCAGGCCCATAACAACACCAGGAGGAGTCGTTTCGTAAAGTCTGTCAGATGTAAACACCGGTGGGCCAATGTAATCCTTGAGATTTTCCGGAGTGATGACAACCTTGAAGTCATCAGGAACCTTCAGCTGAGGAATAGCATCTTCAATCTCTTCGGCTGAGGCAGTCTCAACAGAAGCAGCGGCAGTAGTGATTGCGGAATCAGAAGCAGCGCTAGAAGTTGCCTCAGAAACCTCTCCCTCAGTAGCTACAGCAGCATTAGCAGTAGCAGTCTCAGCAGCAGACTCCTCGTTCTCCAAACTTTGCTTCTTCTCCTCTGAAGAAACGGCAGCCGCAGCATCGGTGCTTTCTCCTGCGGTCTCATCAGGTTTCTGAGCCTCGACCTCTTCAACAACCTCGTCACCAATCTCTGTAACCACATTCAAAGCAGCCTTCCGGTAGATCTTCTCGATCTGTTTCTTTAGATTACGCACTCCACTCTCTCTGCAGTAGTTCTTGATGAGAGCCTGGATGGTATCCTCTCCAAGTTCCACATCCACGTTCTCGAGTCCCGATGCCTTACGGGCATCTGGAGCCAGGTATCTTTCTGCGATCTTTATCTTTTCGTCAGCGATGTAACCAGAGATCTCGATGACCTCCATACGATCTAGCAGTGGCCCAGGAATTGTACTGAGCTGATTGGCGGTGCACACAAACAACACCTTGGAGAGATCAATTGGAACATCCATGTAGTTATCGAGGAATGTGCTGTTCTGCTCAGGGTCAAGAAGTTCCAAGAGTGCTGATGAGGGATCGCCTCCATTGACGGTGTGGGTATGGGAGATCTTGTCGATCTCATCAATGAGGATGAGAGGGTTCTCGGTCTGTGTCTTCTTCAAGGCCTGCACCACTCTACCGGGAATGGCACCGACATATGTTCTTCTGTGTCCCTTGATCTCGGAAACGTCACTCAGACCACCCACGGAAAACCTGTAGAACTTCCTGTTAAGGGCACGAGCAATGGATTTGCCAATGGAGGTTTTACCCACACCAGGGGGTCCAACAAAACACACAATCTTACCGTTGATCCTATTGAGAAGCTTGCCAACGGCGATGAACTCGAGAATACGATCCTTCACATCCTTGAGGCCATAATGGTCCTCGTCAAGCACCGTTATGGCACGCTTGATGCTGTACTGATCCTTGGAGGCAATGCCCCATGGGATCTGGGTCAACCAGTCCAGGTAGTTACGGGTGACGGCAAATTCAGACATCAATGGCTCCAAAGTTGAAAGCTTGTTGATCTCATCGTCGTACACCTTCCTCACCTCCTCGGGCATGTTGAGGTTCTTCACGCGCTCATTATATTTAGCGATGAGCTTATCCCTGCCGTCGTCAATACCGAGCTCCTTCTTGATCCACTTCAACTGCTCGTTCAGGTGATACTCCCTGTGGCGTTTGGTCATGCGCTCTTCAATGTCCTTCTCGATCTTCTTTTGGAGTTCCTTATTCATGAGTTCCTTTTTCAAGACGGTGAGGGCCTTCTCCAATCTCTTCTCGATATCCGTGCAGTCCAATATATCCTGGAGATCCTTCTCGTTGCCCGCGGTCACTGCAGCGGCAAAGTCAGCAAGCTTCTCTGGGCAGTTGAAGATATCATTATGGAGGGAGGCGCTGAACGTTGCCAATTGATCGCTGAACATCTTGTTGAGACTCGACATATCTTTCAACACCTCCAGGATAGCGGCTGTGAGAGAGTTTATGATGGCATTGTCCTTCTCGAATGGCTGATCCTCCACATTACTGACATTCACCAATGTGATTGGGTACTTCTTCAAGAATTCAGTGGGGTTATCTTCCTCCTCAACGACTGCTGTCGATGGTGTGACCTCAGAGACGGTCGACTGTGGCTCCTGCTGCTGCTGCTGCACCTCCTCTGCAACTGCACTCTCCACCTCTGTGGCACTAGACTGCTCCTCTGCTCTGGCAACATCACCTTCGCGTTCACCGGTTATCCCTTCGATGATCTCGCTGCTCTTCTGCTGCTGCTGCTGCTCTGCTGCTGGCTTCTCCTCTGGGTAAGGAGGGAATATCTCATCGATTCTGATACGCTTGTGGGGGTATAGAACAGTGGTGAGTGTTTCCACACCAGTCTCGTTATCCTTGGTGTACACGTTCGAGGTGATCTGGGCAAGCACACCGGTTTCATAAACCTGATCCCTGCTCTCTATGATATCCGACTCTGCGTTCTCATCCTTGAACAGGAAACACCCGATGAATGGGTACTCCTTGTCCAGGGACTCCTTGATGGCCTTGATGACATTGACATCTGTTATGATGACGGCCTTGTAAAACCCTGGGAAAAGTGGTCTGCGGGAGATGGGCAATGCAATGATCTGGGGGTACACCTCAGGCACCTCAAACGAGGTTGCCCTCTTTGGAGGTCTGCTTGGAGGAGGCGGTGGAACATCGCCCGCAGATGGAGGGGACTGTGGAGGTGTAGGAGGGGGCTGGGCCTTTGACTTTGAGGAGCCGCGGGATCTCGAAGATTTGATGTGTGTCTCTGCGGGGGTTGGATTATCCTTGTGGATGTCCTCCTTCTTCTCAGAAGGCTCAGGAACCTGTTCCTCAGCTTCATCGCCCGGTGTGTTTTTGTCTTTCTGTTGAGGATCGCTTTCGTTTTCGTCATGTTGCTGTGGTACGCTCTCATCAGAGCCATTGGATGGGTCTGACTTGAGTAGCATGGAGGAGTCAATGGCACCTCCAAGCTCTACGGGGAAACTCAAGCCACCACCACCACCCCGGACCGGAGAGGAAAACCCAGAGTCAACAACACCAGGAGTTCCAAGGGTAAGACCCCTGGCCAAGTCATTGTTGGCACGGAACATCTCCGGCCTGCTGCGAAACACATTCTGTACCTCCCTCTCAAGGGACTTCCTGATGATGGATTGGGCCTGGATGCTCGATATCTGAGAGGCAAACCTGGGTCTGCCCCCATAGCACCTTCCACCCACAACCAGCGACTTTGCCGACCTTCTTGAAGCCAACATTATCTGAAAAGTGATTGGAAATACAGCTTACCACCCAGCCCGAAACTGTTTCCGATATACATATTTCTAAACATGCTAATCGTACTCTCCTCTCTCTCTCTCTCTACTCGGTCCTCTCCATCGATGCCCCTCCACGCCCCTCCATAGTCGCTTGCCACGCAATTTGTCACCCACCGCAGGCACATATACAAGGGCTCCGCGTGTGCGTCCCGAGCGCAGGTAAGCAGAGAAGCAGGGGAAGCCGGCCGGCATGGGCATCTCATCGGCAACGGTTGGGCGAGGGGGTGATATGGCAGTATGGAAGTATGGATCGTTTCTGGGGGTAATTTGATCTTTCGATTATATGTGCGCATTATGAGAAGTAAGGTAGGTGCAAGTGGTAAGTGGTGGTAAGTGGTAAGTGGTAAGTGGTAAGTGGTGGTAAGTGGTAAGTGGTGGTAAGTGGTAAGTGGTAAGTGGTGGTAAGTGTATGTAGCGGTAAGTGTGTGTGGTAGTAAGTGGTAGTAACTATATGGGACAGTAAAAAAATGTGGGTTAAGTGGTTGTGGTAATAAGTGATCGCAAGTGGTGGTAAGTGTAATAAATGTAAGTGGTACTAAGTGGTACTAAGTGGTACTAAGTAGTACTTAGTGAGACATAGGTGAGAGATATGCAAAATTATAGGTGAGACCCGAATGTAGAGCACTGTAAGGTCGATAAAAAGCTAGAAAGATGTATGAAATGGATGATTCATAGATCACTCATAGATAACTCATAGATAACTCATTGCACTTGTCAAACGTTTATTCTTTTTCTTATTTTTGATCAGTGTTGTTACAGAAAATTGACATTCGAACCGAACTGAAAACAAACCCTTTCTCGTCGCATTTACTTGCTATTATACAGAATCCACAATAACATCACTGCATGTGGCACTCAAAACCCTCCCTGATACCTGTACAGGACATTCTCTCCATGGTGACCGTTGGCCAAAGACGCCAGGTCCTCGGTCTCGCTCACCACCCCATTCACGTTGTCGTTCAAGTTGAGGCTCAGCGTGGCCTCTTCAACCGGGTCTTCCTGTTTTATGAGTTCGTCGCCAATGGTTTGGATACCGTGGTTGATGTTTCTATGAGTGCCATCCAGGTTCAGCCCAGAATCGTCCCCCTGTTCAAACCTCTGCTCGTACTGCTGCGCATACCGCTGCGCCGCCTGCTGCTGGTACTCACGGTCATACACATCTAGCTGCTGGACGTATTCATCGTGCTCTGGTGCCTGCAACTCGGCCTGTTCCTCTATCTGCTCTGGATACTCAAAATACTGGTGTTCGGGCTGCTGGGCCTCCTGCTGGGCCTCCGGTTGAACCGGCTTCTTACGTATCTCGCCCCTCTCCTGCTTGAGCGCTTGCTGTTCTCTATACTTGGCAAGGTAGATCTTCAATACCTCCGAGTAATTTTCAAAACCTAGTGAAGCCATACTGTACAAGATATCCTCTCCGTTGATGGTTTTCCTCTTCTCCGTGAGGCACTTATCCGACGCCTCAGACGTGATAAAAGATATGAACTCACTCACGCACTCCTGCATACATTCTTTCGCGTCCTTTGACACTTTGGCCGTTGCTGGCAGCGTGTTCTTCATCAAACGGGCAACATTGGCAATCGGCAACCATCTATCTTGCTCGCGAAGCTCCGCTTCCTGTAATGAGGGGCCACCCATGGGTATGTCTGACATATTTTGAGTTTTGTGTTCTGGCTATTATCTTTTTGTTTTGGCTGTGATTGTACAGAGTAAGGTAATATACAAAAGGTATAGAGAGATTCCTGGTCACAACCGCAAGTGCAAAATAAAATCAAAAAACACTAGGCTACCTATACAATATCCCTCTTAGCTAGGACAAGTATCTGTGGGTACCAATCTTGATTTACCCGATAACCCTTAGTCTCTCTGATGGTGTGGATGTATATGTGTGTTTAAGATGTGCCACAGAACCACTGTATATATGTTTCTCAAGTGTCCTTGTGCGTTAGCTCGACATTTGCCTTCCAAACACAACTATATCGTCAGGTAATTGCAATTATGAAATCCACTCTCTTAACACCCAACGAGACCCCATTAACTCACCCACTTCATTCACTCCTCCTCCACCCACTATAGGAACATTTGTGCCCTCCACATCCTCCTTTGCTCTCGGGGAGACCCACCAATTTTCAGCATGTTACCCGGCTCACACCCACGTCATCGACGCGCTACCAGATTTAGTGTGTTCGGCTCGGTTCTCACTAGCGCCGTTATGGGCCTCCCCACCGTTAAACTAATTGAAACACTACAACTTGGCTAAGGAGTAGATAGCTGTGGGGTGAGTACTGAGCGAGGCTATTTGAGACTAACTACCTGGCAGCAAGATTGGAGCTGACCAGTTTGGCGTTGTCACTTTCAGGATTGACGCATTTAGGGTTTGGCATATTAGGAAGCGCTAAATATCTTATAGGGACCTCATCACTTATCATTACCCCCAGAGGTCCTGGTTAAAGTGTCTTGGAGGGTATAGAGCAGTAGACAACATAGCCCTCAATAGCCCTCAAACGAGATACCTCACCAACCATGAATTTCCCCTCTCTCATACCCTTCTCTACATTCCATGCATAATTATTCAAATGACATAATCAATATGGTCTGCAGAGCAGACATTTTGTATTTGACTCCATCTCCATATATCATCAACCCTCTCACCAACTCTCCTCTGCTCCACCCACCCTACGCACCCTGCACCTCCACCTGCCGTGCGGCTCGTGGCATACTCTTCTTCTCTTACTGCGAGCTGTCCTCTTTCCATGCAAGTGGTGAGCCGATGAGCTCGCGTTGAATAATTGTGATCCGACGCGATAGATCAAACCGGGGACTATGTGTTTATTGGTGTTGATGTACATTGATCCTTGGGTTTATCGTAACTGCTACATTGCACCTCGCAACAGAACTTCTTCATGGTATAGCCGTACCACAGTGTACCCACGTTGACATTCGCTCGCTAAGTTTCTTATGGTACTATATAGTTAGTTGATCCAGCCTCTCATTGATCCACAGATCCCAATGTCATTGAATACAACAACGGTCTGAGAATTTTGCACATATTTTCTTTTTTTCTCTCTCTTCATTTCTTCAGCATGTCTGTTCCAAAGAGGCCGTCGGCCAAACAGGAACACCAACAACACGATTCTCCAAATGCTCCTGCACCCGAGGCATCCACCGCCTCCGCAGACGGTTCAGAGTTGCTGGCCGATTCAGCTATGGGGGCCACCGTACTCATGTTGGGCCAGTTATTTACAAAACTAAGCACATTCTCACTCAACCAGGTGTTGCTGAGATTTTTGTCGCCCAGGGTGCTAGGAATAACCAGTTTCATCGAGTTCCTCATCGCCTCTGTTCTCTTCTTCAGTAGGGAAGGTGCCCGACTATCGTGCCAAAGAATGGAAACAGTCGTGGATGTTGACCACAAAGATACCACTAATAAGGACTCTGATGACAACTGCACAAGGGTCCTCCAAGAGGTTGTCAACTTCTCCTACATTCCCATGCTTGTAGGACTGCCCACATCTGTTCTAATCCTATACTCTCAACTCTTGACACACAGTGATGAGTCTATAACAGGCCTTACTCATTTCTACGGCACAGTGCTGGCGGTGTGGCTGTCTATCATCTTTGAGCTTATGACGGAGCCATTCTACAATCTCAACCAGTTTGAGCTCGACCTCAGAAAGAGAACAAAGGTGGAGAGCCTCGCCTCATTTGTGAGATGCACAACGCAGTTCTCTCTCACCTGGTTCTACTCATTGGGGAGCATCGATGATGGGTGCATGGTGCTATTCTACGCTGCTGGGCAACTAGGATACTCATTCACCATTTTGGCCGCATACAGCATCTGGTACTTTGCAGAGAGATCTCCTTCGCACAAAGACATAAGCATTTTCCCCAAGAGACTCTCTTCATCCAAAAACGGTTCATACTTTTTCGATCCCTCTGCTCTTCGCTACTGGAAAACTGTCTTCTTCCAACTAATCCTCAAGCATATTCTCACAGAAGGCGACAGATTTCTCATCAATATACTATGCACCATTGAGGAGCAAGGGATATTTGCATTAATATCCAACTATGCATCATTGATCACAAGGCTTCTATTTGCTCCCATCGAGGAGTCACTCAGGATGTTTCTAACACGGTTGTTTGCCAAGTCTAATAATACTCCATCAGATGGCCACCGCAGGACGCTATTGCGCGCCCTCACGCTTTTGGTCAAATTCTACTTTTACCTCTCAATGTTTGTACTTATATTTGCTCCTATTAACACAAGGTTCCTTCTCTCTGGGTTGATAGGCAGGAATTGGGCCCACCACTCAGAGGAGTCTTCTGTGCTTCTATTCTTAGCCTTCAAGGTATACTGGATATACCTTCCGTTTCTGGCGGTCAATGGAATTTCAGAGGCCGTGTTCTACTCCATTGCCAATGATCCCAAGCAGATCATGAGATACTCAAAGGTGATGGCCGGTTGCTCTATAGTTTTCCTGCTGGCTGCTGTCACACTTGTGAGGGTTGCCGGTCTATCTATCATTGGGCTCATTCTCGCTAACTGCATAAATATGATGCTTAGAATCGCCTATTGTTGGATGTTTCTCAGAAGCCTATTTGCTGGCCAGAAACAGCTGCAATTGTCTTCCGTCATAGACACTAGTCGTTATGCCACTGCCCTAGCCGTCGCTCTGGCTGTTGCTGCTGTACATATACAACTGGTGGGTATGGAGACGTCTTCTATCATCACCTTCATCAAGAGCGTCGCTTTGGCTCTTGTGTTGCTCCTTTACATCCTCGTATCTGAAAGAGAGATCATAATTGCAACACTGACAGGGTTCCCCAAGGTGAACAGACTGATTGTGAGGTTGACGAAAAGGTAATGTTGACGAAAAGGTAATGAATTAGGACAGCATTGTCCACTCTGGCCACTTTGTAATAATGTTAATTTTGCTCTCGGTTTTGTCATATAATATTCATTTAGATGTTGCAGCGTCCTCTTGCATAAATATAATAGCTCAAGCATACAACAACATCTACCCTATGTATCAGAAACCAAAATCCCACGGTCGACCTCGATGCATAACCCCAAGCGTAAAAGAACAGAAAAAAACACAGAAGATAGAACATAAATAGTAAACAAGCAATTAGAAAAAATGCAATTCGTCAGAGTCTGTATGCTGTTGATTAGGATCCATCAAATCTCCTGTCGGCAAACAGGGCATGTATTAGAACGTAGTAACCAGCCCTCTAGGCAATCCCAATGGAAAGAGTGGTGGCATATCAGCATCCTGATGTTATTTTCAGCACTATCTAGAGGATCGGTACCGCTCAATAGCTCATCCAGGCAAACGACGCATGCGTTCTGTGTTTTGACGATTGAGTCCAGTGTACTGGTGGTTGTTCTTCTGATGACTCTACGCAATGCTATGGCTCTCTGTTGCATACCGATGAATGTGCGACATTTGCCAATGAGAAGCCTCAGACAGTTGTAAGAGGCCGGAAGGATATGCACTGCCGGAACACTAAAGTTGTTCATGAGCACAGAGGAAAACACAAGGAACATGAAGAGCCTTGACAGACCCAGGAGGATCTCACAGACAGAGAGCACTTTCGACTTGAAGGCCCAGAAAGGTAAGGGAGAATGCCTGTTTTGTTGCTGTTGCTGCCACAGATGGTCCCTGTAGTTGAGGATATACACCACGGAAGTGAAGAGAATGTAGGGGTAGAGGGTGAGGATCTCAAAGCCAAATACAAACACTAGTAGGTTTGAGTTGCCAAAATCCACGGTCTCTTTCTTAAACCAGTGAATCAGACGAATGTCAATGTAATGCATTAGGATGATCCCCAGGGCAAAACGGAGATGCAGCACCGCAGGATTGGGCGTTGCTTCGGGTGACACGTCTCGTATGTTGTGCATGTCAAATATCGCGATGACCCTGTCCACCGAGAGGTAATGGAAGCACTTCAACAAAAAAACGCACAAGAAGAGCCCGCCGTACTTGAGCACGACGGAGCTCGTGAACTCCTCACCGTCCAGCAGCTTGAGCATCAACAGTCCTACCACGAACTCATAAGCTGTGTAGAGACTCTTTTCCCTTAGGCCCCTAACCTCTGCTTGTCTGAGCTGGCCGAAAAACAGCCACTTGCAAAAGTTTCCAATGAGATACAGCACAATCAGGAAGGCATTCACAGCCCCAAACCTCGATATGTACACGGATTTCACAACATGATGCAGTTCCATCTGCTTATAGAGGGAGAGCGAGAACAGCGTCCCGGCCTAAAACATGGTGTTAGCCATTTGATTTGAAAAAAAATGTTTTGGAAAATAAGGCTGTATGTGTCTACTTACCGCTCCGAGGCCGAATCGCCTACGGATTACAGTCATCCAGTATGTCCTATGTATATGAGCGTCTGTATTGCTTGAAATGTTGTGTGGGTTGGGAAGGGGAGAGATCAACCACACACTATCAATACCTCAGTGCGATGAGTGGTTTCTTTGTGTGTGCTTGCCTTTCTTATATGTAAATATATGATGCTCCGTTTCTCCAAGAAACTATGTTATCGTATACTGTATTATGGTATGATATATAAAATGTAAACAGTCCCAAATTATTATACTTCTCCTCTGTTATCCTTCGCCTTGCCAGTAACCTGTGGAGTTGCCCCATCCTCCCGGCTGTCTATTCGTGTGACCTCTGCACGCTCTACATAGCAAGGGCACTCAGGGCACATCTGTCTATGTGCACCGCGCAGTACCGCCGCTCACTTGGTTGCTTACTGGTGCATGGCCCACAATGTATGGGGCCCGCGTGGTTCTGGCCGTGCAAACATCACATGCAAGCACTTTTTGTACCAGATGTGGGCCGATGTGCGTAGCCGAGATGAGCTACGCATATGGCACATGTAGCGTGAGTCCATAGAGTGCGAGTTTATAGAGAGCAGCGGCTACATACATGTGTGGACAGTACACACACAATATATATAACTGGCCATTAAAAGATACATCTCCAAAAAACTATATATCTAACATATATTCATATCTTTGCTCTATCCAATACCAATATACGTCTACAGTATATGATCACAATGTGTCAGCACGATGCACCTATATAATATTATATCATAATATATAATACGCGTCTCTGTAATGGGAAATGTCATATAATTTATATATTTTACAAGTGTGCAACTGCTTACTGCTTCACATCCTCTGAAATCTCCTGCGCATCTGCCACCTCGGAGACGGCAGCAGACTCTTCAACCACCGGAGTATGCTCAACAGCTGGTGTGGTGTCCAACTCCTGCTTGGCGGCATTGGCTGTGGAGTCCTTGTTGCCTCCATTTGGCACCTGCTTGTACTGATCGTCCTTGGTGGTCTCAATGCCAAATATCCTGTACAGCAGCTCGTAGGTCTCCTTCTTGGACACCATCAGGTTGATGTTGCTCCTGCCCCTCCACAATGGAAGGAACAGCCCTTCGTCGTTCTCATTGGCTCTGGAAATCTGCACAAAACAACATCCTTCAGAGACCGCTTTGATTGCAGCTACAAACTCAGGGTCAACCTTCTGTTGCTCCAACAGGAAGATGTTGGGGAATGCCTCCTGCAAGAGGAGCAAGAACATCTCCAAAGTGCACGTGAACTGCCTCTTCGGCGAAAGGTGTTTCTTGAGAATGTGCAGACTCTCGTTCTGAACCCTCCATGGACACCCGTCCTCGGTCTGATCAGTCTTCTGCGAGACAAACAGCTTGACACCGGCATGCACGATCTTCAGCTTGAGATCATTCGATGTCAGGATCTGCTTGATGATAGGCGATACGTAGTAGATCGTCCTGATGGGGTCACCGGCCGCGTTTCTCACGAGAGTACAGTCCTTAGGAAAGGCGTCGGTGATCTCGTAGAAGCTCCAGCACTTGGCCAGCTGTTCCTGGTCCGCTGGCAGGAACACAAATGGCTCCTCATTGGCATCCCTAGGGAGCTTCTCCTTTCTCTGCTTCACGTGGTTCTCGGGCTTGAGTTCCTCTTCCACCACCACAACGGCCTCATCGCCGTTTGTCTTGACAACCTCAACCGCCTCAACTTCGGGAGTCTCTTCCGCAGCATCCTCAACCTTCTGCTTCTTGGAGGAAATAACCTCCTTCTCAGCATCCTCATCGATTGCTCTCTTCTGAGAAACAGTGGTATCCACCTTCTCAAAGACAGTGATGAAAAACCCACCCGTGTTTTGAAGATGTGGGTAGACTCTAATGCAGTTCTCAAGGTGGTACTGAGAAACCTCCTCAGCAGATGGTGGGAAGCACGACTCAGGAACGTCCTCTGCACCCCTCTCTCTCAACTCCATATCCTTGCCAAACACCTTCCAGTCATTCACACCGTTACGTCTAACGAGGCCGGGAAGCTTATCGTCACAGTTGACGGTCTTCACCTGGGTACCCCATTTTCTCAGAGCAGCAGCCACAACGGCTTCGTTCTCAATGGGTGACATCGAGCAGGTGGAGTATACAAGTCTTCCTCCCTTCTTCAACAGCTGCAGACCTCTGTTGAGAATGTTGATTTGGAGAGAATGCAATCCCAACCCATTTCCGGTTCCCCAGTTGTCCCAGACATTGACGTTCTTTCTCATGGTACCATCACCGGTACATGGAACATCACAAAGGACTCTGTCAAACTTCAAAAATTCTCTGGCGTTGTTGGCCAGCTTGATCTTGGGGAACATCTGGGCGTCATGATTCACCACAATGAAGTTGGCAGAGTTGAGTCTCTTCACCTGGTGCACCAACATGTGCGACCTCTTGTAATCGGAGTCATTGGCCATGACAAAACCAGTAGGCTCCTGAACGTCGTCGTCGGCATGGAGTGCTTCCACAAGCTGGGCAGTCTTGGAGCCTGGGGCAGCACACATATCAAGAACGGCATGCTCAGGCTTGACATCCAACAAAAGTGGTGGAATCATCGACACAGCCTCCTGTCTCGAAATATTACCCACTTCTGTCTCAATGACAAGGAATCTCTGCGTCTTTGCATACTCAGCATTCTTGCGCACAACAGACTTTGGAAGATCAATCTGCCAGGCATAGTGATTGGGGTACCATGAAAATGGTTTAGGAGGAGAGTAGTTCTCCACATCCTCCAGCTTGATGTTACTAAGATGAGGCAGGTGCTTCTCCTCAAACAATGTCTTGATCTCATCAGCATGCTTCCTGGAGCCAGTTATTCTGAATGTGAGTGGAAGGTTCTCTTGACATGTTTTCTTGAATTGATCCCATTCCTCCTCTGGAATGAGACCTTGCTGCTTATAGTAGGACTCCCACTTTTCATTCTCCTTCTCAACCTCCTTCCAGTTGTCACGGTTGTTTTGGCGCTTGCCAAACTTATTGCCCCTATTTGTCCTTCTAAACTTTCCCATTGCTGCTTTTGTAGAGGCGAGAAGTCTCATATATTGTGCAAAACGCAGTAGCCAAGTGGTTCTTATCTCTCCAACTGTTTTTATCATTCTCCATTCCACATGCAGACGCTTAGCAGGCCCAATTTTTTTTTCAGTGATGAGATGAGGCCGGGTAAGCAGTCAGGTTCGATAGATAGGTTACTCGAGATATTATCAAAAAGATGATAGTCATATTGCAAACAGTCTAAGGCTCACTAAATTAATTTGTTATGATATTCGCTTCTTCAGAATCTTCCAAATGCTCCTGTTTCTGTCTCTCTGTCTCTCTCTGTCTCTCTCCCTCTCTCTCTTATTGCAGCCTTCCAATGATGCACCTCTCTCAATCATAATCCTTCTCCGCATACACTTTGAATGCTTCGCCTGATCCCTCTGTGGCGATATCTTTTATCCACTCTTCCACTATCACACCCAGAGCAAGCAGAGTCGTCTCATCAAGTGAATACTCTAGTCGCTTTCGTTCGTCAGCCGTAAGGTTGGGGTTGGAGAGAATCCTCTGGGCCACGTAGTAATGCAATGCATGCAGCAGTTCGTAGGGCGGTAGAGGATTGTCTTCGGAGAAATCTTCTCTGGATTTTAGCGGCACACCGTTAGGAATGTCATAAACAATTGCCAGAATCTCATCTGGTGGAATTGCGTACCCAATAGACCTGAACCCCACTGGTACCTTGCGCTGCCGCCTAACTTGTGTGCGTGCGTTGTGTGTGTTGTCTGAATTTGTGCTGGGGGTTTCTGCCTTGCTTCTCTTCGCTTTCTTTGTGGCCCTTGTTGCACTATCATAACTCTCGTAAATATTAATCTCCTCCTTCTGTTCATTTCCATCCTCATCCTCACTCTCTCCTCTATCATATTGTAGTGTTGTTCCGCGTCGCACCTTTCCTTGGCACGCGGCATATACAGAGGCGCGCTTCAGCTCCCTATCCGACACGTTCATTGATTCGATGACAAGTGTTATGCAAAATGAATCACTCCCAGAAAAACGATATTACTTATTGAGTTGATTTCTATAAACCTTCAGCATAGACTATATCCAGTTACCTCTCACATGTAGCCTATTCAGGGCATGCATGAGATGCATCAGACATTGATAATTTTATATGCACACTGTAGATAGTGGAGATGAGCCTTGGGGAGAAGCGGAGAGTGGTTACTACCATTTGCACGAATTATAGTGATGGAATGTTCACCGATTGATCTGGATTATGATATCAGATTGAACTCCACTGCTTCATTCCGATACATCATCTTTTGACCAGCATGTCCACTGGCAATCCGGCTGAGTACTATCGCCAGTTCTCTTCGGCGATGGAGGGCCTCGCTTCCAAGATAAAACAAAAGACAGACGAACTAGAACAGCAGCGACAAGAGTATGAAAGCAAAACAAAGTTATTGGACAGATATTTAGCACTCCTGGAAGAACGATTTCACATTGGTGGAGATGTCGCTGAGAATTTGCCTGTTGGTGATGGACTATCATCAATTACCGAAGATCAGATAGCGACCAAGATGACATGCACTAAGTGTGATGCCACGATATGGGACATAGAAGACATACAAAGCTCACGATATTTATTGTTGCCGCTGAGACATGGCAACTGCGTATCAACCCAGACGAACAGCCAAGCAAATGCCATAACAGAAGAGACGGAAATCCCACAGATAGGGAATCTCTCAATAGAGGGTTCATCGACAAAAGCCACAGACAGTAATACAAATACCCATAGAGCCAATCCCAAGAAACAAAAAAAGAAGAGCTGTTCTTATTGCAATCAAACAGGGCACAGCCGAGCAAGCTGTCCTGCTCGGATATCTGGTCTGCCCGCAAGAGATACTCGCTAGACCGCCCGGGATGAGTACGTACGATATAAGTGGAAAAGTGTGAATCACGGAATCATCATATTACACAAAAAATATACATATCCTACACTATATCTACCTGCCTGTGATTTTGTTGCCTGCAGTAGCCATTGCTTCTAAAGGAAAAGGAGTGGATGTTAATAACGGAGTCTCGAGTAACTGCAGCATCAACAACGCTGTAACTTACCTCTTCTCGATGCATCTTGTAGCAAATTAGTATCCACTGTGTTTGGGTTGAGGTGAATGTATCTGATATTGGAGCCTCTGATGAAGAGATTTCTCACTGCTATTAGGTGTGGGTACTTGGTCTCGTCACTGATAGTTGTTATGTTGTCCAGCTTCAAGTTGAGGAACTGGTCTATGGACTTGAGAGTGCCCTTAATTTCTATGTCATTTTTTAGCTGTGTCATCAATGTTAGTCATGTGCTCCAAATTGCACGGAAACCCTGTCTGATGTTCACACACTGCCATAGCTTGACTTGCAGTGTGTCGATTGTGGGGGGTTGTAACTACCATTCAAGGTACTCACCTCTATAGTAACCTGTAGAGGATGGGGTTAGTAGTTGTACAATGGAACAAAAATCGACAACATGTTGAAGTGCCGAATATAACACCAAGTATGGTTGGTACTTATTGCTATCCTCTCTAGCATCCTCAGTCTCCGCTGGAATAACTTACCTCCTGGTCAACCAGTGTCTTGAAAAACGAAAAGAACAGCATCGCTCCACTAATAACTAGTCATGCAAACGAGAAACAATCGATCACGTCTATGGCAAGCTGAAACCACAATTATTATCTATTATGGACAAGATTCTTGTATCTCGTATATCCTCGCTACTCGCCTTTGTTAGATAGTTGGATGTTGAGACTCGATGCATCGAGGTTACTCAACCGTGTTGTATTGGCAGCAGGAAGTGTGGGCCTCTACCAGAGAGTTGAAGTGATATAGTAAGGATAACAGATACAAAATATATATATATATGCTGCCAAGTCAAATTCAATATTCTAGCTTATGCCATGTAGATGAATGACAATTTCAAACTTTCAGTTTGATCTCGTATTGTATTTCGTGATTAAAATATGATATTAATAATCGTTCTTATTGGCAAATCACGTTATGAGCTTTGGACATAGATGTCCTATATACATTATTTACAGATAGTGGGTTCAATTTGGCTTGATCACACCAGATGGGCTCTTCACCTTGGTCTGCTCTGCTGCTTTGGCAAGGAACCTCTTGAGAAGTACGATATTGGACATCGTGGGCTTCCTCAACTGCTGAACCAGCACGAGAACTGACGTCAGTAATGCAAGTGCACCGGCCTGGTGAGCAGCGGCCAGCTCTGTGGGAACAAGCCACAGCAGGGTAGAGATTCCCAAACCTAGCTGTACAGATACCACACCCATGGCCACATGCAAAGTCCTGTACGCGTTCTTGGGGATCAACGTCTTGATTCTGTGTGAGTACATGTGGAGGGCAAACACAGAGAAGAAAGTGGTCATTGCAAAGATTCTGTGATTGAGCTGCACGGTGGTTGGATTCTCAAGCAGGTTTCGCCACCACAGATCAGAGCCATCCGCCTTACGGGCAAACACAGGAGACATCAATTCAGCCTTGGAGGGGATGTAGTCGTCACCCATGTGAGGGAACGTATTGTAGATAAGTCCTGCATCCAAACCTGCAACCAGTCCTCCGGACATGGCAGTGACAAACACCAAGGCGAGAAGTCCGATGCTGAATCTCTTGAACTTGACAAGCTTGGTGCTGTTGATCTGTTTGAATATCTCAACGTACTTCTGGGGCTCAGCCATCACTTTGTAGTCCTTGAGGATTTGAAGCCCGGTGTACACCATGCTGCAGTACACTAGGAAGGCGGCGCCCAAATGAGTGGTGAGCCTGTAAGGGCTGACAGTTGGCTTTGAGTTTCTCTCCTCGAGCTGTTTTTCATCAAGGCCCGAGGCAACCATCCACCAACCGATAAAACCTTGAACTCCGATGAGACCGCAGATTCCCAAGAGCTTCACAGCAACATCCACAGAGCACTTCCGCCTGGCAATGAAGTAGAGAGATGGGAGCACAAACACACCACCTATGACCCTTCCGAGAAGCCTATGGGACCACTCCATATAGTAGATGAACTTGTACTCATCCAAGGTGATGTGTGAATTGAGCTGCTTGAACTCGGGACTCTCTTTGTACTTGGAGAACTCTGCCTCCCATTGCTCCTCGCCCATGGGGGGCAGGGCACCGGTGATGGGCTTCCATTCAGTGATCGAGAGACCAGACTCAGTCAGCCTGGTCAAACCTCCAAGGACAACGATGGAGAAGACAAGAAACGACGTTCCAATGCACAGGTATCCTATGCTTTTGTGAGAGTTAACAGGCCACTTGGACTTTGTGATATTCTGGGGCTTGCTTACCTTCACAGTGGCGGAGGCAGCATTTGCCGTTTGACGAACGGCGGAAAATGAAGAGAAGTGTCTAGACTGGAAAAAGTTTAGACCTTCGCGATTGGAGACCGGAAAGCCACTCGCTTTGGAGCCGGGAAGCTGCAAACCCACGGCCTTCTGGGGTCTCGCACCTGCTGCTCCGCTGCTACCAATGGCCCCAATAAAGGGGATCTTGAACGACCCAAAACGTATGCCACTCACGGCCTTGGCTGGACCGCTTAGACATATTCCACTCACTTTGGTCTTGGTGCATGTGGTGAGAACTGCAGAGTTCTTTACAAAGAAGAACTGGCTTCGGCAGAGTGACATCTTGACCCCATGCAGTGCACTGTTCTATGTATCAACAATAGTACAATCTCCCCCGGTGCACAACGAAAATGCACGACACCTCTTTTTGTGATAAATACACAAAGACACAAATGCAAACACAGAGAAATGGCAACTATAGCTCTGATGATCCTCTCCTCGTTCTATTCTCAGAAGGTCAAAACCCACTCGCCTAATATAAACTCCTGCTTACGCAGTCGTCCCTCTATTGGAGATGAGGGTGTGGATAGACTGAAAAATAATATGGCAGCTGCACGGCCGGTAAAGATCGTCCCACTCCTATCCGCTTTTGCCTGTACACTATGGGACGGGGATTGCTTTGGTAGGCAGCAGTGCCAGCAGACAGGGAGATTAGTGTGCTATTTCGAGGTGAGCAAATGGAGTATATGAGTGAACTTCTTATGAAGGTTATTTTTATGGACTTTTGCCCCATCTTTTATAGCCAGCGTGGCGGTCAACCCCTGTAAAGGCCTTCCCATCTCGGTGAGTCCAGCTTGGGTGGTTTGCCGAGCTGGGCTCATCGCACTATCTTAATTATATAGCCAAGCCTTTGTATATGCGAGATATAGATAAGCAAAACTACGCAATTGCAGAGCAGAGTGAAAACCAATTGGAATGTATCTTGCTTTTTGGAGGTATCTATGTGAATTACGTTAAAGCTATTACTGCAGCGTGCCCTCTTACACCCTGTTTGTTGGCATGCGATTCTTCGTCGTATACCTTCAATCGAATTGGCGTAGTGCCTACTTCTTCTTCTTTTCTTCCACCTTCTTCGCCTCTTCCGCGCCCTCTTCAACCTTTTTTTCTTCCTCCTCCTTCTGCTTCTTCTGCGCCTCTTCCTCCTCTTGCTTTGGCTCTGGTAACTTGCCACCGTGCAACTTGCCATATTGGGCACAGTACTCTTTGGCATCCTCAACCGCACATTTCACGCTCATCGAGGTCCTCCTGGAGATATCCGTTCTGACAGAAGTGTCGGTGACCAAAGATGCCTTTTCTATGCCCAGGAGATAGTTAACAAGACCTCTGACGTGGATGACGAAGGCATTTCTATCAGCCTCAGAAAGAGTCAGTGTCAGATAGTCCTCGTAATAACCACCATCCTCAGACGAAGCCAAAACCTCCCAACCATCAATCGAATTGGGAATCACCACACTATGGATACCAGAGCATGATGGGTTGCCGTCTCCATCCCATGACATCACCTCCAATCCAAAGTCTATACTACCACTGAGAAGCTCAATGTAGAACTGGTTGCCCTCCTTGACAAGCACCATCAGGTTAGGTCTATAGGTAGTGTCACCGCACCCACAATTTTCTAATCTGGTACGCGGGAAACCCAGCCAGGCCTGTCTCCCTGAGGAAGCCCAGCCTAACACCGAAGGCAACGGCAAAAGGCCAGTGGCACCACGCAACTCACCAATGTTTCCATCGCCCTCGCCTTTGAACTCCTCGGTACAGATGCCGTAGTCAAGATTACACCTCAAGATCTGCAGTGGGTCTAAGGAATAGATGAAGTAAATGAAGCCCTTGGAGTCCTTGCTATCCCGGGGGTCTTCATCGAAGAAGGGAACCCAATTCTTTTCAGACTCCACCGCATCTCTGCCTTCAATCTTGAACAAAAACATTGTGTTTGCAGACATAGGCAGGATGGCATGCATACCACGCTTCCAGTCAATCTTGGAACTCTTCATGTTGAAAAACACAACCGGCTCCGAGAAATATGTGCCCTTACGGAGAACCACTCTGGGATCCTCTGGACCATTGTAGTAATCGTCAATGTTCCACTCGGCCGGGATATCTAGGATGTGGGGAAACTTCATTGTGGTGTACTGGGGAACAAATGGATGGCGCGGATCCTGTGTTCTGAATGTGAACTCGGACAATTCCCTCCAGTTCTTGTCGTATACCTGAGCGACAAGGAGGGACACAGTTGAGCGATCCACTCTGGATTCCTTGGAGTATGTAACTCTCCTGACACTATAATGAACACCATACTCTGGCAAGTATACAGTGCTTGCGTAAAAACTAAACCACCTTTCCCTCAGTAGCTTTTCTACAGAGTAATCGTCCTCTGTTTTCTTGATGTCACCATAGTCTCCATTAACAGCCTGCTCTCTCACTGACCGGAGGTTCACGTTCAGGTTATATTTATCCGATGCTTGCACAAAACCGTGATACCTCATGTCCATGCACTCGATCTCTGAAGGAATCTCCACCTCCTCTGGGTTGAGGTTGATCCAGCTGAGAAAACTCGCAATGTTGAGTGTGGAGTATTTCATATTTCTGATGGGCTGCGCCAGACCGTCGCTGAGGTCATCCGACGATATCGTTGTTCCATCCACTATATATGCTGAAGTTTGCCTCAAAGGTTCGCCCCTCTGTAGAGCTCGCACAAAGTCAGATATATCATACGGCGACCGTCTTAAAACACCATTGGTCACCAGAAACAATACCAACATGGACATGAACAGCATGAGCTTCTTCTTGCCGCGTAGCATCAATCTGTATGTGGCATGGATTCTCTTAAAGAGAGTCTGTGATTCTTCTTCTTTCATTGTGAATATACGGTTATTTGCGTGTTTGTAGTTGTAGTTGTTGTTTTATATGTAGCTCGGTTATACCGCCTTTTCATCCATCGTCATGCAACCGCACCTATACTGTCATGAAATTCAATAAAAGCTCAAAAGCAAATACCACGTTGGTTGGGTATACTGTGAACAACGTGGCTCAGATCTCTCCTGTGGAAGTTCTTAATCGAGAGAAGCCGTTAGTGATAGTAAAACGACGCCCTATTGCATGCAAATAGCAAATATGTAAAGAGGGTTTGGTCTCTGTTCACACCAGAACCAACTATGTAAAGCAAAAAAAAAAATGAATAATGAATAAATATATTTATAGAAAGTGAGAGCAATCCCCGCTGGTTAAAGAAGCTTATATCGTTGCACCAAACAACAAAACCATATATAAAAAAAAGATCATCAGTGTTGCTCGGCTTAGAGACGATATTACTAGGTAGGGGTCTACCGAAAAAAAGGGACACGCTTTCATTCCCTGCACCTATTTTTGCCCACACTACGTGAAGTGCACTGCGCACACACACCGCATTTGGTGACAGAGTAGGAGGCAGGGATGGAAGTGTATTGGCCAAGGTGCGGCGGCATAGCTGATCGCCAGCAAGGGCCGGTTAGCGGATGATGTGTGTGCTAACGTGCGGCGGGGAATACAAAAGGGCTTGAGGAGGAAGCTACTCGTGTGAGCAAGAAGCACCCCCAGCTACTATTCCGAGAACATATTATGCGAATTCCAAACCTGGAAGCCATGAACTAAAATCCTGAAACGATGCCGCAGACTGAAGCTGCCGTAATATACAGTGCGCTATATATTTTGACCCGGTCACTCGCCTCCCCCAGCCAATGTCGATCTTTTTGGTGAGCAGGCAAGGCAAGATGCAGTCAAAAGAAAAGCAGAAGGCAATGCACGTCCACAGGGGCTGCAGCAGGCAATTTCCTTCACTGGAGCGCACCCAGGCTGCAGGATCCTACCGAAAGCAGCAAAGACGCGCTCCCACAACCCTGCGAATGCATGCGAGGGAGGAACAGAAGCCGCATACCATCCCAAAAAAGGGCGAGTGCTGGAACGGGATATCAAGAGTTTGCAAGTGATCCGTGGTGCAGCCCATGGAAATACGAACAGTAAGCGCTCAAGCCGCTTTGTACTGAGGGCATTTAGACCCTATCAAGCTGCATGAATAATAGCGAGATGCTTTGAGGATGGCGCGAGACAAAAAGCTGATTGGAGATATCAGATCTGCTGCGATCTTCAGTCTAATAACATCACGGAGGCTCGATAGCTCCGGACGACCTAAAGGTAGATCTTAACGAGTGGTGGCAATACTTGGAGTTCGACATGCACTTTGACGATCGTTCTGTGCGTCAGTCGCTAATATTTCCTGATCTTACGGCTGCTAGCATTAGATGTTGTTTTGGGATGTGACAGCTGAAATCACCTTTTGCTTATCCTCTGTTCAGCTTAGGATTGAAGTGCTTCCGCTAAAGGGAAGCTTAACTTGAGAAGCAACGAAATAAAACAAATTAGGTGCATCCTCTTACACAGATCTCTATGGCCGAACCTTTAAAAGATAAGGAACTAGATTCATCTGCCGAGTACATGCCTCAGCATATTCAAAACTCCAGAACGATCCTATCATCTCCAACTCATATCTTTCCATCCTCGCTTTCTCAAAGTGCCATCCCCCAACCAAATTTCCCCACTGACCACAGGGAGAAGACACCATAAACACAGATAAACACAGATGCAATATCCCACTACACCCTTTGCTGCTCTAAGGAGCCTTCGTATGTGTGTGTACGTGCATCAATGCCAGATTGACTACAGGATTCACTGTACGTATATTATATGTGTTGTCTTAGCCTACCTTGGCCAAAAGCTCGTCTGCACCGAATATGACGAACTGTGGCAATACACTGTGAGTGCACAAACTATCAGAAGACAATGGCATCTATCATGATAATGATTCCAGTTAATAAGATATCCCCTCGCCAAAATACCTGCGCAGCTTGCCCAGTAAGTTGCGCTTTCTTAGAGCCTTCTGTCATTATCTTTGGTGGGGTCCCCTTACTGTGCGGTCTGCCCCACAACAGCCCTGCTGCTTCCACTATGAAAGTTGCTGCCTGACTGCATTATAACGGATACCCAGTAGTGCGATGACCCATTTACTCGGTTATATGCACCCGGCGCTAAATTATTGCCCTTCTGAGCATGTGGGGGGGTAGGATAACCTGGGTAATGAAAAGAGGCATGTTTTTGTTTATGGAGTGGATATCGAACATTAGTCAAAGACAAAGGTTGTGTCTCGTTGGAAGATAGGATAGGGTGACACACATATATTAGATCACTATAAAAGTGGCCGAGTCAATTTTTGGTTTATTTTTTCTACTCAGGCATGGAGATGAAGCAGTCGGCTCCTGTTTCACCCCCGGCCACTCCCAGGTCGCAGAGGCAATGGGGCGAACCCATAATAACAAAGCAGACCGACAACAAAAGCCATGATACCCCTTCTTCTGTGCGGTTGAATTTTAACCCGTACTGGTCGCCCGAGTCACCACAGAACCCAAGGTTCGATGATATACCCATTACCCCAAAGAATCTACAGCAACCACTGAAACTAGAGCCATCCACATACACCCCACAGGCGACTCCTCCAAGGGCATGGGATGACGAAGATGATATATTACATGCGATGGATTTCCCTGTTGATCTGTTCAAGTTGTCCGTGCAAAGGACTCTTGGAAGAGGTGCATTTTCCTACGTGTGTGAAGCAGTGCTGGAGGATAGGTTCAGCCACAAGTCTGTCAACACCGCAATTAAGATACCCGCAACATCTGGAAAGGCAAAATTCATCAAACACGAGACAAAGTTTTACATGAAACTAAAAGAATACAGACTGTCGCGACAGCTGAGCGTGGACTCTTTTCCTTTCCTAGAATTCTACGGCACGTATAAGGTCGCCAACAATGATTTTTCCATGTGCAGGCCGAACACCATCCTTCCCAGTTTGGTGCTTGAAAAGATGAGCTCCGACCTCCACAATTACATAGAGATAACGTCGAAGAGATCACCTCAACACTCAGAGTCGGTGGTGATTGGCGAAGAGTTATGGTGGAAGCTCGCGAGGACGCTCTTCGATGGACTACACACCTTACGGGGGCTTGACATCGTGCACTCTGATTTCAAAACTCCCAATGTATTGGTGGAAGTGACAGAGGGTTTCACTTTACAATCTGCGTCACCCTCTGACATTCGGTTCAAGATCAGCGATTTCACCTCATCGCAGTATGCAGATGTTCTCGCCAACAAGCAGGGCAAGGCACTGCTGAACACAACAATTCAGTTCAGTGCTCCAGAGCTCATCACCCACCCACCTTCTTCGCCGTCATTCGCAACAGACCTGTATGCAGTTGGCCTGATTCTTCTGCATGCTGCCACCGGTGTTGAGCCCTACGCGGGTATCAACAACTCCACCGAACTTATCATACTTGCGCAGCGCAATGCTGTATTTGAGGTGATGCAGCGAGAGTCCATCAACAGACTTAGGTCAAACCCTGCAATAGCAAAGGTACTCCGGATGATCATCGTGGACAGATGTACCCTTGAGGATCTTGACCGGTTCAAGTGATGGTAGTGATGGAAGTGTTTACGTTGGCTGTTTGTTGTATATATTTTCATCAGGCATTTTTGGCTCTTAGTAATTGGTTTCTGTTCTCTCGGTTAGTTTTTGCACTGGTTTTTGCACTGGTTTTTTTTTGTCTCATCCATAGATACCCGCCCTTCTGCTGTCTTCAATCTGATAGACAAATATACCTACCTCCCCATGTACATATGTGTGCACATACCCCATATATGCATAATGCAATACATGGTTAATCTACACACTACATATTACCACCACTCCACAGAAAAAACACACACATACACAAACTCCTCCACGATCGAATATTCTGTTTTCATGTTCAATGTCTTCCAGAAGTATGAACACCTTGACTTCTGGTCAAAGTGTTGCTCTGGCTCCCTCTTTCCTATCTGCTACCCCATCCCCCAGCTCCCTCCCTTCAAAAGCCCCACCTACTAGCTCATCTGTCTCCGTACGCCCTACCTGGCCCTCCCCCTATGCCAGACACGGCCCATCAGGCCGCAAGGCTGCAGCTCTCCTTCCCCTTTGGTTACTTATCGCCATGTGCATGGGCTTAATGTCACGGCTTAACTAGCAGATATTTTTTTAAGGTAAAATTTGACTACACAGAAATTCACACTGCAAGTATCAACTTGAGCCAGATAGCAACGAGTGAGGATACCTGGTCCGATAGCGACAATAGCACGCACAGGCAGCGGTGATTGGAGTTTGATCTCATTGATATATCTATTTCAGTATTTTGGACTTGTGGTTCCTGCCGATTGGTCTGTGTGGGTGCTGCTTGTCTTAGCTGCTGTTGGTGTCATTTGGCAGCAGATAGAGATCTCTATGCACTACTTAGCCAAGGTAGCTCATCGCCCTAATATTAACTCCACCACACACGTTGCAGTTGAAGTGAAATAACGAGACACAACCACTTGTGGATCCAGGCTTTCTTTTCCCGAATATACAAGAGGGGTTTTTAATTTCCATCGTTTTCCACTTGTATCTTTTTTTTTCGCTGTTCAAGTGGGTCTCACTACTGCTGCTCTTATCGGTGAAAGAACTGCAGCCGTTTCTCTATCCACCACACCAGACCTCAGCACACACACGGGTCTTAGCAAGAACCTTCAAGCTAATTGACAGAGAATTTTCGAAGATCTCCAACAGTTCCGAAACTGAGAAATATCTTTTCTCGCTGAGAGTTCTCCTCCCAGCTTCCCTTCAACCCTGTACTCCGTGCCGACACTATATGACTGATTGTTGCTGATATGGCATCGGACCCTCATTCTCTCGGCGCCATGATTGACAATTCGGTTTCCCTCGACAAGAGGAAGTCCATGGTGGAGGATGAAATCAACTACTTACTAGATACCGCCACTCCATTTCAGAGCGGAAGAGACGACTCCAGCAACTCACTGCAGCTCATCTTCCCCGATAACTATAGCAACAGCGAAGAAAGTACATCCCAAAGAGCGACGGCAGCTGCGATCAAAGATATCGATTCCATTTTGGACTCTAAAGTACAGCCGTCTAGCAATCAAGACTTCAAAGATGCAGGTGCGCAACTATCAACAGGGCCTTCAGATGGCACCTCCGCCGCAGTCACCAATGCTGCTACAACACCCACCTCCGTTCAACGTACAATCGAAGCACCTGCAGCCTCTTCAAAGGGTAATGCCGGAGATGCTGCCGATATCTTGCTGCAACATGCGTTATCAGCCGTTTTAGATAAACCCGCAACCACTAATTTCAACAACACCACAGCACACACAAACAGCGCAGACGATAAACACCAGCAACAGTCCTCCTTGACAGCTGCTGAGATACGACACGACTCATCTGACGGTGCACAAGGCTTATCCAAGCAAACAGGTCCCAATAATGGACATAACATGACAGAATTGCTGGATCCCAACATGACGGTAGGAGCGGATGACCTTCCGGTGGTGGGCGCCTCGAACATAATAGCTCCTGCAATCAAACCTATAGTGCGAAAAACGCCGCTACTGACCAACGAAAGCGCGTTGGGTGATCTGGTTGCACAGTCCAACAGTGTTCCCGAGCGCAGCAATGAGGTACAGGCGTATGCCAAGCTCGACTTTGAGGATTTTACCTTTTATGTTCAAACCATGCAGGTTGTACTAGGCAGGAAGATCGAGGGTGATCAGAATAACTCGGTGGATATCCATCTGGGATCCAAAAAGGCTATCTCAAGGCGCCATGCAAAGATCTTCTACAACTTTGGAACACAGAGATTCGAACTATCGGTCATGGGAAGAAACGGTGCATTTGTAGATGACGTCTTTGTGGAAACGGGGGTGACCCTGCCTCTCAAAGATCAGAGTAAAGTGCAAATCGGAGAGATAGGGTTCACGTTCGTATTACCCTCGCTGGAGTCAACCAAGGAGAAGAATAAGTCTCCTGCAAAACCCATCAATCCATCTGAGGCTGCGAACCTCAAGACCGCTCTCTACAATAGCACGGGCTCTATCACCCCCTCTCAAAAGTCTCGCGAGTCCTCAGTGCTCTCAACTGATACTGTCAGTGATGATTCACGCTCAAAGGCAGCTTCAACAACCGGAGCGGCAGCTGCGGGCAAATTGGCAAGCTCCACCCCTGCCTCTAAGAGCTCCCTCAACACGAGCTCCACATCGGTAGGCCGTGGTGCTGCTGCAGATGGCCTGGTGGCTGGTAATAGCCTAGCGGATGATAAGGCTGCTCTGGCAGCAATTGCGATGGTTCTCGAGGAAGATAAGAAAAAGGAAAAACCGAAAAAGACACAGAAACAGGCAAAGAAGGTATATACTCTGGAGGAGATCCCCCAGGAGTATAGGACCAAGCCCACGCTTTCATACTCTACTTTGATTGCCACGTGTCTGAGAACCAGAGGTACTGAGCGCGGCATGTCGCTTTCGGAGATCTACAAGGCTATCCAAGACATTTATCCTTACTACTTCTATTGTCCCGATGGATGGCAGAGCTCTGTTCGTCACAATCTCTCGTTGAACAAGTCTTTCCGCAAGGTGTCGAAGGAAGGCAAGGGGTGGCTATGGGGTCTGGATGAGGAGTACTGCGCAGAGAAGGAGAGACTCAAGCAGAAACAGATTGAAAGTGCCGCTGCAAAGGCTCGTTTCGATGCCGAAAAGGTACAATCGTTTGCACAGTCAGCTAGGGCCGGCACTTACCAGGGAACTGCCACTGGGCTTACACTGCAACAGCAGCAGATACTCGCTGGTGACAAAAACGTTGTGGCAGCAGCAGCAGCAGCTTCTGCAGAAGGCAAGCTCAACAATGCTTCCTTTCATGGCCGTTCGGGTATGACTACCGCCGCTCCGAGGGCATCACCTGCCCCAGGAGCTGCCTCTACCCCAACCAGTATCCAAGCCCAACTTGCAGCTAACAGGCAAAGAGTGGTGGGAGGTTCTTCTGTACCAGGCTCCGCTTCTACGCCTGCCGCCACCGCTGCTGCACCTGCCACAGGGGCCCAGAAACCAGGCGCCCTTACCGGTGATACCATGAAGGCTCTCGGTTATCTCCAGCAGGAGCTTGTGAAGCTCACTAAGGACAGAAAGATGACCGACAAGGAGACGACGACAAAGATTCTCACACAGGCATTGGCAATGACAATCGCGCAGGTGAACCAGGCCGCCAAGAACTTTGGCATTCCCGGTAACCCTCTGGCCACTTTAATTGATAAGAACCCACAGCAAGTGACCAAGATTCTCATTGCTGCTCTCAATGCCGCTACAGTCCAAGTCACCAAGGGTGCTGTGAAGCCTCCAATCAGTAGCTCTCCAAGCCCGCTTGCAAGCCCAAGGCCTGCTTCTCCAGCTCCTGTGGTATCGGCAGCAATTCCTTCAACTGCGCCACTTCCGGCACCTGCAGCCCACCCCTCTGCTAACCTCACTGTGCAACCTCAGAGGGACACGATTTCTCCATTGACATCTGTCCCTGCGGCAGTATCGCCGGCAACTACTTCGCTTTCTGCAGCCGGGGCCGGGTCCAGATCTGCATCTCCAGTGACCAGGCCGTATTCACCAGTGCCGCCTCCGGGTGGATTAGCTCGCCCTCAGCCGATGAGGCCCGCACAGTCTCAAGTCCAGCCACACATACAGCCGGTCTCCAACGCTCCGGCTTCTGCTGCTTCCTCGACTTCCAGTTCTGTTGTAACAGCTCCTCGCCCTCCACAACCAGGCATAAAGAAACCACAGTATTATCCTCGTCCACAACCTGGTCACTCACAGCAACAGGCATCGTTGGGTGTTGGTAATGGTTTGGTATCTTCAACATCAGCCAATAGTGCAGGTGTGCTGAGAAGACCTGACCACTTCTCCAAGCCTTCGGCCCACCAGCCTGCTGCCCCTCAGTCCACCTCGCCCTCGCCTCAACCACCATCTGTGATGGCCACAGGGACCAGCAATCAGTCTACAATTCAGGGCTCCAACACTGGCACGAATACCTCAGCCGGTTCGGTGGTGTCTTCTGGAATTCCAACGCCAAAGCTACACCAACCATCACCGTTGCATACTGCGGTGAACTTGGCTGCTGACCCCATTACGAAGACTGAAGATGTGTCTACGACGCCTGTTGCGGTGTCATCGTCTGCTTCCGCTGTACCTGTGTCTAATACCTATGGCACCAGCGCACCAGACTTCTCTGTGAAGACTGAGAACAGCAAAGATATTCATGGTCTCGACGATCATCACATAATATCCAACTTGCATGACCCAGAATTCGAGCAAGTGCTGGATTCTTTGTCCAGGGAAGCAACTCCTCTTGGGGACACACCTGGGGAGCACCAGGAGGTGGCACCTCTATCTCAAGCTGAGCTGGATGAACTTCTAGGAACACCCGTCCCTTCTCTCGACGATCACCTGGGAGGCGTCAAGAGAGAGAGGGAAACCGAAGGAGATGAGGAGAACGATGCCTCCAAACAGGCCAGGTTCCACTAGCAAACAGTTTACAACAAAAATTTATCATGTAACATTAGTATAAAGGTATAGAATGGCTATATATGCATATAGCTGTATTCCAGTAATGGAGGGATTTTAAACTTTTTAAAACAGATCAAATTATTTCAGCAAGTATTTTCTAGTGAGATATGTATTTATTTCCATTGTGTATCATACCACAGCTTTACCCATTCACGTTGTTGAAAGAGCCCTCCTTCTCCTTGATCTCCCAGAACAGAGGACCCACATCATGGTTGCCGTGGAAGACCCATCCATCCTCAGTGACGTGGTAAAGGTTGATGGAACCACCAGAGTATGCGTCTCTATGGGCAGCGGCCAGAATACTTCTCTTTCCCAAGTAGAGGGCCTCTTCCACAGTTAGTTCCCACTTATAGTTGGAGTCCAGCACACCGTAGGCAAACGTCTGACCCGAACCAACACAGAAGAGATCGCCCTTGAGTCTCGTACCGTCAGAGTCCACGTAAAAGATGGTGGGGCCCTCCTTCTTGGTGTATCCACAAATCATAGTACCCATGGAAAGGCCCATACCCTTATACTCATACACCAGGTTGGATAATATCTTACTAGCGGCAGCAACCGATATCCTCTCCTTCTCTCTCAATTCATGGAGACGGCACTGGGTACCGAGCCAGGTCTCCCAGTACTGACAGTCCGCAGCACCACCAGCCATAGTACCCAGCAGGAATGGGTTGATCTCAATCACCTTCTTCACTGTTTGGGAGGCAACCCAGTTGCCAGCAGTAGCTCTAGAGTCAACGGCAATGACAATACCTCCTTGGAAACGGAATGCAAGAGTTGTGGTTCCGTGTGCAATCTTGATCTTACAGTCCGGGTTCACAGAGTCATCCGTGTGTGCTCTCAAGAAATCCGTGGGCTGCGATATTGGGGGCATGGCTAGCGTAGGGGCAAGGTTGAGCTTCA
Source organism: Kuraishia piskuri (assembly GCA_030567595.1). Classification (NCBI taxonomy): domain Eukaryota; kingdom Fungi; phylum Ascomycota; class Pichiomycetes; order Pichiales; family Pichiaceae; genus Kuraishia; species Kuraishia piskuri. The sequence goes on from JAJLSM010000012.1 coordinate 33,920, forward strand.
CCCCAGAGGTGAAGGATGAGTTGTTTGCATCCTCCAGCTCAGCTGCAGCGGCGCTGCTGAATGTGTACTTCTCCGCCAGAGTGTTCATGGTGTATACTTATGTGCAATGAAGGATCAGTGGAGATCAATCTCGTAATGTATGTCAATCTCGATGGATGCAGCTACAAATCACACCTCACACGGGTTTGGTGAATATCCAAGAACCAATTGAGTCAATGTCTCCTGTATTACCCCTTCTGGGAAATAAAATCAATCAATTATTAATAAGAAATGCCTTGTATTTTGTGCTATCGGTTTTGATACATCAATTGTTGAACTAGGTTATGGATTCCCGACACAATCAACACACTAGCCAACTTCACTTAATGCCGCCTCCCATTCGGAGCCACCAGAAACACGCAGCTGTCGTCCATAGTACTGTAGGAGTTTAACTATGGAGTGTATGGCTCACCACTGATAAGAGTGGCGACTTCAGTGGGGTTATTACTAGGCGGACATCGTCAGAAGGGGAGAGCTCCGCACAGTACACTACCTTCTGGGATTCCCAGCAGTCTATTTACCAACAGCTGCTCAGATGGATAGGATGTAAGCTGTATGTGTGTTAATCAAAGAGGTGTGTGTATCACTCAAGAAATCAAGAGATCAAGAAATGTGCATCCACCAAGAAGGTGTCTGACCCAAGGGTGTGCGAATCCCAACTGGGAGACCATCCCGTCGTGTGGAGTACAATATCTGCCAGTTTTCACTGGCACATGTCTTTATCCTATCGCACGTGATGTTGCAAAGGGCTTAACGAAGATGATCTATAGTAACCACCTGTTTTGTAGCGTGTGACGCATGCACATCTCGCAGTAATTGAATGCGGTGCTCGTAACAGGAATATTTTCAGAGGGAGCTTCTTAGGCTCTAAACTGTGACAGGCACTACCAGTAACCGTTACACTTGGTTTTGCTTCCTACCCTTTCCAAGAGCACCAACCACCCTCTTCACCTACAGAGCATAGTGCAGACAGTAGCGACGAAAAGTCTGAAAAAAGCTATATGTTTAAATGAATAGAAACATTATTCTCATTTGAACTGTAACTTCACCAACAGCAATAGTCAAGATGGTATGTTATATTGTAAAGGCATGATTGGATTTTGAGTTGGGATGTGAACCAATCTGAGGTGTATTGAATGAAAGAAAGTTCCAGAGGGTCTGTCTATAGCCAATAGTCCACAACAACGAAAACCTGATGAGGAGAAAACATACTTTGTAGACCACAACACCAAACACATATGAGAAATATGAACACATATATACGAGTGTCGTCACAAGAAAAGATCTATCAAAGGAGGTACAACCGTAAAGATCATGTTGATAGGGTGCAGTGGATTTTGAGATCCATAGTACGAGTGGCCCTTTAGAGGAAGGCTCGCCTATCTCATATCCACAATCCTGCGTTTCTGTCACTACAAATCACCATATTGCCTTGACGTTAGAGTCTCATGCGAACGTTCATGTCATTCAGTAGCCCCGGCACACCAACACATCTTAAAAATCCAGTTTTTCAGATACAGGTTTTACCACTCTCTGGGCCATGATTTACTAACATGTATTTATAGTCTGCTAAATCCCAGAACCCTATGCGTGAGCTTCACATTGAGAAGCTTGTTCTCAACATCTGTGTCGGTGAGTCCGGTGACAGACTGACCAGAGCCTCCAAGGTTCTCGAGCAGTTGTCCGGTCAGACCCCAGTCCAGTCCAAGGCCAGATACACTGTCCGTTCTTTCGGTATCCGTCGTAACGAGAAGATCGCCGTCCACGTCACCGTCAGAGGTCCAAAGGCCGAGGAGATCCTCGAGCGTGGTCTTAAGGTGAAGGAGTACCAGCTCCGTGCCAAGAACTTCTCTGCTACCGGTAACTTTGGTTTCGGTATCTCCGAGCACATTGACCTTGGTATCAAGTACGACCCAAGCATTGGAATTTACGGTATGGACTTCTACGTTGTCATGGGCAGAGCCGGTGCCAGAGTCGCCAGACGTAAGAGATGTCAGGCCACCATTGGTAACTCTCACAAGTGCTCCAAGGAGGACACTATCCAGTGGTTCAAGCAGAAGTACGACGCTGATGTTCTCAACAAATAAGAAGGTTGTTTGTAAATTTGAGTGTACGACAAAAAAAATATAAAAATCGGTTGGAAACTTCTTCTGTAATCTAATGCATATATTTTGATATCAGTGGTTTCGTAATTCATATAAGCACAGAGCAACAAAACATTAGGCCTGTCAAGTGTGTATCATCAGTTCACATCTGCTCAAGCTGCTCCACCTCTATTTTAGCACATTCTACACCCACTTCTATACAATCCTTGAGGCTCTGCCTCCACCTCTCTGCCAGGTAGTCATTGACAGGTTTGAACTCCAGCTGTATCCTTTTGCGTTCCGCATTGATATCATTGATGGCGGCTCTCTTGCGGCTGAGCTCCTGCTCTAGTAAATCGTTCGTCATTGCTATGTTATCGTTATGTATGAGCCATTTGTTCTTGCCAAATGATTGTTTTAGCTTCAGATTTCTTTCCCTATTGCTGCTGTAGAACAGAGAGGTGGCCAATTTTCTCTGGTCATCTGTATCAGATGAAATCGAGTACAACGTTAAATCTATACCGCCCATCCCTTGCTCTGTTGCCTCTCTGATCTTGACTCCCGTAGGATCATCTCTTTCTAAACCCTCCAATATCTCCACTTGTTTCATCAACAGTGATCGTGATCCAACACTGGTGTTGTGTAGTGAATATTTCGCCTCAACCTTCTTGTGTAGTTTGTGCATGGATATCCCACTCAGCTCATCCTTTATCATATCTGCTACAATATCTCCGTCCCCTTTCGAGGGATCGATATCTATGTAACCCAGAGAGTCCAGTATCACTTCTTCCGACTCCATCGTGTGTATGCTTATAGCCTTTCTCTATAGATCAAACAAAAATCGTTAACCAAAATAGGGCCAGCGGTGTTTTTACTAGGCATTATCAGTATAGGCTTAATTCGTACCAGTCTTGCTGTATATTCTTTTCTCCTGCGTTATCATGTATGCTCATCGTCTGCAATTAACTAAGACACGCCTTTCATATGAGGTGACCATTAACATAAAGAAGCAAGAAATGAGGAGTCTACTGCGGGCCAAATAAGTGGAAACTAATTTCATGATGATTTTATTATGTGTCTGTATGTGAATGATTGAGAATTTGGTAAGGCTGCTTTCTACCGCTCCATAGTAGTCGTAAAGTATGATGATTGAACAGCCCCTCATAACTAATGAGGGGTGCCATGCGAGGAGTGATGCCGATGAATATTAATGCCGAATCTTGATGAAGGAAAAGAAGGCGACCAAATAAAACGCGGGGCGCCTTCAAATATTAAGTTCTCTCTCCAATCGAGGTATCAGATGCATGTGTTAAAGGCGGCAAAGCCAGCAGAACACGCTGATCAGGCCTTCCTTTTTCTGTAGATCTCATGTGGGAACTCATAAACGAGCGAGCCATACAGGCATCCTATCACCAAGATCACACAGCAGACTGCGTAGATGGCCCCCAGGACTCTGAACGTTTCAAATCCAATGCTGCGGTACACTTCTGTTATAGCCAGCGATAACGCCCCGACAGGGAAAGGGGCAGCCCACCAGGCCTTGGTGAAGGGTTGCCTTCCGGCAAGGTACCAGCTGCACGCGCAAACAAACGTAAAGAAAAAGCCAAAGCTGATGAAGAACAACCCCAGTAGTACAGAGATGAAGTGGAAGATCTCACCTGCAAAGACCTTGTTCTCTATGTCAACGTAGTCCATGATATAACTCCGCATGTTCTCACCTTGCATCATGATACCCCATCCTGCATGTCCCAGCAACCCAAGGGGAACAAAGAGACTAAAGACAAGAGGCTTAGGGGGTAACTTGGAAATGAAAAGTTTCCAGAAGAATACGGACATCACCACAATAGCAAGGCAGAGCGAGTTTGACCACATTAAATATGCAACACACATCGTGAGCATCTTGAGGCGAGCAGAGGGAAGAGCCTCCACGATCAGTGCGCCTGACGAAGCGCACACGGTGAGGGGAAGAACAGGCAAGAGAAGGGTGATGTTGAGAGTGTGGTGCTCGAGTTTACTCTTGGAGATCAGCATGAATACGATTCCCCATGCAATCACCAGAGCAAGCGTCACGTTGATCCACCAAAACACGAACACGCCGATGCTCCATTTGCCCTTTGTGACGTAGTGCATCATGTTGACGATGGTGGAGAACCCCATCGAATATGGTCCCATGAACACATTAAGCGTTGGATCCACAAAAACAGCCCAGTTGGGGTATTTGTAGAGTTTCAAGATGGTGAGAAGCGTGACGATGATGTAAAGGGTAAGGGAAATACCCCACATGATGAGCGCACAAATCTCCAGCCATCTTGCCGGGAAGGCGAAGTTGTACAAGCAACAGGAGGCAATACCTGTGCTCATGAAGGCAACATTCCATAGAGGATGGAAATCCTTGATAAAGTAAGTGTCGAGGGCTTGCACAAAGCCCAAACTGGTGTTGGGGATGTCAGCTGCTGTGGCCTCCCCCTTTTCTAGATCGGGCAAGCTGCCGTCGGTGTTTGTAGTCTGCGACATCATTTAAGGCAGGGTGGTTGTGAGTATTTGTTGAAGTCTCTTCGAATGCTGTTGTGTTGAGTCAGGGTTTTTTTATTTAGACGTGATAACCAGCCTCAGTTTGACCTGGAGCAGTTTGGTGTTGACAGAGAGGGGGCCACCTCCCAAATTTATATCCTTTCTGCCGGGGTTCGCCAGATGTAAATGATCTTTAATCGGTCTGCAATGTCAAGCAAGACAGAAGAAGCAATGAAAGGAAACAGAATATAGCCGCGCCAATATTCTTGTAAGTAAACGTGCTGAGAAGGAAAAATTCAAAAAAATACCAAGACACGAAGCATCCGCACAACGTATTATTTCTCCTGCCTGATGATATTGTCATGCAGAGCCGGACCCAGGAAGAGTTGCATATTGGTACTCCTTCCCCAGCATTGACGTAAAGATGGCACTAAAAAGTAAAGACCCACTCCGCCAAGGAGACATCCTGCATGTATAAGCGGGAATACTGGGACCGATATCCGTGTTAGGCTCTCGTGCGGAAGATAGTTTGAGCATGGATGACAGAGACGCCCTCCAACGCGCACCAATACGTACCCCAATTGAGGGGGGCCGTTGCGGTTGTACCTCGAGGAGGGACGGCTAATACAGCTGCAGAGGCGATTGGGCCGGTCACAGTGCACGGTTAAGACGGCTACAGAGTGATGAGGCTGTAGTGGGTAGCTGGCGCACGTACTGCAGGGCTAGGGTGGGGGAGACAAGCTTACTTACGAAGAGTGTGTGTGTGAGTGATGTGCTACAGGTTAGGAGAGGCAGCCAGGATGCTGCACCAGAGCAGAGAGCGCTGAAACGGCACAGCCGGACGGAGTGAGAGCTGGTTCGGAGTCGAAGCTGGTCCGGGGTCTAACCAGAGTCGAAACTTGAGCAGAGTCTTGGGAATGCTCCACAGAAATGATGTGAACGATAAAATCGGAGTCAAACAAAAGAAAAGAGACGTTGTTTTTGAAAGGTTTCGGATCGAATTTGAGCTCGGTACACACGGAATGACAAATGTAGGTGAGCCTTGATCCATCTGAGATGGGATGACGTTGTCAGAGGCTTTGACCATCATGTGTTCCTTCCACAGTAAGCAAGTTGTCAAGTTGTCCGATCTAAATCCTCATCGGAGATTATCTTCAGGGATATCCCATTTACCGTTTTAGTTGGCCAACGGTCAGCTCGCTTCCACCCCTGCACCCACTACACATTCATGCGTCTGCTGCATATGGGTGCTCCGGCATTTTATAATGGTTATTGTACCTAACATTATAGTGAAACAGTTGATTAAATAAGAAAAAACAGTAGCTTGGAATCCTCTAAGATGATTGAGGATGGTTTTCTCTCGTGTTTTCTTTTTCTCTGGTTTTTGCATTTCCAGACATTTACATCTTCGTTTCTCGTAGGCTATTTCTGATCTTCCATCCAAGTCGACTGAGGAATTAAAAATCCTAACGATCCCCGAAACCCAAATCATAAATCCATGTTCCAGCTCTATGGCCAAGATATATACAAAAACAAACAATTCAAACCTTTGTTGATACCAGTTTGCTCGGGAGTAACCAGGCGGAAATTTAGCATATTCAGTTAAGCTTTTACAGAACGTAGTGCCTTGCCCAATTGGTGGAAAAGTGAAATATTCGGTGGAGCTTCGAAATCGCAGAGGCATCAGACACTTTAGATAGCGCATACAAAAGAATAAAATAATCCTCACTAGTACAGGGATAGTTGTATCTTTAAAGACTATCAGCATGATGATGAATGGTCAGAAAGTGCTGAGGCATGCCTTGGCCGGAAGGAGAGCACTCAGTGCTACTGCCTCCACCAAGGGACTGCATTCTGACATTACAGCAAGATTTGACAAATACATCGAGGAGTGCAGCACACCAAAGACATTGAAGCCTCTGGTGTACAGGCCAAAGAATGCCGCAAGCTTGTTGGCTGCTGATCTGATCGATAGCAATGGAAAGCCAATCAGACCATCAACATACGGTGGAGTCCCTCCGAAGAAGGCATTCAGAGAGTTGGTGGAGGCTGTTGAATCAAACGATGAGTTGATCACTCTCAGAAGGTATCTGGTACAGTTGAGTGAGAACTCAAACTATCTCCAGCAGGATATGGTGAACGAGTTTCTTTTCAAATCAGCCACACTTGGTAGAGCATCGAACGCATCGACAGCTGTATACAATTTGAAGAACTATGAAAAGTATGGCTCCAGAAACATCCAGGCCATTTTGTTGTTGCAATTTCTCAAAGTCTCTGCCTTGAACCTCAAGTCATTCTCCATACTCTCGAAGTCGGTTAATGTCCCATTTAACCACAAGAGGGAGGTGACGGAGCTCAGAGCTGTCCCCATTTCAGCTCTCATTGCGCTCACCTGCTATTTGCAGGTATTTGCTAACAGTGGGTTCCCCGAGAGTGTGGACCTGAGTGCACTCATTGCTCCATATTTGAAATCGCTGAAGGAAGTACCACAGTATGACCTCAGCAAGGTCCTGGAGGACAGCAACGTAGCACAGAAGGAACACATCTACAACAACTATAAGGTTGCATATGCTATAGTGGATGCATTTGAACAGGTTTTGGCCAAGCAGCCAAATCCCCTTGCTGAACTTTCAGATGCCTCAGCCAAGCTGAGCGGATTCAAAGCACAGATGGACACTCTTGCCAAGCAGCTAGGAAGAGAGTCTTTCTTGAGCGAGTTGGCTGCTAGCGCTGTGTTTGAGAAGGCAGGAGCCGAGCAAAAGGAGGAGGGTGCCGAGGCTGAGGCTGAGGCTGAGACTGAGACTGAGAACTAGATCTGAAACCCATTTTGACGAAAATGCGGAGTGAACGTGGGGAGCCCAGGATGTAAATAATATGTACATAGTTTTCTGGAGATTTGGATAATTCATGCTCTTGGATATGCATACATTACGCATATTGCGGTGTATCTGCAATGGGGCTGTGATAGAACAGTTTGTAGATGAATCTATCTGTGCATGCTTCATGCCACCTATGGCAATATCAGCTATCTGATTTACTATTATCTAACAAAAGACGACCGACATCAGCACCTTTACATATCACCATGACACTTAAGAGCTCAACATCTAAATCCAAAATAGGTGAAAATCAACTACAAAGATTTTACTTAGTCTTCTGTCCCTCATTACAGTATCATTCAAAACTTGCCTTAAACTTTCCCACCTCTGAATATGTCTTAACATCTCCTTCTTAGTATCTTCTCCCGATTCTCATTCTATCTGATGTACAGCGCTGATCTGTTACGCACACGTTAATGCCTGCCGGGAACTACCGGCAATAAACGTGCATCCGCTCCCGTTACAGACAGAAGCACACACACGGAGCACAGATACAGAGAACAATAGGGGCAGGAGATGTGCACCGTTAGAGGAAGGGGACCGCCATACGCATACAACACGCACTGTATTGGGGAAGGGCAAGGGAAAGCAAAAGCCCAAGTAGGTGAGGGAAGTGCAGCGGCCATAGAGAGATCATCAGGGCTGTGTAGCGTCTATGGGAAGCGATAATATATAGTATTGTGTTCCAAGGATTGATTGAAACAAATATATGTGTACACTGGAAGAATTCTGTTGAGTGGATTGTGTGATATCATAGTGACTGCGATTTTTAAGTTTGTCCTGGACTGTGTATATTAGATTTGCATTGTGTTTTTGGACCTGTCTGAGAGACAAGAGAAACAGAAGACGGAAGGAGTTCACGTAGAGATTTTGTGGAAGTTAGTGGCTGGTCAGGCAGAGAACTTCATTGCAACATCATAACAGCTCTAGCAAGGATGATATCGGCACTAAAGAAGAGACAGGCTGGCAACGAGCCAAACGTGGATCCACCCTCGGAGACAGACTCCATCTCGGACTCTGGCTCTGAGGAGAAGACGCAGGTGAAATCAAGGAGACCGGCCGATAATGCCTTTAGACAGCAGAGGCTCAAGGCTTATCATCCTATCATTACCATCAAAACCGTGATTCCACTGATGTATCTGCTGGCAATCATATTTACCCCCATAGGTATTGGAATGCTCACTGGTTCAAGAAGAGTGCAGGAGCTCGTGATCGACTACGAACAGTGCCAGAATCTGGCACCCACAGATTCTTTTGGGGAGATCCCATCGCAATACACCAACTTTGAGTTCCATACCGACGTCACCGTTGCCCCCCAGTGGAAGTACACTTTGAACACATCGGAGACCGATCCTCTCGAGCAGGGTCTCTGCACCATACAGTTCCAGATCCCCAACGATATCGGGCCCCCAGTTTACTTTTTCTACAGGTTGGAGAACTTCTATGCCAACCACAGGCGGTTTGTCAAGTCCTACAGCGAGGACCAATTGAATGGTCTGGCAGCCTCTGCCAATGACATCGAACACACAGCAGGCCAGAACTGCCAGCCACTCTCGTTCGACGCCGATGGAAACAAGATCTACCCATGTGGTTTGATTGCCAACTCAATGTTCAACGACACTTACTCCATCACCGGTGTTAATGGAACAAGCACAGACTTCCAGATGACCAACGAGGGGATTGCCTGGGCTACCAACAAGAACCGTTTCAAGAAGACAAAGTACAAAGCCTCGGAGGTTGTGCCTCCTCCAAACTGGGTCAAGCAGTTCCCCAATGGTTACACGGAAGAGAACATCCCTGACATTTCTACGTGGTCTGAGTTTCAGAACTGGATGCAGGCATCTGCTTTGCCTTTGTTTAGCAAGCTGGTGTTGAGAAACGACCACGACGTGATGCCTGCCGGTATCTACGAGGTTGTGGCCGGGCTGCACTTCCCTGTTCTTCCATACAACGGTAAGAAATCAGTGTACATCAGTACCAGATATGCTCTGGGTGGGAAAAATTCTTTCCTAGGAATTTCATGGATAGTCACCGGCCTCATCTGCCTTCTGTTGGGTTCGACTTTTGCATTGGTGAACCTTTGGATCCACCCAAGAAAGACTGGAGACACGAATCTACTCAGTTGGAATAAGGAGAAACCAGCCCAGGAATGAATGTGTGCCATTATCGTGAAGCTATTGACATTCCTTAAGTTGCAGATGTGAACGAAACAAAAAGAAGAGCAAGAAAGGAAGTGACATAAGGGTGTGCGTCTCCCGTTATAAGATATAAGAGGGTCGTGTGAGGTTTTTCTGAATTTTTTCTCCCCTCCCCTTCTCATACCGCATTTTTATTATTGTGGTGTATATACAAGTGGCATTCTAGCTGCCATTAATTGCCATGCTTTAAAGTTGACCTATGGATATGATTTGTAGATTGGATAGCAATACTATCAGTACTGATTATCGGCCTATCATCCAGATGTTCAAACCATAACATCTGTTTCTCCACAGAAACAGATCTGCTACGGCATGCTCCTTATTATCTTCTGCCCTTTGTAAGTCGCGCTTTTGTAAAATCTATTCATTTATAATGCCCACCCTCTGTGCCCGGCCCTGCGTACACCTTCTGCTCTTACCCTTTGCGTACAAATGCGCTTTGTTTACCTTTCAGCTCATCGCATGCAGGAGACGTCAAATCGATTGTGTATAACCGAGAATGGGGTGGTGTGCCTGAAGCTGGAGTGAGATATCTCTTTTGAACGAATATCAAGAGAGTGTATAGGTGTTAAGCAGAGCTTCAATTTGTGAGTTGTCATCTCGCAAACCTGCTCACCAGCGACCCCCAACTGGCTACACTACCCATCTTCAGTCTATTTTCACTGCTCCACATAACATTGGGTATGGGTGTCAGTTTTTTTTATACTGTACATCTAACATGCTGAGGTTACACAACAAAAAAGCCTAATCTCCGAGTGGCTACACCATCAACAAAACAATTACCTTTGGCACCCACCATGGCTACAAGTCGAAGAGAGCAGTTACTCTCTCTTTTCAAAGAACCAGAGACCAGCGGTGATTTATTTGGGGCTGACATAACTGATCAAGATCTACCTGTCAGACGCAAACCAGTATCCACCCCACTCTCACCTGTAGTCTTGACACATGGTGAAGAGAAGAACCCACATGATGATAATCACCGCATTCGTTCGTCTCGTGCACACAGCCAGATATCCACTACACGTGATCAAAATCAACCAGAACAGCGACCCAAACACGATCAATTAGCTTGGAATGGGTCTCGTAGACCATACATATCACTGAACACCCCCTCTTTTTCCATCCAAAGACAACACACAGCAAAAAACTTCACACGGGCCACAAATGAGAACATACCTAACCTTGCAGACCCCTTCTTTGTTCAGCCCTCAGCAAGGTTACCAACAGAGGGGGTTTTCAGCTCTTCCAAAGTGGTTTCTCCTTCTCGTGTCTCTCGCGCTTTGAAGAAACCATACATACCACCACCTTCTCCAGGGTACAACAATAACTCCGTGACTCCTTTTGCTGACGCCACACCCCATCTAATGTCACCCACTCACCAAGTGTCTTTAACCCCCGCACAACGTGTGGAAAAGATATCCGGACGACTAGAGAAGAAGGCGCCTTTGGACAACTACAGCTTCAAAGAGATGGTGGGCAAGGGTGCTTCAGCCGAAGTGTATAGGGCCATCAATCTGTCAACCCAGGAGGAAATAGCCATAAAGCAGATTTCTGTAGGCCCAAATGAAGATATATCCACTCTGATGAGCGAGATAGAGCTGCTCACAATACTTTCACACAAGCACATTGTGAAGTACCACGGCTTCGTTAAGACTTCATCCACTCTCAATATTTTCCTGGAGTATTGTTCACGGGGTTCCTTGAGAAACCTTTACAAAGCTCGCAAGTCAGGGCTCAGCGAACAGGAGGTTGTGCCATATACCAAGGAAATTCTTCATGGACTGGCCTATTTGCACGAACAAGGTGTTGTTCACAGAGATATCAAAGCTGCGAATGTGCTGTTGACTGAGCAAGGAACAATTAAGCTCACGGATTTTGGCGTTGCCGCGAAAGTAGACCAATTGACCCGGTCATCGATATGTGGTACTCCATATTGGATGGCACCAGAGGTTATACTGTTACAAGGTGTCTCCACAGCATCTGATATATGGTCACTTGGAGCAACCGTGCTGGAATTACTGACCATGCACCCACCGTACGACGAGTACGACCCAATGGCAGCATGTCATGCAATAGGGACCGAATCGATGCCTCCACTCCCGGTAGCGCTTTCCCCACTTGCTAGAGACTTTCTTGAAATGTGTTTTCAAAAGAACCCAGCTATGAGAGTGACAGCCAAGAAGTTATTGAAGCATCCATGGATCAATGTGGGTAGACAACTGCGCAAAAGGGAAACTCAAATGTGGGCTTTTCGTGAAGGCCAAGAATCAGAAACGATGAACTGGAGCGATGATTTCCAGGGTGATATTTCCAGCTCTGTAGCCCAATTCGCTGAGAAGCGTAGACCCCTCTCAGGACCGGTCATCAGACCTTCTGCTTCTAAGGCGTCTCTGGGAAGTAGTAGGCCGAGACCAGCATCGTCGGCTGACATCAACGTGTCGCTGCTGCTCGGGGACTCGTCTCCATACAAAGAAGGCTCCAACATGGATATCACGGATGAGGATTTTGAAGGAGAGATTGACTTTTCGAAGCTGCGCTTATCTGGGAGAGCCTCTACGAATTCTCTTCCGCGTCTAAGAGGCGCCAAGGATAGAACAAATTCCACTCACAATTCTGATAGCCTACGTTCGGATCGTGGGGACGTACCAAAACAGCAGAGATCCACTTTGAGCAAGACTGGTTTGCTGTCAGCATTCGCAGAGTCAGCAGATGAGAACATAGACAATGATCTTTCTATTACCTCTGATTCGCTTCTTCACTCTATGAAATTCAACATTCGTGAAAAGCAATCGAGTGATTCTCTTTTTGAGGCATTGGGCGAGGATACCACTGGTACGGCCAACCACCAGGAACTGGAGGCGATCTCTGCTGTGGAGGAGTCGATTGCCAAACTATTGGAAGGTAGAGAGAATATAGACGAAGCAACTTTCCATAGGAACATAGAGATATTATTATCTCTCATAACGGAATACCCTGTAGTGTGCAAAAGGATCCAGAGGAGCCATGGAATTTACGGACTCATTGATTTGAGCACGGGCTTCAAAGAGCAACTCGAACATGGCGATAGACGACCCATGGGTATGATGAGAGAGCTGTTGGAGCTGATGGGGAAAATCTTTGCCCATAGTTTCAGCTCCCTTGAGAGCTTCTGCATGCTTGGGGGAATCCCACTGCTGGATTCCTTATCGAAGTTCCAGCAACTACAATCTGGTATCTGCCACATAGTGACTCACATCATCACGGCCCCAAGTTTACTTCAACTGTTCCTAGCCTGCAATGGATTGCGCCTACTGTGCGAATTCATTCAATCAGATATTTCCTCCGAGGGTCAACTCCCTCTTGTCGGTATAGATGGTATCCATGCTATGTTTAGCGGTGAGCTCAAAGTCTCAGGATCTGACATTTGCAGGATTCTGGCGCGGTACTCAGCGCCAGACTGGCTGGCACTATCGCTTGACTTTCTCAGTGAGAGTAACGGAGATGGCCAATATACCACAGTGATGAAGAAAGCGATCGATGTTTTACTGTATTTTCAGAATTGTGAGCTTTCGGTCAAGTCTGAGATTTCTTCTCTCACATTCTTTAAGTCGCTTTTTAAGGTGTATCCCAGACTAGAGCGGAAACAACAGTTAAGCGTTTTACGGATAGTGGTAGCAATGTCGGCAGTCCCAACAGTTTCTAATACATTGCACACTGCAGGTGCGCTCGAGTTTGTGATACGACTGCTGCAGAAGTACACCCCTCATGTCAAGGGTTACAAGGAGGTTGTCAATCCTGTGTCTCAGATTCTATTCAACGTGTGCCACTTGAACAGCGAGAGGCAAACTGAGATTACCACGCTGGGGGCAATTCCGTTGCTTAAAGCACTTTCGACCATCCGTCTGCCCTTTAGGGATCTGATAGTGCCGCTCTTGTGCGAATTGGTGAACTCCAGCAAGATCGGAAGAGTGGTGCTATGGAAGGAGGGGATGTTTCAGGTTTACCTCAATCTGTTGATTGATCCTTATTGGCAGGTGTACGCGTTAGATGCCATCAGAGCATGGACGGTGCACGAGCCCATCATGCTGGAAGAGGCAATCATCAAGGGATATAAATTTTTTACAGACGGCCTGGTGCTTTCTAATGCGCCAAACTTTGACTTGTTTTGTGAACGGTTCCCAACATTCCTCAAGAATGAGAGGGTGAACATGCAGCTGTTCCAGCTCTCGGTTGTGGATAGCTTGTTGGGGAAGGTCAAAGAAGGAGAGCCGGTGGTACAGCTAAGAGTGCTGAAGATCTTCAAGGCTTTTATCCAGGTACAGCTGAAGTACAAGACACACGATGAATTGTTACAATACACATTCGACCAACTGCGGGCACTCGTCCTCGAACACAAGGGTGTCCTGGTCACAGAACTGCTTAGAGAGATTCTCTCCCTACAGACTAATGGAAATGCATAAGGCATGAGCATGAACATTCACGACATCTATAAATATATAGGTCAATTGCATACTATTTACAGCGCCTCTGTATTCCCCCGAGCCATCCATACAAAGAGAATGTTTGTTCCAATAACGGATCAACACACACACACACACTCTCTCTCTCAAAAACTTGTATCTTAATCTGTTAAAGTTCTTACACCCTAGCGGATTAGCTTAACTGCCGCCTCCAACCGCCTCGAACCGCCTCGAACCGTCCTACTGCACCTTGTGCAGGGTCGTGCATAGAACCACTCAGCCCCAGCAAACGTGATGACCCTCACTCTGCAGCAGTTAATGTATGGGGCAGGCCTCGTGAGGATTGGCCTCCTTACCCCTCGCTTAACGGTGGGAAGAGAAAGCCACACCGGTAGATATAAGGAGATTCCAACCAAGTAAACGATACCAGTTTTTTTTTTTTGATTATCTGCTTATTACACTGAGTTAGTTTATGCAAAAAGTACACACTCTCTGAAACAGATCAATAATTTCAACAGTTACAAATACACATAACCTACAAACAACAGAGCACCATGAGTAATACCGCTTCATCCACTCCTATTGTGGAGCCCCCGGCATATGACCCTGTCACATTGAGTGGGACATCTAACTACGACGACCAGACAGAAGGGCGTACGGAAAATGACAACCTGCCTGATGATTTCAAGTACTCCACAAATGTCTCCTCGTGCGACATTCAAATCAGACAGGTGTTTGTGAGGAAAGTGTACTCTCTGCTGTCGTTGCAGTTGATCACCACCTTCATGGTGGGGCTGATGATGTATAACGTTGAAGGACTCAGAGACTTTTGTGTCAATAACATGTGGTTGTTTTTCGTGAGCTTGTTTGGGGCCTTTGGGTTTATGTTTGCTGCCCACTTCAAATCCAAGAGCTACCCATATAACATCCTGTTTCTCACGGGCTTCACACTGTGCGAGAGTTACATAATTGGCTTGGTAACGTCGCTGATAGATTCCAACGTTGCACTACAGGCGGTATTCATCACTTTGGTCGTGTTCTTGGGCCTTACGCTGTTCACTTTGCAGTCCACCTATGACTTCACCCAATGGCAGGGCTACGCGTTCAGCGCATTTTTCTTCCTGTTTGGCATGGGGTTGGTGTCTCTGTTCCTGCCCTATAACTCTGGTCTTGAACTGGCATACAGCTGGATTGGCGCTGCTGTGTTCTCTGTTTTCATCGTCATCGACACTCAGCTGGTGATGCAGAGATACCACGCTGATGAGGAAGTGCCAGCAACCATCACTCTCTACTTGGATGTGATCAATCTGTTCCTCAATATCCTCCGTATTCTCAATGGTAGAAACAATTGACCGCAGCCGCTAAGTACACACCCATTATACCATGCCGTTGTTAGTTTTTGGATGGTAGCTACCACCGTTGCTACACCGGGCTTTCCTGCTTAGTCGGTCTCGAGGGGAAGGATTATTTGGGAAGGCATATTAGGAATTTTTTTTAAGGTGATATAGTTTACAGAGCAAGGGATGAAAGATGACGCAAAAATACTTTTTTTTTTGTAACTCTATAAGCTTCTAGACCTACCCCACCGACCTTCACTCTTCCATTGGTGCTACCCCTCATCTCCACCCTTAACGCGGGGGAACGTACTAAGGCGCCTTATGCAGGCAGATATTTGTCATAGTGGATGTATTGCCGTTAGTTGACACCGTTTTTTGTCATGATAACAGTGGAAGCGGGGCATAATAAAAAGAGCACCAACTATATATAACCTGGTGCATATACATATTTTGGAGTCATCCTATCGTTATAATTTTTTAAAAGCACAATGTCTACTTGCGTTCGCAGAGGAGTCGGTCTTTTCCCACTTGGTGCATTCCGTTCTTCCATCCGCCCGGTACAGGCTTCGAGACCTCTTAGATATATTCCAATAACCACTTTCAAATCCAATATGTCCACAGCAGCACTGATCCAAGAGGTCGGTAACATCACCGAATTCAGACAGGCCATTTCACAGAAGCCTGTTGCGGTGGTTGATTTCTATGCTACTTGGTGTGGGCCCTGTAAGGCGATTGCCCCACTGGTGGAGAAGTTTGCAGAGACTTACAAAGATGTCAAGTTCCTCAAGGTGGACGTTGACCAGGCTACAGATGTTGCCATGGAGTACGGTGTCACAGCAATGCCAACGTTCTTAGTGTTCAAGAATGGTGAGAAGGAGGGCCAGGTTATCGGTGCCAATCCACATGCTCTGAAGGACACCATAGATAAGGTTGTTGCAACGGCTTAGGTGACAGAAGGTGTATAAGCTTATAAGAATAAAAGAGCAATCAAGATATAGCTAAGGATACTTCTATTTGTCAGTAGACCTTAACTGCATGACTGCCATAGACTGATATACACATCTACTTTACACCTGCTAAGGAATACCCAAAAATTCATTATATACAAAGAAACCATCATCAGCTATATAGGCCGCGTCTGCCTGAATGTGGTATGAGGCCATCAAGTGACGATCTCTCCTCGGCTATTGGGGGATTCGATATGCAGAACCAAGGCACAGAAAAGGCCTGGAAAAAAAAATAAGAAAAAAAAAACAAAGGGCTGGCAACGGGGAGGCAATATATATATAGAAAACATTCCACCATAGCCAATGGGATCTCGAAGAATGGAAGTGAGAGATGACAACAACAACAAAAATAAAAGACTCGAACAAACAGAGAAGTAGGAAAATACCGGTATATGTAGAGCGGCCCCTTTCCCGTAGGGACTTAAAGCAATCAACAATAAAAGCACGGAAAAACACAACAACAAACAGCGATCAACCACACTCAGGCAGCGAAAGAAACCAAATCAAAATGTACCCCTCGGGGGTACAGACATGCATCGATCCACTCAAGGTGGATCAGAGTTTATCAAACATACGGTAACTCTTAAAGACAGATCCTTCTGGATTTCCCTTGAGAGCACTCTTTTTGCGGCACAGACAACTACCTTCATCGAGCAATTTTTGAACGTTTGCCGAGTGGGAGTGTCCATACTTTGACCACTGGATAACAGGAGCACGGATTATCTTGTTTGGTTTTGGTAGATGGTGGTTTCCAGACTTGAGATCTCCTACAAATTCCAGAGGATTGGAGATTGCATCATCCCTTCTCCTGCTCAGGTTGACGATGTCTTCCTCAACCTTGCACCTCTGTGATCTGAGCATGGCCAAGGTGGCGCAGAGAGTGATATAATCAACATTCTTCTCAAGCTCCTCGGTCCTCTGTTGGCGCTTAGCCTCGGCAGATAGTGGGAGAGCCTGCTCCTCTGGGGTTGTGGTGGGGGTTGACTCAGCTGTGTTGGGGAACATGTCTGTGGGCGACAACGACCTCTTTCTAGCCGCGACACCTGAAGCCTCCGTTTGGGGCATTGTGGAAGATGTGCTATGTGTCATGATGTCGGAAGGCTCAAACTTGGCTAGGTCAATCTTATTGTGTTGTTTTGTTGCTGCTGTGGGTATGTCTGAAGAGCAGAAACGCTTTCTCTGTGGTTGCTCGATGTCTATATCACCGAATCTCTTTGAAGGCAGTGGCCTTGATGGTGCTCTTAATGAAGCTGCCATTTTTCCTTTCTTGCTATGTATAGATAATTGTTGTGTTTGTGTGTAGGATGGAAAGAGATTGGGATGCCTCAGCACAGCAGGGCTCGTCGATCACTTTTCAGATGGATGGGTGGTGGACCCTTGCTGTGGAAGATGAGAGAGAGATTATCGGGGGGTAGAATGCAAAACACCGCAGCACTGATAGAGATGGTATATATCCGAAATAGCAGGCTCGACAGGAATGCGCCCGAAATGGATGAGGGTGATGTGACGTGTGAGGAGGGGAGGTGGTAGTTGAAGTGGTGGCAGTCTCCCAAAAAGGGGAATGTTCGTTGATGTTAGAAGCACCGGATGATCGTATTCAAAAAGCCCATGCGTTTTTCAATGTGAAACAGTAGATCCTCAAATACCAAACACAGAGTGGCAAAGGTCAGAAACAGAGCTGACAACAAGAGTTATATACAATATGTGTATCGATGAACAACAGGTAAGCGTATGCAAGCGACTTAAACAGCACACACACATACACGCACCGGCGGTGTTCAAGATTCCGGGCAAACACCTAATCACTTTGGTTCAATCAGCAACCGCTTCTCCAAGGAGATGAACTTGAATAATGATTTGAAGGTATAATCCAAAGCTGATATCAACAAGAAGAACAAAAAAAGCTACTGCTCAACGTGACGTTGCTGGTTGTGTTGCCCACTGCTTCCCCCCCTCTCAACAACCAACCTCAACTCCCCTCCCTCTCCTCTCTATGGGTCGGACGGAGATGACGTCTCTCCCATAATGTGGAAAATGCGAGGGCGAGGAACGGGAGCTGCAACGTTTTGCCCATCGATCGCCCCAGCAGCACCTATGTTGCCCCATGAAAATTGCTCTCCGGCGGATGGCAGCACCAACATGCACCAGCACATGCATAGCGCTGGCCTCCTGACACACGGTGGCGAAAGGCTATGCATAATATGGGGGCTTGGCTCGTTTCTAGACGACCGGCAAATGTTGGCAGACGCATCAGTTCTTTTCCTCTTTCTGATAAAATCCAATTGCCAGTCGCCAGTAGTATGCAGGGAGTGCAGGAAGATTCACCACGGATAAGTGGTGAGGTGAGGATAGATGAGGTGAGTTTTTGGCGCCTCGGCTAGTGTGGGAGTGGCCCCTCAATGTGTGGGAGTGCCGGAACGAGAAATCGGTTGATAGGGAACGAGGAGTTGGGAAGTCGAGAGAATAAGTGGAGAGCAGTAATTGAGAGGAGAAGTCGTTATCACGAGATCAATGCTATAGCCCACTATTCACGATTGGATTGAGTGACGAGGAGACTGACGCGGAGTTGTGGGGCAATCGGATAGCTAGCTTTGAGGATATGCCTACTGTAATCTCAAAGCATAGGTACCGCCGAGGAGGTCCACTGAGATTTTCCATGCGCCAGGCAGACTGACACAACCCAAATAATTCAGCTACTGAAATTCTTTGGGTGTGTATGTGTGGTTGGTTCTGGATATATCGGTCTGCATCCACCGTTGCAACTACTCCCTCGGCAATATAGACAGGCACATGTTGAAATTTCTAGAAGCATGCGCGCCGCGCAAGCCGCAGCCGAGTGCTGACGCGTCTGAATAATCTACTGTGTATGTAAGTCAAACCCAGCAAGCAGTTCGCATTCGTGTAAGTGTAGAGTTTCCATCTTGTCATTATCGTGTATAAATAAGTCTTCCACTTTTGAACTCTCAATCTCAATCCCAAGTATCCACTTTGCACATGGACGACTACTTCAATTTCTATCACATACATTGCTGTTAGTGTCTCTATGTACAAGCAATATGCTACTTACAGTGCAGTCAATGCCGCATTTGCCTCCAAGACAAAAAAACACACCCTTCAAAACAAATCGTGAACTAGCTGTCACCTCAAAGGTAATTAGTTGACCTTTGAGCACGGTCACTTTTTCTTTGAACTCTCCCCATCCTTGGCAGTATTCACACTGGGCACATCTGGATCAGCAGTTGCGCCCGGCAACTCCTGTCTCCGAACGCCCCTGCCAAGGGCACCTCTACTGAGAACCTTCTTCACCTTTTGGATATCCTCTGCCATCAATCTGCCTTGAGCCTTATATCTCCATCCATATCCCAATTCATCCTTGAGTTTTTGCTCTTCCTGCTTCTGGTGCTGCAACATAACACCAACCTTGTCGTCAAATGATAGCCCCTTCTCGGCCTCCTCTATAGTCTCCTTTCCAAACAAATAGTCATACACCCTTCCATCACCCCAGAAAAAACCCTTCCTGTCGACGATCCAGGGGGCCCTGACACCCTTCTCCCTCAAGAAGAAGAACACCGTACTGTCAATAGTACCATAGAAGCCTCTGCCGGTCCACACCTTTGCCCTGTGTGCACGGCTGAGGTTCTCAAGTGGTAGCGTAATCACTGGAGATGGTCTCCCGGGGAGAATGGGATGCGTTATGAATCTCACATGCTCCACCTCTCCTGGGAGATACCACATTCTACGCACCAAGCGGGATGGCATCATCAGGAATAAGAAAGCCGCAATTGCTGGCATCGAAGATAACAACACCGTCAACCCCATCTGCATCACCAACTGAACGTGGCGCACAACCTCAGTTAATTGTAGCTCATTGTCCTTGTAGGTATTCCAACTCAGCTCAAAGCCAATCGTGGCCGCATTAACGGCGTAGAATGCAAATACCAGTCCAAAACAGCCGGCAATGATGAAGTAAAGACGGTGTGGTTCGGCATCATAGATGAGTTCTGGCTCACTTTTACTCTTGAGGATTTGGATCATCTTTCTCAGCGGCATGTTTGGCCCGGCCACAGGAACACCTGGCCGTGGCAGCAGTGTAGGTACAGCCTCTTTGGATAGTGGGAACTTGGGAAAACGTTCGTTCAGCGCATTGGTATGCTTCTGCTCACCGGGAATATGCCGCACGAGCTGTGAGTTGTATCTTGCTGAATTCTTGGCAAGCACTCCAGCCTGCCTCGCAACAGCCAGCTCAACTCCTAGAAATCGGCTGCCGTTACCTGCGGTGAAGAGAAATGCCTGCGAGAGCAAAGGCCGAACGGCCTTCGCCGATAACGCGGTGGGTCCCAGACTAAAACCACACCTTGCAAGGAACATGCTGTTTATATATGAGACTGAGAATTCCTGTACAACCTGCTCCTAACAGCAAAACAGCTAGTATATCCGGCCTTTTAACAAACCATACAACTGTCAGCTACCTGGAGAGAACCCAATTCTCGAAAGAGCCGGTGCATATGTGGTGCATAATTTCAGTGATTACCCGGAAGTCATCGCTTCTTTGCCAAACATTGTTGTACGGTACAATATGCAGGAGGAACGGTACCTAAGTAATGGGAGAATAGATAAAGCCTTTCGATAAGCGGTTTTTATAAGAACGTTCGAACCTTATTAATCCAGAGATAACAGAAGCATTTGTTTTGACCTCGATCAGCATGTCGTCGAATCGTGGTGGCAGAAAGCTAATCAACCATGTGAAGACATCAGATAGACGTCTCGCTGCAGGTGCACAGCCTGCCAAGTTCTTGCTTAGTGCCACTCAGCAGTCGGGCCCAATTGATAGGCAGGCACTATCGTCCTCAGCACAGATGTTGAATGAAATCAAATCAAAACACAACGGCGATGGTCCAGGGGTGCGAGGTGTTTCTGTTGGAGCTGACAAGATAGCAACCGTCAAGAGAGTGGCAGGAGGTAAGAGCTGGGAGGACCCATCTCTTCTTGAATGGGACCCTAAACATTTCCGTTTGTTTGTTGGGAACCTTGGTCCTGACGGAAATGATGAGCTGCTATTTAGAGCGTTCATGAAATATACAAGCCTGAAGAAAGTGAAGGTGCCTCTGGATCCAAAGACGGGGAAGAACAAAGGGTTTGGATTTGTTGCATTCGAGAGTCCAGATGATTACTTGAGGGCTTTCAAGGAGATGAACGGGAAATACGTGGGTCAGAGACCCGTGATGCTCAAGAAGGCAAAAACAGATGTGAAACCGGTAACGAGAAAAGTGAGAAGGGTGAAATGATTCAGTACACGCTGAAACATAGCTAGCATTATGTATTAATAGACTAAGTGTTGTTCCAATTTAAGTTATCCATTCCGGTCAATAAAGTCGTGACATCCTCATCAATGAACGTTCCATGCTCATCAACAACTCCTTTCCATATCGAATCCTTCCCCCATATACACGGCACCAAAGTGGTCTCCTCAGTCAGTCCAACTCTTGTTGATAACCAGGCTGCATGCAATCCTATCTGGCTGATACCGGGAAAAAGATTTGTGCTTCCATATCTTGAGTCATTAACACATACAGAACGGAGAGCCATCTCAAGATGTCTTCGTATCTGATGTTTTCTCCCAGTGACAAGCTCAAGAACAACAGGGGTGGTAAAACTAGGAGCTCCTGTAGACAGTGTATGTCTAGGAAATGCAAACTTTGTCAATGCTGGCTTACCATCTATAGGAAGCCTAATTTCCCCAAACCAACTACAATAGGGAAGAGAACTAGAGCGTAATATCCGACCTATCCTCTCATCAATGGCTCTGGTGGTCATGTCTATAAGAGCAACATACCTTTTGCGGATTGGATATCCCTTATTACCGGAAAACTTCAAATTTCGAGAAAACCCCTTTGCTGCATTTTTGGTTTTAGCAATCAAAAGCGCCCCAGTAGTGTTCTTATCCAACCTGTGAACACCTCTCCATTCTGAAATTTCATCTATGCTTCTGCTCTGCAAATGCTGCTGTTGTTTCACAAGACTGATGAGATCGACAACTCCAGCTGCTTGATGGTAATCGGGCAGCTGGCAATAAACACCTGGTGGCTTATTGCATATCAAGTAGTGTTTGGTTTCACAAACAATCGGGATTGTGGGGATACTTTTCAGCATGTTCTGTGAACCCTGGCGAATGTGCACTATCTGTGTGTGTGTGCATATAAAAATTTCAGTAAAATCACCACATGGGAGAACGAGCTCAAAAACATGCTCCTTTGTCAACTCACAGCCATCGTTGGTTTGATTACCCCAGTCTCGAATTCTTCTCATCCCACCTGAATCAATATTGAAATATTTCTGTGATGCACTGTCAGGCAGGTGCATCTGCATCTGCATCTCGAGAAAGCCGCACAGCCTGCTAACAACCGACACTTGATAGGATCTGCAGAATTGAGAGTAAATGCTCAGCCTGGTTTTTTGGAACATATCAGAACAGAAGAATTGGTGAAAACAGATTTTTTTAATCGTGGATCGGTTAAGACTTTTATTTTATTATCTGCATTTTGCACTGCTGACAGTGGTACAGTCACTCTTGCCCTTCTCTCAGCTCCGCATCTATGGTTTCTTTAGTCTCTGCATAGTTGAGCTTATCAATCAGAAGAAGAGAATGCTACAACCCTATATTAGATATTCGATCGTTTATCACCAGGAATAATATACATGGTGAGTTCCGACGCTCGGAATATGGTCACTGCAGAACGGGTTCCCCCAACACCTCACGCCTCCATGTCAGCCAACACAGACACCACCAGAGGATCTCAGGGGACTGTAACCTCTGAATTGACCTCCATGGAGAGTCCCCAGAGTCAGAGCATGAAAAGTTTTCTAGAAGAACACAGCGCAGAGATATACTACGAGCATTCTATCAGAATCCGGATTGCTACATGGAACCTACAGGGAGAGGTTCTGTTTGAAAAAGAAAAGGATGAAAACCTGCACCGGCTGTTGGTAAGCCCAGAGGGCCATCCATTTGATCTGTACATTTTTGCACTTCAGGAGACCATACCATTAACAGCAACAAATCTGCATTCGTCACCGACCCTGATTGCCAGCTGGAGCTCAAAGTTTTTGGATTTGTTGAATACTAGCCAAGAGCCACAATTTGAACTGGTGACAACGAACTGCCTTCTGGGCCTCACCACCATCGTTATTAGCAATGTCAAGTACTCGAGCCAAATCTCGGTTATTGATAACTCCTCCATTGGGACAGGTCTCTTGGGTGTCTGGGGGAATAAGGGGGCAATAAGCACACTGCTCACAGTCGGTGCGGACCCCGCCGGAGGAAGGAGTGGGCTTCCCATCCAATATATAAACTGTCATCTCGCTGCTGGTGAAAGTGAAAATGGCCTTTCTAGGAGATCAAGGGAATTATTTGAAATACAGCGCAAGTTTGGCCTAGTGGCACCCGGTGTTTCACTTTCAGCCGATATTGAAGCTGAAGATGTCCTTTATTCGGAGGGCAGAAGTGGTGGGAATTCTGGTGACGAAGACCTGGGGAGCGAGATACAGAAAGATTATATTGGTTCTTCTTCTTCTGAAGAGGCATCTATAGTGGGAGAAGAAGCCCACCCTCCTTTACTTGAGTATGACAGTGACAAAAAAGAGAAAAGCAGCGACAGCATCAATTCCTACACATTTGATGATGGAATCGTGTTTGTCTGTGGTGATCTTAACTATCGTGTAGGATTAGAGGCCCATTACTCGAGGGCACTAATCAGTGGTAACGATTTGGCAGCTCTCCTGAGAAATGACAGCTTGACAGCCGAGAGGGAAGCGGGCCATATTCTGCTCGGATTTACAGAACCGCCGATCAATTTCCTTCCAACCTATAAGTTACAGCCTGGATCACAGCAGTACGATGTGCTAAGAAGACCATCATACACTGATAGGATCCTCTATACACAACACGATTCTGTCACAAACAATTACTACCATGCCATTTCGGAACTTATCGAATCAGATCATAGACCCGTGGTTTCTGACTTTGTGATGAGTGTGAGCCTGGTGAACAAGGAGAAACGCAATATTCTATTGAATGAGTTCTTTAAGAGCCGCGATAAGAAGGAGAACGAAGATAGGCCAGTGGTGAGTATTGCACCCCTAGATATCGAAGCAAACGATGTGCATGTTCTCACGCCCACATGTCTGGTCACATACATCACCAACCAAAGCGCAAAAGAAACCAAGTGGAGAATTCTGGATTCGATCGATGATATAATGAAGGGCGACTCAGATAGTGATGTGACCGAAAACATAAGGAGCGAGAGGAGACGCTCTAAATCAACTGCTGGAAAGGATTATCAGCCAATTACAGTGGACACGGTTGATATCTATCCAACATCTGGTGTCTTAGGGCCATCTCAACGACAGAAGATCAATGTGATCGTTACTCCTCATCTTTTCCAAACGGCAGTGACTGAGACTCAAGTTGTTCGGATAGCAGATGCAGGTGATTTCTTCCTCTCATACTCAGTAAATATCAAAGAAGGGGTTTTCGGAAGGTCTCTGGATGAGCTCAGCAAGCTGCCTGGATCCAACAAGGATGGACTGCCGAGCAGTGTATATGCGATGGCCTCCTTCCTTCTAAACAGAGGTGCTGTAAACATGTTTGAGTATGCACAGAGAATTTCCCAGTATAACCTTGCTTCCACTTCTGTATTACTGGGAGAGAAAGAGCAGAGACTGATTCGCTTTATAGATGAGAGTAAGATGAGCGACGAGTCGTCTGAAGATTTAGCAAAAGAGTTGCAAGAACTGGTGGGCAAATCCGAATCCGGTGTTAACGCAGTCTCTAGCGTTCTATACATATTGTTATCCAATATCAAAGGAGGAATCATTCCAGCCTCAGCATCTGCGGCACTGGTAAGAGATTTCTATCAAAAGAAAGGCAAAGATGTTCCCGTACGAGGACAAACAGTGACGACATACTTGTTGGAGAGCCTTCCCAGCATTAGGGCCAATGCACTGATATTCCTGTGCACCTTTTTTGGCTCTCTTATTTCCAAAGCGGGGGTCGACTTGGATGTAATTCTTCAATTATTTGAGGATACACTGATCCAGGTTCCCAAGCATTCTAGATTCAGGATGTTATCTGATTCTAACCTGAGACTTCTAGGCAGGAGACGCAGAGAGATCATAACAAGCTTGATTACAGGATGACCTAAACAATGCATGAATGTCCGTTTTATTTGTTACATACCCTAATGAAACCTTCCTCAACTTCCTAAGTGACTAGCACATCCAATAATCTGCCACAATCAAATGTCTCACCATTGATGAGATCTACAATCTTGGCTCCCTGTAGTGTGAATACACCTCTTTCCAGTGCCATCAACTCCATCTCTGTTTCAAACACGGACTGAGGTTCCATGGGGCCAATTTTGAGGTTGTTGGATAAGGGTACAATGCCAGCTGAAGTGAGCTTTGTGGACTCGTAGTTTCTGATGAGAGATAGACTTGGATAAAGAACCACAGCATCGCTCTTATCCTTCAAGGCTGGGTTAATAGGTGCTGGAGGGACCGGTATGCTCTTCTCATAGCTGTGACTGACGGACGACTGAATATACAAAGACAGGTGCATGCTGGCATTGGACAGATTGACCGCTTGAATCTTCCAGGTGAAACACTCGCCAACTCTCGTCTGGGTCTGCCCAGAAAAGGAGAGTTTGAGCCCCGATACCATACTATTGGTGATTTTAGAACCGGTACTGGTTGGTGTCATTTTGCCTGAATTCTGCAATGCGAGCGTCGACGAACTACTACGCAAAGACTGCTTCAAATCCTGGTTCCGCTTCATGCTGGAAAAGGACGGTACTGAACCACTGGAGCGGCTCAATGGAAGTCTCTTAGAAGAAGGAGATGGTGGCAGTGGGGCATATGCCGATCCGAAATCAAGGTTAGTGGTCCAGCGAGTGCAGAACGAGTTAGAAGGATTGGTATGTGCATGATTTATGCGAGAGAATATTTTGATCACAGCAGGTTGTACCAGCCCATGGTTCTCCCTGTTGACCACTTTGAATGTCAGGTCCAAAGTTGAGTCGGGGAACATCTCCCAAGGGAGAGTAAACTCCGGATGGTGTAGTAGAGTTGCGTCTCCTCCATTGGGAAGCTCAAACTCCACACGCTCTATTTCCACTGGAATTGAGTTCTTGGAGAAGTATTTTGAAGCACGCACCCCCAATGCAGCCAGCAGTATGTTGTTATTTCCTACATGTTTTGTATATTTGAGTCGCATCTGTAGCACAGGATATACCGGAAGTGTAAACTCTGCGGTCAATATTGACGAGTCACTGTTGTGATCAGGAACACTCACAATTGCCAATGTGGTAGCGTCTGCTACCACACCACCACCTTGCTCTTCAATGTTTTCAAAGTCCTTGCTATCCCTCGACGGATTGGGAGCTGAAGGCTTCTCGGTAATTTCTTGCCATTCCTGGGTAGATGATTTGTTGTTGAGCAAAGATTCCGACAGTACTGGTGAAACACCTGTTTTGAGGAATGGGTTTTCGTTCATCGTGGAATTGAGACCTACAAAGAGGTTGCGCTCTGCAGCGGGCTTGAAATTAGCCAATGTTCGTCTATCGTCGCTGCTGGCTTGAACATGTTCAGGATCATGCTTGAGGGAGGCCGATAGGACACGATGGTTGAAGTAGAGTTTGACACCAATGTATAGTTTCGGCTGCAAGAGACTGCGATCTGGGGATGTTACTGTGACTTTGAACTTCCACACCACAATGAGTTTATCATCATCATCTATCCTGCCTCGTATTATGATATCTGCCGGTGTAAGCTCTAAAGATGTTAGCCTGTGTGTGGTGCTGTTGGATTTGGAGTCGGCAGAAAAGATGTTGACATCAACTCCGATCTTGGTATTATATTTGATGATGTTCTCCAGTGCGGATTCCTCAAAGCTCTCGGGAAATCGAAGAATGGCATACCCCACTACTATCTCATCTGTATTGCAAACAAACTAGTGTTAGCTCATGCGGGCACGGTGTACTTGACATTGCAAATATTTTCAGGCAAACAAAAACAAAAACAAAAACAAAAAAACACCACACTGTATATACGTACCAAAAAACGACACTGATCTATTCACTGCCTCGTCTAGCAGAGCCACCAGCTCCTCTGGCGAGCCATTCTCCCCTATATAGCTCCTTGGAAATGCAACTTTGAGGTCCATGTTCGCCTCATTGGATGCTGATTTCAATTGAACAATCTGAATCTGCCTTTCTATGGAGATCAGGTCCTAGGCACTAGCAATGTGATCTCTCTCTCAAAAGTATATCAACCCCTCTAATGCACTATGCCCCAAACGCAATAGCCATCTCCGAGGCCTAACTATGTAAAACGCGCTACACGCTCTCTGCATACTAGTATGAGGATCGATGGGGCTCTCCCAAGAGAATGCGTACTATGCACCATACTAGGCATCCTGGTATCCTGCCTTAGTATGTGGGCATACATAGCCCATAGCCAGCGTTCGCTAGACAGCATGGAGCAAATGTATGAAATTCTACGTGCGGATATCAAAATGCCATGGCTGCCAGCTGCTTACTTAGCGAGATGATGTCAAAAAATTGTTACCCTGCCATGGGCTTCCATGAGTTTCCACGGAACGTAGTGCGGCGGCGATGAGATCATAGGAAGAGTGTGCCGACATAGTGTGACTGAATGGAGGAGGAGAGGCGAGTAGGCACTGTGAATGGGAGAGGGATATGAGAGTGGGGAAGAAGAGTAAGTGGAAAAAACACACAATGGCAGTAGAGGTTTATAACCATAGCTAACGTTGTATAAATACACCTACATCGAAAGTGTTTTGAGGACTTTTTTTTCAAGTTTATTTGTTGCATACCATCCAAGGTTTCTTTATCAGACATGTCTAACTCCGACTGGGATTCAGTGACTATAATCGGCTCCAAGGCCCGTGTTGGTGGTGGAGGTCCTCGTGAGACCGTGGCACGTACACAGGCACAGATAAATGCTGCCAGAAGATCAGGCAACGTTGTTGCTGTTGAGAAGAAGTATGCCTCTTCCAACTCAAAGGGTAACTCGGAGGGCCAGAGGCTGACAAAGGTGGATAGAGACAACGAGGTTGCTCCACCAAAGAAGATCGAAGCCAATGTGGGTAAGGCCATCTCCAAGGCCAGGCTCGAGAAGAAGATGACCCAGAAGGACCTTGCTGTGAAGGTGAACGAGAAGCCAAATGTGATCAACGACTACGAGGCTGGCAGAGCTGTTCCAAACCAGCAGCTGCTTGGAAAGTTGGAGAGAGCTCTTGGCATTAAGTTGAGAGGTAAGAACATTGGTGAGCCACTCTTTGCCAAGAAGGCTTAAGTATGAGTGAAGGAGTGAAGGCGTAGGTGGCGTTCGCTGTGTTGGGAGGAAAGGCTTGAGGGGCGCATATGTAGATACGTACAGGTTCGAGGCACAGTAGCATTGCCCACACATGTTGAGGCAAGCATGCCAACAGGACATGTGAAGAGAACTCTCTTGGGTTCACCGGTGAGTTCGTTGAACATCGATTGCTTGTCGTACCATGGCGTTCCTTTCTCGCCTCGGGTTATGAGGTA
Source organism: Kuraishia piskuri (assembly GCA_030567595.1). Lineage (NCBI taxonomy): Eukaryota > Fungi > Ascomycota > Pichiomycetes > Pichiales > Pichiaceae > Kuraishia > Kuraishia piskuri. The sequence goes on from JAJLSM010000012.1 coordinate 63,022, forward strand.
GTCATTTAATGAATTTCCATGATAATCTAGTCATTTTATGTGTTCTCCGCAGATGTCATATTCACTTCGTCTTCCACCTAAAGTTTAGTTATTCCATCCGTCTGATGGTGACTTTCACTTAGCATATAATGCACACTTAACGCCTGTGTTTAGGTGAGTGTGCAGTACGTCTCTTTAGGCGCCCATGTATGTGCATGCAACAAAAAAAATCCAGACACCCGTTTAGTAATAGAGGCAGAAAGAGAAAGAGAGAGAGAGAACATTTAAGATCTCGGCAACAACAGACAATCACCAGAGTTGTGATATATTGGGATCAGTTTCTTCTGTATTTTACACAGTCGAGGTGGTGGTTGAATCTTAAACTCAGTTCTCAACTTGCACATACACCATGGCCACTGCTTTCATCATTGATCTGGGTATCACGCCCGAGGAGACGTACTCCATCTCCAACAAGTCGATCAAGTTTGACTCTGCAGCCGATATCGAGCCCTATCTCAGTGAGATGAACAAGTACACAGTGCTGAAGAAGATTGACTTTTCAGGAAACACCATTGGAATCGAGGCCTCCAGGACCCTGGCCAAGGCCTTGCTCAAGTTCAAGGAGACCCTTGTGGAGGTGAACTTTGCCGATTTCTTCACCGGCAGACTCAAGGATGAGATCCCCAGGTCTCTTGAGTTTCTGTTTCCCGCTCTGTTACAGTGTTCCAAGCTGAGGGTGATAAATCTCTCTGACAATGCCTTTGGCCTTCAGACCATCGATCCAATTGAAGACTTCCTCAACAAGGCGGTCTCGCTCGAGCACCTCATCCTTTCCAACAACGGTATGGGTCCTTTTGCTGGTGCCAGGATTGGAAAGTCATTGTACCGTCTTGCTCAGGCCAAGGCCAAGGACGAAGAGGCACCATCCTCCTTGAAGACGTTTTACTGTGGCAGAAACAGGCTCGAGAACGGCTCTGTCAACTACCTTGCCATCGGTCTCAAGGCACACAAGGGACTTGAATGCATCAGACTGTATCAGAACGGAATCAGACCTGCCGGTATCAAGAAGCTCATCTCTCAGGGTTTGAGATTCAACTCCAGCCTCAAGGTGGTAGACCTCCAGGACAACACATTCACTCTCAGAGGATCAACTGCCCTTGCCGCTGCCCTTCCTGCATGGAACCATCTTGAGGAGATCAACGTCAATGACTGTCTCTTGAATCCAAAGGGCTCTCTTGAGTTTGTCAAAGCACTCCATGCCGGTCAAGCTCACCCCAAGCTTGAGACTCTCAAGCTTCAGTACAACGAGCTGGACATCAGCTCTTTGCAGCTGCTGGTTCCTACAGTTAAGTCCAACCTTCCTTCTTTGAAGCTCCTCGAGCTTAACGGTAATCGTTTTGAAGAGGAGTCCGATCTCCTTGAGGCAATTAACGAGATATTCGAAGAGAGAGGTTTTGGCGAACTTGACGAGTTGGATGATCTTGAGGAGATCGACAGTGAGGACGAAGAGGATGAGGACGAGGAAGAAGAACTCGAAGAGGAGGCTGGTGATGAGGACGAGGAAGATCTCGATGAACTCACAAAGCAGCTGGATGCCGAGAGCCAGCCTGCTGAGAAGAAGGAAGACAAGGAGGTTGAGGATCTTGAGGCTGCATTGGAGGAAACTCACATTTAATAGAGGTGAGGGCGAGAAAGGTATAGCATAATGGCTTGTAATATATTCAAAGGTAGATCAATCGTATCTCAAGTGTAATCTTCCTCCTAATCTGTTGTAGTTGTTGACACGCTTTGCTTCATCTGTGTCAGTAGAACATCTTTCTCATACCAAGTCTGCTCGAGCCACCTTTCAAGCCGACGCCTTCTGGTTGGTATTTTTTTAATGTTTTTCTTTTGAACTGAAATTTCAACCACGAACTCATGGGATGTGGAACTTAGGATTTCCAGAAAGCTCGGGGCGCGGAAACTGCTGCTGCTACTGCTGCTCACCAATGGGGTATTAGAAGTTACCCCTAACTTGGGAGAATTACGATATAGAATTGTTATATCGTAGAGGTTACTGATACTAGAGGAATTGAGAGCACTTATAGTATTGTGCAAAGCAGAGAAGCGCGGATAGAGCAGATTCTGAAGAGGTGGAACCAAGTATCTGTTGCAGAGTTCTGCTTGCACTTGAGAGTTTTCTCTTGACCAGATATTCACTTCAGGAAACTCAACTATCCAGTGTGTATCTGTGGAGGATTTGGCTCTTGTGACCAGGTCCGAAAAGACCGCAGAAACGGCTTGAGTGCCTAATTCCCAGTTCTCATCCGTGCTGATCATATGCCTCAGCAATTGGAGTGTGGGTATTCTCCAGAGGGTGAACCAGGTAAAAAAGCTCAGCTTTGGCAGCTTAGTATCCTGGGGAATTCCTTCAGCAAACTTTTGATTCTGCCAGTCGGAACAGAATGGAATGTGATAGTCTGTTGTTGAGAGATAACTGAGGTATGCGAGAATTAAATAGTCTGTGGTAGATGAGTGATTACCTGTAACACAAATGTCAGTTTGAGGTAGAGTATTGAGATGTCAGTGAATGTCTTACATATAATAAGAGAGCTCTCAGGCTCCAGTTTATCCCCCATGACGATAATCTTCACTCCGTTTGCCTCCTAACGTATGGGTTAGTAGAAATCTCTGAGGTGCAAAAAGGTGTTTTCCATTATGGTGGTGATTTACCAAGCACCCAAAACACAACATCCAAAAGTGAGCTTCAGCGGTTTCCCGATATTTGCAACAGCTCTCAGGTAATATCCATTCAACCACACAGAACACCAGTGCCAGCACATGGAATACCCCAAGGTACACCCCTAAGACCACCATGATGCAATATTGGGTTGTAACATCTGTTCCAGAAAGATGATCATTGAAGGGATATACCCCAATGGTTTTCAGTACTTCCATCATGCTTCTTGTAGTTTAAGTCAGAGAAATGATAACACACACGATGCGGCACGATAAAATCATAATATTATGTAAACCTAACACACTGTTTTCGGAGTGATATAGAAAAATCACACACTTCCTATAACAACATCTCATTCTCCACACCACAGTATTCTATCTGTACTCCCTTTATTATTGGTAACACAGAAATGTATGAGAGGTTAGCTGCCTATACCACCTTTGTTCTTATTATGCAGGGATTAGAGACTTAACAGCCGATAGCAACTCCCACCAAAACTATACACATTCTAAGTTACTGTTCGCTTATATGTTTTGCTTTTGATTAATGTCGAAAAAATGATTTCTTGTATATGTTTTTCTTATAGCCCTTCCATGCTGTTCCTTTTCTGTTCCGCTCACTCCTTCTGGCCTCTCTTCCCAAAGTTAAATATTAAGTATGCACTTCATGTATGCCCCTTCTATTATGCATGCCAGTGCCTGTGTCCTCCCCCACTATAACGGCAGAGCGATGGCCTCTGCTCCTCGCTGTTTATGCAGCTGCAGAAAAAGTAAAGGAAAAAAATAAAAAAATATTCCATGCCTGATGAGGTGCATGAGGGCTCTACTGGTACAGGCAAAGGAGTGAGTAAGTGCTTCAGCAACAATCTAGTTACGGGACGAGGATCAAGAACACTTACTCAGTACTGTTTGTGTTTAGTTTTGAGTTGTCCCAGTCGCATTGTTTCATTTCACTGTGAAGATAGCACATTACATTACCATTTAGACACAATTTCTAGTGAAGCACACATCATACACAGACATGTCTCGTTTAATTGTGAAGGGACTGCCACACTACCTTACGGAAGAGAAGCTCAAGGAGCATTTCGCCAAACAGGGAGATGTCACAGATGCAAAGTTGATGAAGAAGAGGAATGGTGAATCACGGAAGTTCGCCTTCATCGGCTACCGTAAGCAGGAAGATGCCACCAAGGCCGTGAAATTCTTCAACAACTCTTTTATCGACACAGCAAAGATCCAAGTGGAGCTGGCCAAAAGTTTTGCCGATCCAAGTGTTCCCAAAGCATGGAGAGAAAAGAGACACCTTGCTGAGGAGCGCCTCAGAGAGCAAGAGGAGAAGTTACAGCGAATGGAGGAGATGCAGAAACGCAAGAGACAGAGAATCAACCCGCTTGCAGAAATAGACGAGCAAATTGAGTCTGATCCAAGGTTGAAGGAATATATGGAGGTGATGAAACCCAGCCACCAGGTGAAATCGTGGTCCAATGATGTGGTGGCGGATGGTTCGGGCGCCCCATCAAACGAGGACTTGGTGAGGGCTTTGGAGAAGAGAGATGGAATCACTAATGACGATGAACCATTGAGCATCGCTGCCAAGGCACCAGTAGCCTCTGTTGCGGACGCAGATAGTGATGATGAGTATGAAAATTTCAACAAGCTAAACGATTCTGATGGTGAGGACGACCAGGAGGAGGAACAGATGATGTCCTTGGGGGACTTGCCCGTAGCAACAGGTAATGATGAGGAGACAAAGCCTGTTGGCGAGGATGTGAGTGATCTAGACTGGTTGAAAATGAGGAGAATTAGGATGCAGGAAAATGCCAAACAGGATAACCAAACAGAGTTGCCGTCCGATTTGCCAAAGAAACAGGAAGAGCCCGCACAAGAGAAAGAGAATACAGCACCCAGTCCTGAGGTACTACCAGTGGAGCAGAAGCATATCGAGACAGATTCTGAAAAGGCTGAGAGAATTATCTCGCAAACGGGAAGACTGTTCCTTCGTAACATTTCATATACCGCCGCAGAGGAAGACTTCAGTGAGCTGTTCTCTACCTATGGCCCTCTTAAGGAGGTTCACATTGCCGTTGACACGAGGACAGGTGATTCCAAGGGGTTTGCATATATACAGTTCGATAGTCCACAGGATGCCCTCGCCGCTTTCCACACCCTCGATAAGGAGATTTTTCAGGGTAGATTACTGCATATTCTGCCTGCCCAGGCTAAGAAGGAACACAAGCTTGACGAGTTTGATCTCAAGAACTTGCCACTGAAAAAGCAGAGGGAACTCAAGAGGAAAGCAGATGCAGCAAAGGCACAGTTCAGCTGGAATTCTCTCTATATGAGCAATGACGCTGTTTTGGGATCTGTCGCTGCCAAGCTTGGCATCTCCAAGTCTGACCTGATCAACCCTGAAAATAGCAACTCTGCTGTCAAACAGGCGCTCGCCGAGGCACATGTCATTGGTGATGTCAGGAGGTACTTTGAATCCAAGGGAGTAGATCTCACCACCTTTGACAAGAAGGAAAAGGACGATCGCATCATTCTGGTGAAGAACTTCCCCCATGGCACCTCGCTCGAAGAAATTGCTGATCTCTTTGTTCCATTTGGACAGCTGAAGAGAATGTTGATGCCACCGGCTGGTACAATAGCCATTGTTGAGTTCAGAGATGTTCCTGCAGGAAGAGCTGCGTTTACAAAGCTCGCATACAGACGCTTCAAGAAGTCCATTCTCTATCTTGAAAAGGGACCAAAAGATCTGTTCACTTCTGAGCCTGCAGAGGAAGTTGATGTGGCAGTCACCCCATCTGTCACAGATGCTGTGGACACCAAGAACTCCACCTCCGAGCTTTTGGAAGCACGTGATGACGATGATGCTGCTGCGGATATTTCCGGTCCAACAACCTCCATCTTTGTGAAGAACCTCAACTTCCAGACCACCTCTTCTGACCTCACTGCAGCCTTCAAGGCTCTCTCTGGTTTTGTTGTTGGTGTGGTGAAGACTAAGCCGGACCCAAAGAAACCTGGCAATACCCTCAGCATGGGCTTTGGTTTCGTGGAGTTCTCCTCGCTTGAGAATGCAAAAGCTGCAATCTTGGCAATGGACTCTCACGTCATTGATGGCCATAGGATTCAGCTCAAACTATCTCACAGACAAGGTGCTCAGTCTGGTTCAAAATCAGACTCGAAGAGTGAAAAGGGTAAGAGTGGTAAAATCATCGTCAAGAACCTGCCATTTGAGGCAAACAGAAAGGATATTTTGGAGTTGTTCAGTTCATTCGGACAGATTAAATCCGTGAGAGTACCTAAGAAGTTTGACAAGTCTGCCAGGGGTTTTGCATTTGTGGAGTTCATTCTTCCAAAGGAGGCCCAAACAGCCATGGATCAGCTCCAAGGAGTCCATTTGCTGGGTCGTAGATTGGTGATGCAATATGCTGAGCAAGAATCCAACGACGTGGAGGAGCAAATCGCCAAAATGACACAGAAGGTTAAGAAACAGGCTGCCACCAGAGAGTTGGCTTCGATCCAGGCTTCTGGTAAGAGAAAGCTGGATCTGGAGGAGGAAAACGAAGAGTTCTCTTTGGATAAATGAGTTGGCATATAATAAATTGATTACTCAGTTATTCGAAGTATATAGCGTACTACAGAGTACAAAATTTTCATAGAGTTAAATTAAATAATTGGCTTTTCAGTCGTTTGTATGTAACACTATTTATAAAATGAGAGTTTGCCTTGCTGTGCTTAAAGGTTCTGCAACTTCTTCTTTGTCTGCTCAATCTTTCTTCTCTTCTTCTTGAGATCTTCCTGTCTGGTTTCCTCCTTATTTATTCCATACTGCATCTTCTTGTACAACTTGCGCTGCTTGTTAGACATCATGATCATCTTGAGTTCCTTCTCCTCGTCAGTGTTGTCGTTGGCTCCACGCTTCTTCTGGGATGCCTTCTTTCCCTTTGGCTCGGCAGAACCTTCAACTTCGGAGAACTTGATACCAGCAGCCTCAAGCTCAAGCTCCTTCTGAGCCTTGAGGTCCTCCTCTTCTTCTTCCTCCTCCTCTTCCTGGTCCTCGTCACCCTCCTCCACCTCGACCTCACTGTCTTCCTCTTCTTCTTCCTCGCCTTCAGCTGCTTCATCAAGCTCCGCTTCTGGGTCGTATCCACCTGCATCTCCCCATGGAGAAAGATGTGGAGGCAGAGTCTCACCAGGGGCATAGTCACTAACGTTCAACAAAGTGCCCTTGTTGATGGAGTCAAACACCCACTGTGGCTGAATATAGGTTCTTCCCTGTACTTTGTTCAGGATCTTGGGCCTGTCACTGATCTGATGGGTAATAGTAGAGAGGTCAAACGCATCCTTGGAGCCCCCATTCAACACTATCTCATCAAGTGAGAGCTCAGAGACAACCTTGCCACCACATGACACAATAAGTAACTCCAAAATATCAAGTGGCACCTCTCTGCTGACAAAGAAAGTAAACTTCTTGAACAGAACAGAAACTGGGTTCTCATACTGAGAAGGTTGCTCCAAGAGATCACCCTTTGATGAGCTGCCAAAGGTGTCCAGATGTGTGTTTTCAACTGTTTCGGCGTTGGATGCATCCTCTTCTAGTTCACCATTCTCACTTTCGTCATTGTTGTCTTTGTCAGCATTGATTGCCTTTGCTATCTCAGCAATAGAGATAACCTGTTCCTCAGTGCTGGCCTCGGTTACTGGGTTGGGCAACAGAGACCTCAAGGTGTCCTTTGACTCCAGTACATAAGCGGAGATTCCACCCACACCCTTGAGTTTCTGGGAGTCAATGTTTGGTGGGTATACAAGGTTGGCATCAGTGTAGAGCTTGTACAGCACAAAATGCAAAAGAGTGGAGTAGAATTCCAAAAAGGTGAGCATGATTCTGAAGTCAATATCGGATGGGATGTTCTGTGCAAACTTAAATGGCACGAGCCACATCACTTCTTGGCCCTTGACAGTCGCAGAGTAGTAGACACCCTTGATGGAAACAAACACCTTTCTCAAAAGGGACTCCTTGGCTACGTACGCAAGCCACTGGTTACAGAGCTCGCTTGCCTCCTTCGTCACTCTTGCGCTCACCTTGTCGGTGGCAGGCATGTTGCTGAAGAGGAAGAGCATGTTCAAAGCATCATCCACATCCCTCACAGCATCCAAGAAACTTGGATATCTCTCCTTGATCACATTGTCAAGCTTATACCTTGGTCTGTTGGAGTCCAATCTCTGTGCGTCTCCAACCTCACCCTTTCCAAGAGCCTTGACGAGCTTCTTGGAAAAGGTCTTGTGTTCTCTGAACTTGGCCAAGATTGGCTCATGAAGAAGGTACTGAATGTCCTTGGCATAGTAAAATGTGACTGGTGCAGTGGAGCCCTTGTTGGCCTTCTTCTTATTCCTTGGTTCTCTGGGGTATATACCCTTGAAGATACACAGTCTACGGAAATCAGCCAGAGACACCTGCAGCTTTTTAACAGCCTGTGTTCTGGTGATGAAGTTCTTGGCACTGCCGGACACGTTCTTCTTCTTGATTCTCATTGTGATGTTAATTTATGTGATCTAGCAAATGGGACTATCAAAAAAGAATGTCCTATGACTCCACTTGTACAGATTCACGTTTATCTAGTATGGGAATAATTTTTCACCTACAAAGAACTTTTTTTTTGACCTGCAGGTGCGATGAGGGTTACCCGGGCACTTTGTATAAGCAGAGGTGCAAGTAAGTAAGTAGTAATAACGTGAAGTCAGTATAAGATGCATGAACATGGAGGAATGGTTTATAGGGTGGCTCTAGATATTTCAGAAAAATATACGGGGAGCCTCAGTTATCGCTCAGGTGGACATCATGATTCCTGTGTCGCGTTTTGGAAATGTCGGTCGCTTGATGCAGAGAAGGTGGAGGGGTTCAATTGGTAGGACGTTAAAGAGCATTGATGAGATCAAACAGCTACTAGAAAAGCCAACATGGAGTGCCAAAGATCTCGTGCGAGGTTTAGATGACAACCTCCCCGGTACTTCTGTGGTAGATAACAACACATTGGATAAATTACTCCACCTATCAGGATTGAGTGCTGAGCTAACCCAAAGCGAACGAGCCAGTCTCATAAAGTCGCTGCAGCAACAGCTGCACTTTATTGAGCATCTGAAAGATGTGCCTGTGCCGGAGGAAATTGCGCGGAGTGTGCGCACAGCAGATAGGTCAAGAATATTGGACCATGATCAGGAACCCATGAAGTATGCGAGCCTTGTGGAATCGATAAACAAGCAAAAACAAGATATCAACAAGGGGGAGGTAAAGGGTTCGTGGAACCCCATGGAGCTGGCACAGGAGAAGGAGGACGGCTACTACGTGGTAAAGAAGGGCCTGGCATAGTTGGCTATGGTGGTTATGAGTAATGATAAGTTAATGAACAACGGAAATGAGTTTATGAAGTATCGTAGTATGCGACTTGGAAAATGATCTTGGTTTCCTCATCGCTAGTAAAGTGGTGGAATCGATCTCTGCTGGTGATGATACTGAATCGCTGCCCCCAATATGATTATCGACGATCTTAAGAGATTTTTCAATCGGAAACATGACTCAAAGCGTTCTGTCTCATATGCAAAAATAATGATTCAACAGCACGTTCATCTCAGCATATTACACTTACAATACTTTAATAACGCAATCAACTGCCGACATCTGCTGTAGGTCCACCACACACTTAGTCCTATGGCACATCACCATTGATATGTGCCCCCCCTCATTAGTATTCTGCCTGCGATCTTCCCTGTCAGCATGGGAC